>QAOA01002596.1:141333-198560 GCA_003255065.1 Cercis canadensis
TTTTTTTTTTTTTTTTGTCCTTGCTATCAGGAGAACCAATGAACTGAAGTCAGAAATTGATATTTCTGATGATATTGTTACGAAATTCAAGCAGTTTTGGATCAACTTCAAAGATGCGCCATTAAAAGGTGCTATTTTGATATTACACGTCTTTGATATTCTATGTATCATTTATATTCATTTTCTCAAACCATTGGTGGATTTCACTCCCAATATTATTTTATGTAGTCAATCAGAAATTGGATTATATAACAAGGGTAGCCCATCATCAACTTATAAGCCCCCTTCCCCCCTCCTTCAAAAAATAAAAAATAAACAATTTGGTTAACAACCTCAAAAATTAACTGGGAAATTGTTAATTGTATTTTCTGAGATGGAAGCTTCAACGCTTTTTTCAAATGATCCAGGGAGGAATGCCATTCTACGAGCAATTTGCCCACAAGTATTTGGACTCTTCACTGTCAAGCTGGCAGGTAAAGTCATCCATTTAGAAGCTTTCCGGTTCTGATGATTCTTTCCATTTAGAAACTTTAGTGGTAGGCTTTCTTGGTATGGCTAAAAACATGGAAGACTTTTGTTGTGTTCTTCTCAAACTCAGTGTTATTTATTTCTTTACTAATTAGAGTAATGAGTCAGATCTCTTTCTTGTCTTCACACAAATTTCCTTACTGTGAATCATCACCATATCTTTGTTCAAAGAATTCTCCGCTTTTTGTTTTTTTATTAATTCTCCAATTAGTTGCATTGACACTTATTGGAGGAGTGCAACATGTTGATGCTTCTGGAACAAAGGTGCGAGGGGAGTCCCACTTACTCTTGGTTGGTGATCCTGGTAAAAGATCCATTATTGTCATTATTTGTTGTTGTTATTATCATTTTTTAAGTTTCAATTTGTAGGCATCCTAACTTACTTGCATTATCATTTACTGCTCAGATTTATGTTAGCAGCAGTCTCAGGTGCTTCACTGCTGCTGCTACAGCATGTCAATGTCTAGTAATTTTATTTTATTTTTTGGGAAAAAAGGGAAGTTTTTGCATACGTGTCAAACAGTAAATTAAGCTGTGAAAGTGCCATAATCCTTTGTTTAACTGCATTATAGTAACTAAATTTCTATCTTATGCCCTTTTTTTTTCTTTTTTTTTTTTTTGGGGGGGGGGCGGTGTTGGGGTTGGTGGTGGTTTCCTTAGGCACTGGAAAATCTCAGTTTTTGAAATTTGCTGCAAAATTGAGCAATCGCTCTGTTATTACCACTGGTTTGGGAAGCACGAGTGCTGGATTGACTGTTACTGCAGTGAAGGATGGAGGTAAGTATTCTTATAGAATATACCATTCTAAAGTTGGAATTCACAGCAAAGGTTCTGACCTCCAAATTCATATCTTACTGTCTTCTCTATCTGTATTGAAGGTCCGCATGTCAATCAAAATCTTTGTTTTTGTTCCAAGTTACAACTAACTATTAAAGCTGGTTGATTGTATTAAATCTTATAACCATTCTAGTTGTGTTTCTTGGCCACATGTGCTTAGGGGAAATTTCGGCTTAGCAACATGTCTATCTTAGGTTGAGTTTACATAAACTAGGCTCTTTTGTCATTACCTAATTGTTTGATAACAAGCATGATAAAGGTGATTGTTAAAGTTGTAAACTATCATTTCAAGTGGAATTAAATTGAGTAATACATAATACCTCAAACTTTTTAATTAAATATAGATGTCCAAATGCATGAATCTGCATAGCTTCCCTTAAGAAGTATTCTAAGTGCAAAGCCAATTTTATGGTATCTCTAGGGGAGTGGATGTTGGAAGCTGGAGCACTTGTTTTAGCAGATGGAGGATTGTGTTGCATAGATGAATTTGATAGGTAAGCTTTTGAATTGAGGTATGCCAAATTCTTCCTTTATATTTATGTTGGTTAAGAACAAAAAGTAAAGAGAGTTATGCACAGGCTGTTTGCGCCCATTTTCTTGTGATGCTATTTGCAACGGTGGTTGATCCATATTGAATTATAAGAACATCTATATTGAATTGTAATCCAATTTGGAGCTATCACTGTCCCTCTCCTTTTTCTGAGATTGCACTAGTGTATTCTTCTGTCTTGAAAGAAAAGGCCTAAACAAGATTTACATTTACTATGTTCTATGTTTTCACCTCTTTGCAACATCCCTCCTCCAAGTGGTCTGGTGGCAGTTCTCATTTGATGCTCTCTGAAATTTTGAGGACCTTAAAACTGGCAAGACAGTTTATGATTCTCTAGTATGTTGGCATTGGATATGAAACTAAAATTTTGTTTGGCAGTATGAGAGAACATGACAGAGCAACCATACATGAAGCAATGGAGCAGCAGACCATAAGTGTTGCCAAGGTAGAAATTTGATTATGTTCAATGCCAGACCTGCATGAACTTCAGAATCATCTTTCTTTCATATGCAAGTCTATCTTGTATTGGCATTCATCATGCTTGGTGATTATGAAAAGTGAAAAGACTACAATGTCAATCATGTGGTCCTGTCATTTGACTATGTTCAGAAATTCTGCTTGTACTGAGTTGTGGTCCAGATATTCAATTCTGCTTGTACTTAATCTAGTATTTTGTGTCTTTTTTTTTTTTTTTTTTTTTTTTTTTTTTTTTTAATTTTTTTTTTTTTTTTTTTTTTTTTTTTTTTATTTTTTTTTTTTTTTTTTTTATTTTTTTTTTTTTTTTTTTTTTTTTTTTTTTTTTTTGAATTCTATAAACTAATTTGAAATCTTACAGAATCAACAGACAACATGGATGAAAAATATCGTTTAGGATAGACTTAGTAAGCATGTCTGTTTAAAGACTCGTTTAATGCTTACTGTAATTAATTTACAATTTTTAATTCTGATGTAAATTAGTAGTCCATTAAATTTGACCAGGAATTGTGATAAAAAATAAAGAAAAAAGAAGAAGAAGTAAACTAGAGCATCCTATATTATATTGCTATATTAATGCATTAGCATATTTTTAATGACATCCATTTTTTTTTTCCTGTCTATCATGTGCATACAACCTGAATGAATCATACCAATCTATCTTGTATATATTTGTTTGTACTCTGTTCGGAGTTCATTCTAATAGCACTCCATTTTTCTCTTCTCATCTTAATTGTTATATAGGTGTGTGATCAAAAAGCATGGTTACTGATTAATTCTCTCTTTCATGCTTTGCCTAGGCTGGTCTTGTAACAACTCTCAGCAGTAAAACAACAGTATTTGGTGCCACAAATCCTAAGGGACATTATGATCCTGAACAATGTATCCCTTCAGTCGGAATATATATTAGTTTGATATTATTTTGAATTGATGTTAAAACAATTGTTCCAGTTACTCTCTTGCTGTAAAACTTGCATCATAGCACAGGAAGCATATATGAAAGACCAATATTCTTGGTTCTCCCTCAATCTCATTAATTTACTTTATAATTCCTTATTGTCTTGCTTGACCCAAGTTAGCTCTGTCTGTCAATACAACACTCTCTGGTCCTTTAATAAGCAGATTTGATATAGTCCTTGTGCTCCTGGATACAAAGAATCCTGAATGGGATGCAGTAGTTTCATCTCATATTCTTGCTGAGGTAATCAGGATCCCTGTACCATGCATACAGCTTTCTATAATGTTAGGAAGGAACCCAATGATTACAAATTATAATACTTCTATGAAAACCAATATCCAGGCTGAACCAGATAGAAACAGGAATGATGAAGATCTAGAAAATATCTGGCCCCTTTCTACGCTCAAGAGGTAAAGTTTCCTTCAAAGTTATACAACTCTTGGATAACCTTAGGAATCTGGATTCAGTTTCTCTTTTTGAACTTACCATTGAACCGTGTTGCTCCAAGATTGCTTTGGCCTTTTCAAAACTGCTAATTATTTTGGGATAACTGGTGGTCCATCAATCCCTTCCTTATTTACTTTATAATATCAAAATTTTCAACATTGATTGAGTTATGGTTGTTGAGATCTAACTTCCTTGACTAACGTGATTCATATTCTTCCAATAAATAAGATTGAAGTTTTAAAAAATTATTTTTACGAACTAGTAACTAGTAAGGAAAACAAAATTGACCTTAGTCATATGCAAAATTTGATTTCTGATGATTTCCTACTTGCCTTGTGCTACAGAACTCTGTTTTAAATGAGATCTGATTTTCACCAAACTTCGTAAGTTTTATATTGATGTATAAGAGGCGCTTGGTCAATTATAATAATCAAGAGAATGCAGCAGGTATATTCACTTTGTGAAAGGAAACTTCAGACCAGTCCTTACAAGAGAGGCTGAAATAGTTATCTCCAGCTATTATCAACTTCAGAGGAAATCTGCCACTCATAATGCAGGTTTGATTTGGAAACACCCCCTTTTTTTGAAATGAATCTAACCCTTAATCAATTTATATCAGTTAATTAAGTTGCAATATAGCTAGGACAACTATCCGCATGCTGGAAAGTTTGATACGCCTAGCTCAAGGTACGTGACTGGTATCATAGTTCAACTCACCTTGTCAACTTCCTTTTACTCTCATTTGCTTTGACTCTTTAAATTATTGCAGCTCATGCGAGGCTGATGTTCAGAAATGAGGTCACTCGAGTAGATGCCATCACAGCTATTTTATGCATAGAATCCTCGATGACTACCTCAGCTATAGTGGATTGCATTGGAAATGCTCTGCATTCCAATTTTACTGAAAACCCTGATCAGGAATGTATCCTTGTTATCTTTCTTTGCATAGTATTGTTTTACATGAATTTTATATAATAATAATAATCATTTTTTCTAACATACAATGAAATTAGACTGATAAGGAGTCTTGTGTAGTTTAGCCTGCAAATTTTGATGTGAACTTTAAGTAAGTATTTTCGTTCAGCTATATTTGAAAAGATACCTATCTGCATTGAGAACAATGGGGGGCATGACATCAAGCACTTTCTTGATCAATTATTTCTGTAGTTTTATGTAGTATATCAGTAATCTCACATGAGGAACTATGCAGGGAATGACCACAGTTTGACCCCAAAATAGTTACTGATACTTTTTGTTTGATTGAGCTTTTCTTCTTTGTTCTGTGTTTGCATCCTGCCAATGATTTGTGACATATTTTAGTTTTTTTATTTTTTTCTGGGAATATATACTTATCCTATTTCTAGATATTGCTTTTCTAGATTGAGCAAGAAAAGGAAGGGTGAGTCAATTGTTTGTCTGTATATCTGCTTGTGTCTAGGAAAAGTTTTATTCATCACTGAAAGTGCTTGGAAAACAATTAAGAATTTAGATTGTTTTTTATGCATTTAGGATCTGAATGACATGTTATGAGTTTGTCCACAGTAACTAGTTTGATTTGCATCAGCGAGAATATAAGTCCTTAACACCATGAAAAATAGATGCCAAGCAAGAAAGATTGATCCTAGAAAAATTGGGATCAATGGATGAACTCTGATATAAACAGCATGGAACACTGAAGGCCAGAAAAAGAAAACAGCATGGAATATTGATGCAGATTATTTCACACAACTTGAGAACTGGAAGGGAAAAGGATATTCTTGTAATCTAAACTTGTATAGATTTTTTTTTGGTTCTGTGTAGTTTTTCTTATTGTTGTTATCGTTCCCAGTGTAATTATTAATTAAATTTTGACACAAATCTGAACAGGCAGTTGAATATTGTTACTATTTCTTCTTCTTTTTTTTTTCTTTTTTTTTGACAAACTTGTTACTAACTATAATAAGAAAAGGAACGCGGTCAAGATTATAGTTACAATCTAACTTTTCTTTATGTCAAGATTTTATTTTATTTTGTTGGAAACTTATGTCAAGATTATTAAAATTTAGGATTGGCGTGTTTGTGTATAGGCCGGATCAAGGTTACGTTTGGGCTTGTTTTAAGCAATAAAATTGCGCTTAGATCTATAGTATCTAAATTAATATAACACTTGAGGCCTGACCTAAACCAAACCAAAATTGGCAGAATGATAAAATAGAATCATTTAAAGCAAAAAAAAAAGGAACCAGATACTGGATTTAGCAGCAACAATTAAGAATCATATATTGGATTTTGTTGTTACACTAAAGTAAAATGCATGAAGCTTTCCACAGAAAGTAGTACATTGATGATATTATGAGAATAGAGTCTTAAAGTTGAGGAGCAGGTGAGGCAAATGAAGCACAATCATTCCAAATCTGCTCACTCTTTAAGGCAATCTCAGTTGCATTTTCCTTGAACTTGGGCGATTGAATGATGAAAGTGATCAAGTCATGGTGGCAGCGTTTTCCCATGTCGTTCACGAGTTTAAGGCAGCAATCATGATCAACTGTTGCATTTCCAAAAAATGTACCAAAGAAGACTTCATCACCACACTTATTGCTTAACTTGTCTGCACAGTCACTCAAGTATTGTTCATACTCAGATTCTGGCCCTTCTGCATATTCGGGGTCAACTTCAGGACCCTCAGATGGTTCACCAACTTGTGAAAGCCCTGTTTTGAACAACAAAGCAGCACTGCCCACAAAGACCAACATCAGACACAACTTGTTCAATGCTGCCATTGTTTCTGGGCTGATGATCTTTGATGTTTTGGCCAACTTATTACAAAGGGACTTTGTTGATGGTAATAAGGGAAAAGCAAAGGTGTATTTATAGCTAGCTGCAAATATAGTCTAACGCTTGCATTAATGGGTTTCATTAAACTTGAGTATATAAACTCCCCTAGTAATTCTTTATCAGTTTATAAACGTTATTTTTTAATTTCACACCCTAAAGTGTGTGTGTGTGTGTGTTTGCATTTTTCTTCAGTTTTGTTTTTGTATCTAGGGCCCATTTTACTCTAGCTAGCAAAATATTTCACTGTTATTAAAATTTCTACAACAACCCCATCGCACTCTTTATCACTTGTGAACTTCAAACTACAAGTTTTATATGTAAAGTGCTTCTGCAGATGTGTTCTCACTTCCCATTAAAAATTCTGTGGTCACCATGAATGCAGCTTCTAAGCAAGAAAATATAAATGGAAGAATACTTTGACTAGTGCTTGCTAGTGTGATACCAAGCCTTACTGTTTTTGAAAGTAGAAATTAATTGATTCAGTTGAGAAGAATAACTTGTAAATTATGTTAATAATAAGATCTACAAACGGTCATATTAAATAATTTTCAAATAAAAATTACGATGTTAACTTAATCCTCCAAATTCTATCATTTTAATAGTTGAATACACAACCTATGAATTAAATGGGCTTTCAATGGCTACTCTTGAAGCTAGCCCATTTAATTCATGTTGCTGATTGTGCAAGTGTGTTAGTGTGAGGTACTGTAATGTATAAAGAAGAACTCGGTACATTATATGCTCTCTAATTTGCAGTTCAAGTGATAGAGAAAATGAATTTATATTATTAATTTCCTGGTTTTCTGAGTTCCACGAAAACAAGTATTCATATATTAATGACTGTAAATATACTAAAATAATGATAGCTATATCAAAACTAACCAAAAAAAACTAAAGCAAAAAATGATGAGCTCAACTGTCCTCAGATTAAGGACCTTTTCTTTCAGCCGGGAAGAAGAAAGGTCTATTTAATCAGGAAAACTGCTATTTACTTACATGGAAATGGAAAACTAGTATAAGCCCAAAAATTTCCACCAGAAACAGCCAACTATTCCCCAGATGACAGCATTAATTAAAGCCATAACCAATCCCATTTTGAATAAATCTGGAAGCTCTATGTAACCGGCTGTTAAAAAAGAAGAATTAAGATATCATCAGTTGCCATGCTCCAACATATGTCAAAAATGATAAGAAAATCATGCCATTATATATATTGGTCAGTGCCTTCACATAAAATGATGCCATTATGCACTGGGATAATAAATGGAGCAAAGTTACTGAACAAACACAAGGTAAAGAATTGAATAGCTTGAAAGAAAAACAACAAACAAGGAAAGAGCTGTGACATTGTAGAGATAGGCATACCTCCATAGTATACAGCAGCCTGACCACTGCTATAGTGTGTTATTGCACCAAAGAGGTTTGTGTTATAACCTAGAGCTAGCGCCGCCAGAACACCAGGGACACCGGCTGCCAAGTGCATTGCAAGGAATGCAGAGTATAAAGCCCCCACATGTCCAGTCTGACTTGCGAAAAGGTAGTGAATGCAGAAATAAGCTGCTTGAAGAACAAATAGCGAAGCTGGCCAGCTCAAAGAGAAACCCTGGAGGGACTTGGCCACACAACCGGACATCCAGCCCACAATACCAAGGTTTGTCATTTGGCCTGCCATACCTACTAGAATGGCAAACCAAGCCAAGGTATCCCATGCTGATTTTTCACTCAAGCAGTCATCCCAGTCAAGGACTCCTAATAGGAGAAGTATTGATAGGCCAATCATTGCAGCTACAGCGCTTGCTATGCCAAGACTCTCTCTGCAGGACCAAGAAATACTTATAGTAGAGAATACAACAAGGAGAAACCACAGTATAAGAGAAAAAACAACGTGCAGCTGTGAAAAGTGAGCATTTTCACAATCACCAATAGGCAATAGCAGATGTTCAGGAAGATGTCAACTTGAATGTACTAACATATAATATTCTAATAACAATGATAAACAAAAGGATAGAAACTAGATGCCCAAAAGAGCAGATAACTTCTGGCCAAAGATCCATGACATACCCAAAGATCCATAAAGAGACCGCAAGAAGCATTGTTCCGACCATAACCCACTCATTTTTGGTGACAGGACCCATACTTTCCAGTTTTCTTGCAGCCATGGCAGGTGCATCTGGTGTGTCTTTAATTTCAGGTGGATAAAGCTTGTACAAAATCAATGGGGTAGCAAGAAGAGCAACAAATGCAGGTAAACTGGCTGCCTTGAACCATGAAACCCAAGGGTTTGCAATTATCACCCCAAGCTCCTCGGCTAATTTGACACACAGCAGGTTTTGAGCTGCAGCAGTTAGGAAAAGAGCACTAGAGTTACCAGCAGACTGTCACAAGTCACAACAGCAATGCACAAGTCACTTCCTCATTGCATGATAGTGATTTTCAAATAAAAAATGAAACATGTGAGAATCTGGAAACATCAGAGTATATGATGATCATTGCTAATAAAGCATAAATATAATATCTATATATGGTTCCTACATGTCAAATAAAAACAAAACCAAGTAAATATAAATGAAAACAATTATTCAAAGAGAACGACATCAAATTAACAGTATCCAAGGAAGTCCTCAAGTTGTTACACCACAGCCAAATTAGAAAGGGGCCTAAAAGTCTTACGAAGTTGCTCCAAAACAGTTTAATGGTACAGTTTTCTGCTCAGTAGCAACCAAAAGTTTATGTGTTCAAGAGATCTTCAAGAGTCTTGTCAGATTTTTATTAAGTTATTAAATAATCTAAACTGCTTTTGTAATTCAGTCATTATAGTTTCTTTACTAATTTAACTCAGTATCAATAGAAGCATTTATTTAGCAAGCAAAGACGTAACTCACAACAGTCAAAAATATTACTCCATGCCTCAGGGCCAAAATAGTTTAGTCCATGCCAACTGAGCTCTAATATAAAATTCCCAATAAAAGGTAGTGATGGCTTTTTAGTACAACGAAGCAGGGAGTGGCTTTTTAGCACAACGAAGCAGTGAGGGATCCTCTGACAAGAGTTATAAGTACTCTTAAGTATTTAACTAAGACTAGTTAGCTGCTTGTTTTATAAATCAAGTGGAATCTCCTCCCCACAAGAAGGGCACATGGTTTCAATAGTATAAAGGCAAGAGACCACCAAAGAATGAATTCTAAGGATTGAAAAAAACATAACAAAACCTATTCACAACTTATGGTTCCAGGAGCCTATTATATCAATTAACTTGATTGCTAATCATTAAGGAAGTATCAATTAACTTGATTTTCCTGATCATCAACCATCATTTGCATACTTTAGTATACTTAGTCATAGCAGTTAATTAAATTGGTTGTAAATAAAACAAGAATCCAAATGATCCACTTGCAGCAACATATGGAGATTGGAATAAAATAACACCAACCTGAAATTGGGACTGAACAAGATAAGACCCCAACCTCTTGGATGTTGGATTACCCGGTTCACTACCTGCTGAGAGTGACAATGACTTAATAATTGGCAAGAACACACCACCAGCCCTGGCAGTGGTGCTAGGCATTGCCGGCGCAATAAGTGCCTCACTAAATGTCAATCCGTAAGACAAACCCAATGTACTCTTCCCCAACCACTTAATAAAATAAGTTGCAATCCTATCCCCTAACCCAGTTTTAACAAATCCACGAGCAAAGAAGAAAGAAATCACAATCAACCAAATCACCTCACTGGTGAACGCTCCAAAAGCCGCAGAAAAGGTTAGAGTTTTGGTCACAATAGTGGTTGTTAGGCCTAAAAGCGCCCACGCACCAACTGGCAATGGACTCAAAACCAGACCCGCAATAGTAGACAAGAAAATCGAGAGCAATTGCCAAGCTTGAAGGGTAACTTCGACTGGTTTGGGAACTAAGAAGCGAACAACGAGGCCTATACACACAGAGATTACAAAAGGGATTGGCTTTGCACCTTGGGCAGGTGGTGGTGGTGGTGACGGAGCTTTTGAGGGTGGCGGAGATGAAGAAGCTTGAATTCCATTATGGGTATTGCGGAATTTGGGTAAAGGTTTGAAGGTGAAAACTTTTGAGGGAAACAAGGAAAGGGGCGATGTAGGTGACACTGATCGGAGAGATGGGAGTGAATGGGAAGTGGGAATTGAGAAGTGGGATTTGGAGATGGGGCGGGAACGATGGTGCAAGGAAGAGCGAGAGGAGGAGAGGGAGAAGGAGGAGGTGGAGAGCGAGTGGAGTGCAAAGCTCTCCATGGGAAGAGCAATGGATGCTCAGAGAACAAGAAAGAATGGAATAAAACTGAATGAGATTTGGAAAACAAGGGAAAGAGAGAGAGAAAGGGGCTTTTTTTTATGGACACTTTGGGATTGGCACTTAGTGAGAGAGTTTGGAAATTCCAAGGCTGGTTGGGACGGGGTCGGTGTGGTGGTTATTAACTTATTGAGGTTGTCTTCATCGCTTCATATGAGGAGGGAAATATAAGGGGGATTTGTTAAGACCCTGTTTGTTTGATTTTGATCATATAATATACTCTGTTTTTTGCACCTTCTTTTTCTCATCACATTTTGTGACTTGTTTTAAGAAATCAGAATTTGCTTCATGTCCTTTTCTATTGTTCTTAGACAATCGTTTGAAGAGACTCTTTCGTTTTTGCTTTTTTATCTCTATTTTTTTCGAGAGGATAATAGGCAAATAGTCTTGTTTGTTTCTGTATCACACTATGTGCTCTATGTTTTTCTTTTTCTTTTTCCTTTCACATTTTGTGACTCTGGTTTTTAGCAATTAGAACGTGATTGATGTCATTTTCTATCATTTTTAGGCAATCATTATTAGAGACCTTTCATTTTTGCTTTTTTCTATTTCCATTTCTCTCAAGTGCATTATAGGGCAAACAGACAAAAAAAATTATTATGTTCTAATTTGTAAAAAAAAAAATTACGTAAAATTATTTAAAATATGAGATAATGTGAGATAAATTCATATATACAAGTAACATTGTTAAAAAAAAAAAAAAAAATTTACACTTTGAATACCATTATTTTCGTACTACTTTATTTTTTTACATGTAGTAACTTATAAACTAACTTAAATTTTCATATAGTTGAAATTAACGTACTATGTATAAGAATAATGTCTCTTACATTTTTGGTGATCATTGCCACTGACATAGCTATCTTTTGGCAGGGGAATATTGATATAAACCAATAATAGCATATCTCTATCAAATTGAAGTAGTCATCTCATATCTTTTAGTGTTTCTAAGTTTCACATTCCAAGGCTCCACATGTCTTCAACTGATTTAAAGAACTAATGCAACTGCCCTGCCATGATACTAACTCCTGTTACATACTTCCAAACATTGCTGTCAAACTCCATGTTTGCTGAGTTTATACTAACAAGGTTTTGAAATGAGTTGTTTTTGGAAGGTTTATTCCAACGACCGAAAAAATAAAATTGGTTACATCTTATAGTTTCCATATTTTTAAAATTAACTTCTGTCATTGAGATGCAAATAGGAACACGGTGCACTAAGCCACTAATTTTTGTTAATTTGAAAGAAAAACTAATTGATTGTGGGGCTAAGAAAACTTACTTTGCCAAGTCTGGAGAAAAAACTGTCACAACTTACTCTGATGAAGTCACTGCAGAAACTGATATCTGCATATATAATAATAACCTAGATGCCCAATTGAAGGCATTGCCTTCATTAGCCGAACAACAAAAGCTTTGGGCTTAAATCATAACTATCATAGCAATAAATAAATAAATAAACTAAAGCTTAAGCTATAGAAGCTGTAAACAAGTTGTAGGCCAATTTCATAGCCAAAAAAAAAAAAAGAAGATNAAAAAAAAAAAGATAAAAGAAAATAATGTGGGTCATTTATATATGGCGAAGGGGTTCACAAAGCATTATTGCCAAAGTTGTAGCAGTGCAGGCAGGGGAAAATTGATATAAGCCAATATTAACATTAATAGCATATCCCAATCACAAATGAATCATACTCAATGTCATATCTATAGAATTTATAAGTTCCATTCCCAAATGTTCACATAATAGTCTTGGTTGAATGCATCAAAATCTCCAGTCATGGATTGGTCATCCACTAGTGGCCACTGTGGAAGCATAAAACAATTGTCATCGTCAGGCATTGAAGGCATAGAATATGTCCAGTCTCCCATGGATGGTTTTGGAAGCAGGGTTACCGAGTAATCCCCATTGTCAAAACAATTGTCATCGTCAGGCATTGAAGGCATAGGATATGTCCAGTCTCCCATGGATGGTTTTGGAAGCAGGGTTGTCGAGTAATCCCCATTGTCAAAACAATTGTCATCGTCAGGCATTGAAGGCATAGAATATGTCCAGTCTCCCATGGATGGTTTTGGAAGCAGGGTTGTCGAGTAATCCCCATTGTCAAAACAATTGTCATCGCCAGGCACTGAAGGCATAGAATATGTCCAGTCTCCCATGGATGGTTTTGGAAGCAGGGTTGCCGAGTAATCCCCATTGTCAAAAAAAGGTGTGATTGGTTCACAATTGCCCGAGTAATGAGTTGAATGAGCAGGAGTTGCAATTGCATTTGTAGGGATGAATGTGTCAATTGGCATGACCATTGAGGGCTGATTCTGTTGTGACTGTGACTGTGACTGTGACTCTAAAGCTGAATTTTGCAGCACTTGGTCATCCACTGGTGGCCACTGTAGAAGCATAAAACCACTGTTATCGCCTGGCATTGAAGGCATAGAATATGTCAAGTCTCCCATGGATGGTTCTGGAAGCAGGGCTACTGAGTCATTCCCATTGTCAAAAAAATGTGTGATTGGTTCACAATAGCCCAAGCAATGAGTTGAATTAGCAGGAGTTGTAGAGATGAATGCGTCAATTGCCATGACCATTGAAGGCTCATTCTGCTGAGACTCTGACTCTAGAGTTGCATTTTGCAGCACTTGCTTTGGGATTTCAACTTCTTCAATGTCTTTGCATTTTGGCTTATCATCTTTAGTTTGACGGCCATAAATTTGGCATAGAACCCAATCATCTAACTGCAAAAATAAAAGTTAAAGTTATATTAATTTTCAAGGCCACATGGATTAATTAATCATGATATTATAAGAATAAATTTAGTTAATTAGACACTTACTTGATTGTCAAGAATGAACTCATGCATCAACCAATTGGTCTTATTTTTTTCTTTGGGTTTTCCAATGTGAAAAACCAGTGTGTTCTTGCTTCCAACTGCATTGGGTCCGCATTTTATTGGGTCAGAAGCTTTTCTAGAAGCCTTCCAGTAACCAAAGTCTGCAACTCTTCTATCCACGCGATTCGATCTTGCGTGTTTCCAATTTCTTGGACTGAAGAAGAACATAGAATTATTCTCTCCTTTGGGATTATAAATAGCTGTTTACACCACAAAAAAAAAGCCATTAACTGCAATCAGTNTGTGAAAAACCAGTGTGTTTTTGCTTCCAACTGCATTGGGTCCGCATTTTATTGGGTCAGAAGCTTTTCTAGAGGCCTTCCAGTAACCAAAGTCTGCAACTCTTCTATCCACGCGATTCGATCTTGCGTGTTTCCAATTTCTTGGACTGAAGAAGAACATAGAATTATTCTCTCCTTTGGGATTATAAATAGCTGTTTACACCACAAAAAAAAAGCCATTAACTGCAATCAGTGACACAATTTTATAATATTTACAATTGAATTATCAGATATCATTTGGAGACATTATTTAAAATAAAAGAAAGAAAATAAAGATGTTGGAGACCATCAAAGAAAATATACAGAAACTAGATCAGAAGAAAAAATATAAAGAAAGAAAGATTATGAAAGTGTAGATAGGTGATCTATCGTTTTTCTGCATACCACGGAGTTGTTGAGGAGAGTGCTTATAGATATCAACTTCACGAACGAGAGCAAGTGGGGGTAAGAAACCGTGTCCGGTAACCTTGTTGTTTAGGTAAAATATCAACTCCTCGTCCTTAGGGTTGAACCTGAACCCCGTTGGAAACAAAGCCATGTATTGAGCATAGTTGATGTTGTTGTTGTTGTTGTTCTTCGTAGCTGCATCACCATCTGCAACTGGAAAAAGAGGTACAGCTTTCTGGTTTCCCTGCTGCATGGCGCTGCACGCTTATGAGACTGAGACAGTTACTAGAGAAAGAGAGAAGAGAAAAGAGAAAAGTTTGAAGAGTGGTAGGTAAAAGTAAAACAACTAATATGTGTAAGTGGTTTAATTATTTTATAGTGGGTTTTTGAGGTCTCCTAGTATCATATTTAGATGACACGCGTGATTAGTTATTGAGAGTTAATTAAATTCCTTTGTATTGGATTAACCTGACTTGTTTTCACACTTTCAATAACGTGTTTTTCTTATCTTTTTTCTTTAGAAAAAAATTGTTTTTCGGCAGAAAATTTTGAAGGTAGTTATAGAATTTAAACATTCAATTTGCATTTTTCTTTCAATGGATAAGTCGTTTCTTTTAACTGCAGATATATTCCTGTTTCTGGAATGTTCCCAAGGAGTAGGATGTTATCTTTTGATTGTTGAGTTTGACAGAGGAAAACAGATAATAAGCACTGAGGTTTGAGGAAACAGAGAATAAGGAAACCCTAAAATTCCATAAAACAAGCAATTAGTACACACGTAGAATGTTTAAATTCTAGCACTGTTTCCACTTAAGTCATTATATAAATTCTATGATCATCAGCTACTAACAGAAAAAGTTTTCATCAATTTAGCTTTGGCATTTTTATTGAACAAAACTCCTCCATGCATCTTCGTCCTTCTCTCTCTCTCATTCCAATAATGAAACAGCACACATAGACAACACACTCAAAGTTGAAAATACCATGGTTTCTCTTCTTTATGCACCTGTTCAACCTAATGCAGTTTACTGTGAACCAAATAATATTAATAGCCCTAGAATTATATGCTGACAAACATATACTTTGTTATCCCATTTGAGAATGGAGCCATGGGAGTGGCTATAATGGCTTCTTCTGGCTATGGCAAATTCACATTTCTTGAGGCTGCATAAGGTATTAACCCTCTAATTTTAAGTCCAATTAAGCAATGAGACATGCATGTGAATGTGACTTACAAGTCTCATTCATAGCATGTGACTAATTTATTATCATGAATTATTGTTGAGTGATGCCAAACCGTTTGTGGTCAAGTGACCTTGAAGTTGTCTTCAAAATTTATAAATTTTGTGTTTGAACTTAAAGTCGTAATAAAAAGTTTCCAAAAAAAAAAATTATGTTGAGTGATCATATATATTCTTTATGTACTGTTTATGAAATTTTATAAATTATAAACTAATTTCTAATAGGGAAATATTGAGATGAATTTTAGTTATTAATTAACTAAAATTTATTCAGTAACGTGTTTTTATGAATTATGATACTCTTTTCCAAAAAACGGAAAAAAAAAAAAAAGATGATAACATAGTATCACTATGAGAAAGAACTTGATGTCAATTTTTTAGCCCTTGATCGTTAAAGAGCCTCCATGGAGTGGTGCAACTCAGATACCAAGGGGTTATAATTGAAGTTTGAAATAAATCACTAAGAAGGAATATTTAACTCTTTACCTAAACTCTATTAAGTACCAACTATCTATTATCTAAACTACCAAAGAGATAAGTACTAGTAGATAACAATTGAAGATGAAATAAATTAAGTGATATACTTATTCTCATTAAAAAGAATAAATTAAATTATCTTATCTTATCCAAGTGTAAGATTGACTACCACGCCCAATACCCTTGGGCTGACCTTTTTTTTTTTATTAAGATAATGGAAGTTTGTTATATACTTTTGATATTTTATATGGTATGTCATATAACATAGAAATAATCAATGTGTGAATGAAATATATATAAATTAATTATTTTTAAGTTTGTTTGAAAAATAAAATATATTTTATATCTAATAAAATATAAAAATTACATATAATTATTACATCAGTATGGTATGACATATCCATATAATATAACAGAATTTCCGTAAAATAATAATATGAAAGTTTAAATCTAATTTTTTATAAAGCTAACCTGAATTTGTCTTTTTCTTATTAGATGCTTAGATGCTATATAAGAGGGGTCGTTTAGTAAATTGGAGGGAACTATAGAAAGAGCTACAGGGGCGATGGCCCCACAAGCTTCAATAATTGTTTGATGGCATTCCCATAATATTTTTCTTAGTCATAATGTGACAATTATTATATACAACCCAATAAATTAAGACCCACATCAACTTAATTATTACATAAATCTTATGATGATAGGATCTTAAAACTATGACCATCTTCTTTAAAGTTATCACTGATGTAAGAAACTTAAACTACATCAATTTATTTAATTATAAATTACCAAATGATAAAGGGTGATAGAGAAAGAAAAATATAATATTCTACATATACTATGAAAGACAAAGAAAGTTATGATTTAAGGGTTTAATGACACCCACTTATCGTAAGAATTAAAATGTTTGATGTTAAGAATTTTATTTTATTTTATTTTATTTTTGTTTATTCTTTTCTTCTTTTCTTAACATATTGCATTTCTGTGTAAAAAAAATATTTAAAAATAAAAAAGAAAAAAGAAAAAGCCTAATAATGGTCAATTGATAAAGTCAAGGGTTTATGTAGTCAAACAAAGGTTGTTTATGGTGTTGAATCATGAATGGTGATGGTCAATGGTCAAGGAAGAGATGCCACAAATATTCAACTGTCTTCTTGGGCCTCCATAGTCCCATATGCAATGGATTAAGACCGAATATGAGCCTCCATTTTAACTAACCCTCACTTTTGCTAAAACTTGTTGGCTTTTCAGTGGGCCATGCCATTTTGTTCCCTCCCAAATCTTAATGCCTCTTCCCATCAAAGATTGTTTCTAATAATTACGTTGCGTAGCCTCTCTCCCAAGCCAACTCACCACCATCCCTCTCTTATTGGATAGCATAATTCTCTATTCCATTCTATATTATTCTAATATTCTAGAGTATTCTAATATTCTCGATTATTCAAAAAAGCAAAAAAAGAAAAAAAAAAGACTAATGCGGAGTAAGAATGGAATAGATCAATCATTTCAATATAAAGATTTTTTACCTTATTAATTTTTTTTAATGTTTACCTTATCAATGTTAGGAATTATATATATGTTTTCTAAAACTTGATGAAATCATTTTCTTTTGTTTTAAAAGATATTCTGCTTATTTGTGAATTATAATAATTTATATCCAATCTTAAGCTTTAATATATAATTTTCATTATTTATATATATATTTTTTGTAATTTAATAACTAGGATATGACCTTAATTTTGGATCAAGTCATATATGCTCTAGAAAAATTTATTGTTAAAGCACTTATAACTATAACTTTTTGTGAGAAAATATTTTGAGACTCTCATATGAATGGTCTTAAACACAAGACTATTTTCTTGCAAAAAAAAACTTTATAATTAACTGATCTATAGCCTATTATTTCTATAACCTTTATAAAATTAGGACGGCAATACAACATCATATTTTATTAAAATTCATGGAAAGAGGGTAAACATATATATATATATATATATATATATATATATTATCACGCATTAGTGGTACAGAAGGCAGCCATCACCCATCAGCCACCGAACCGAACCACGTGAAGCAGACCATTACCTTCTCAACATTACGATTCGTGGTTGCTTCCTTCAATTTGCTTCTTTTTCTTCGTTAATTATATATATAGAGCAACAAAGACACGATTTTGGCTGAAGCATTCAACCAAAGTCAGTCTTTAGCAGAGAATGGCTTCTCTCAATCTCACCTATTCTTCCACAGCAGCTCTCTCGCGCCCACGGTGAGTTTTCCAGTCCTTTCTGTATCCATTCTTCTGGGTTAGGCAAGTTCTCATTTTTTGACCTCTACATGCAATATAATAAGATTTTCCTGCCATAGCCATCTGGGTTTTCAAAATCTTTGTATTTTCTCTCAGTAATTCCTTGTTTGAGTTCAAAGTCTTTAGCTTTCCTGATTGTTTGCTTCATAAATATTTGTAGATTCAATATTTGGTTTTTTGGTTTGAGTTATTTATTTGTGTAATAGAGTGGTCCATTTTCATTCCCTGGATCCATTATCAGACACCATTTTGACTATGTAATGCCCTGTGATCCCAATTTGGCATATGACTTCGTGTTAGTTGATGTTGCATAGTGGGTGCGGGTTTGTTCCTTAATATAACTATTGTTACTAAAACATTTTTCAGTGCTCATGAATAAATACTGTTGGCAGAAATCGTGGTATGGTGTTAGTAGATAAACATAGAAAAGATCGCTTAGTTTAGGGTGGAAAACTTGTTGGATTCTAATTCTATCTCAATCTTGAGAACTTTAATTATGTCAAAGATTATGTCTTTGATTTCCACTTGAGGAAATGATATGCAAGCTTCTGCTCAGTGTAACTATACTTACTTGTCAACTTCAACCTGTTACTAACTCAAGGTCAAGCCTGCATTCCATCATTTGGCACAATTTTAAGCTTCTAGGAAGTATTCTCTACCTGTTACAGTAAAAAATGTCTAGCCTTCATATCTTATGGAGGTTTATATAAGATTTTTCTCTTTTCCTATCAACTTGGTGTTGCCACATCATAATTACTCATTGAAAATATTCTGTGCAGGACAAGGAAACACTTCAAGTTGTTCAATGGGTTACAGAGTGTGAATTCTTTTCTTGTAAATGGACACAGATCTGAGTTGGCATTTATCCGACTGGATTCTAAATTCTCCTCAAGTGACAATGGTGTTACTAGACCCAAAGCAACATTGATCTCTGGAGGAGGTGACCTTCTTTCTTATCCAAATGCCACTGATGTTGTGATAACTGAAGATCTTGTTGGCAATGATTCAGTAGGAATTGAGGTGCAACCTGATGCAATAGCATTTGGAACACTTGCAGCAGACACAGCACTAACAAGTACTGGTTTTCCTGATGACAATGATGAATTTGATTTGGACAGCCCCACAGAAGGTTTTGCTTCTATTCCTGAGGCCATTGAAGACATCCGACATGGAAAGGTTGCTAATTTATCTTTTTTTAATTTTTTTGGCCCAATAATTTCTCTTGCTCTTTCTTTGCTTAGTGTGATTGAGGTCTATAATGTTAAAGTTGAGCTTTTGCATCAGTGCTTTTAGTTACTAACTAATAATAATGCCACAGATGGTATTGGTAGTAGATGATGAGGACAGAGAAAATGAAGGAGACTTGATAATGGCAGCACAGTTGGCAACACCTGAGGCTATGGCTTTTATTGTGAAGCATGGAACTGGGATAGTTTGTGTAAGTATGAAAGAGGAGGATCTGGAAAGATTGGCACTTCCTTTGATGGTGGATAGTAAGGATAATGATGAGAAACTCCGCACAGCATTCACTGTGACAGTGGTATGTACTATTCATATGTGTATCATTGCATTTGTAATTAAACAATACATTTCCTCAGACAATGAGAGCTAAACTTTAGGAAATAAATTGTTTTGTCTAACTTGCTCTTGTATAATGGATTTAGTTTGCAATTTTTTTACTTTTTTTTGGATAGGAGTTAGTTTCTAACTAATTTGTTGGAACATTAGCTAATTGCACCTGATGGCTATCTGTCCCAAGTGTATAAAGGATATTGATTATCATTTATCAAAATGCCAAGAAGTCAACAATGATGAAAGTTTGTCTGCTGTTATATCTGCAATTATGAAATCTCATTTCATGAATTTTAGGCATCTATCCTTGGAATATGACAGATTGCAACATTTTATATTTTATTTGTAGGATGCTAAACAAGGTACCACCACAGGAGTATCAGCTCAGGATAGGGCAACAACAGTGTTGGCTCTTGCATCTAGAGATTCAAAACCTGATGATTTCAACCGCCCAGGCCATATATTTCCCCTAAAATACAGGGAAGGTGGTGTCTTGAAAAGAGCTGGACACACAGAAGCTTCAGTCGATCTTGCTGTGCTTGCTGGGTTGGATCCTGTCGCAGTTCTATGTGAGGTGGTAGATGATGATGGTTCTATGGCTAGATTACCTAAGCTTCGCGAATTCGCAGAGCGTGAAAACTTGAAAATCGTTTCTATTGCTGACTTAATAAGGTATGTGGTTACCTGTCCTGGAAGATGTACTTAGGCTTATTGTATGCTTATTTAAGATGTCAATCATGTCTAGGTTGTCTTGTCTTAAACCATAATTTACCTGACTAGAACCTAAAAATATTATCATTAGAAATGGAATCAACTTAGCTTCTCATGGTACTAGTTATGGTAGGTAGTAAGTGCTGATTATAATGATTATTTCTGAGGCATGAAATATTTATTTTGAGATTGCTAATTTAAAGTTAACTATTTTAATGCCAGTGTATCAGGATCATGTTTTCCTAATCTTCCATTTGATGGCCTTGCATTTGGTCCTCTGTTTTTTTTTTTTTTTTAAATCTTTTTCCTATCTATTTCTTTTGTTCCTTAAATTTGGATCCCCTCTGCAAAGGTACTGCTGTGTGGATTATTCTTGTTGCTTATATAGTTAGTAAGGAGATTAACAAATAATCTTATGACAGGTATAGAAGGAAGAGAGATAAATTAGTAGATCGTGCTGGTGCAGCACTAATACCTACAATGTGGGGGCCATTCACAGCATACTGCTATAGGTCCCATTTGGATGGAATTGAGCATATTGCAATGGTTAAGGTAAGCAATGCTTGTATTTATGTTGAACTGCATATACATAGCAATCCACTTACATATACAAGTGAACATTCTTATATAAATCGCACCTTATACACAAGGTTTGGCCTAAATTTGATTTTTGCAACTGTAGTTTTAAACCACTTGGCAAAAAGTGTCTATTGCACCTATGCTACACTATGCAATCATGTAATTATACGTACTGAATTTAAAACCCACAGAAGTGATTGCAGACAAAACCAACTCAAAATACAGCTAACATTTGTACTGGGTCATATAAAGAACAAGCAATAGAAAATCTAAAACTGAAGCAATTTATTAGTTATAGTTGTTTCATGCCACTCTTAGAACTCCAAATTAAACTCTGAACTCTACTGAATTAGAACTGAGAGGATTTAAACAGAAGGAAATTTATAGGGAGTTGGCTATACAAAGGTTTCTCTTCCTCTCTCACAAATCTCATGAAGAGCAAGCCTATAAAGGAGTCTTCCAGAGCTCCTTCAATAATCTAAAAGTCCTGTATTTATATTTTAAAGTTAGTCATAGTTGTGGTTTTAACTTTATCTTATTTAACAGGGAGACATCGGAGATGGACAAGATGTTCTTGTGAGGGTACACTCGGAGTGTCTCACTGGAGACATATTTGGATCTGCCAGATGTGACTGTGGGAATCAGCTTGCACTTGCAATGCAGCAAATTGAGGCTGCTGGTAGAGGTGTACTGGTTTATTTACGTGGACATGAAGGAAGGGGTATTGGATTGGGCCACAAGCTTCGTGCTTATAATCTACAGGATGATGGACGAGATACTGTTGAAGCCAATGAGGAATTGGGATTGCCTGTCGACTCACGGGAGTATGGACTTGGTGCACAGGTAATTATAGTTAAAGTACTTTTTTTTTTACTTTTCTTTTCTTTAGTTTGCTAATGAAGTACTGGTTGGAAAGCGTATACTACTCGCCTAGATGCAAACGTAGTTCATGGTGATTTACAATGATGGTTGAACTGTGGAAGGACTCTTGGTTATTGTTTGGTGCAACAGAATCCAGTTAAAAAATTCTTGTTCTTTCTTTGGGTCAAATCTGCATGCTTTTTTTGTTTTGATTAGATAAAAATTTCATTCATCCACCTAAATAATAATAGTAAAAGAAACTTGCCCGTTTGGTTCTGAGTTATGGTTGAAGTGAACACTTAGTTTTTCCAAATCCTCTACTGAGTTGTTATACATATGTTATGTGTTATTGTCAGTTCTCTCAAATAACTTTTTTTGGGTTGAGTAAGTATCAACAGTGTTGAAATATGTTTGATACATGATGAATCTCATGCTTGCTTGGGCTGTTCAGATATTAAAAAAAAATATAATTTGAATTAGTAACAAATACTTCAAACTTAGTTGCTTCTAGACCTGATAAGCACCCTCATACATGCAAAGAATTTTGACAGCAATTTCAAAAATTTGTACTTGCAGATGCTGAGAGACTTGGGTGTTCGATCCATGAAGTTGATGACAAACAACCCATCAAAATATGTTGGGCTCAAAGGATATGGTTTGACAGTTTCCGGTAGGATTCCCTTATTAACACTTATCACAAAGGAGAACAGGAGATATTTGGAGACCAAACGTGTGAAAATGGGCCATGACTATGGCTTGGAATTCAATGGCAAATTAAGCAGTCATGACAATGGCAATGGCAAAGCCAGCACTGGTGAGCCTAATGCCGTTACTGGCTCCTAAACCTGCTTTCCTACCAGATAAACAGTTTAATGTCAGATGCAAAGCAGAAGAGGAAGGGAAATGTGGATTTCCACACTGCAGATGAATTTCAAGAAGTGGTTGAAACACGATTCTATTTATGAACTAGATTTTTTCTGATTCATTTGTCTGATTTTTCTTCAGGCAGGCTCAACTAAATTATAGGCTTCTGCAAACAGTCTCATGAGTTCTGAAAATTTAACTAGTTCCATGTAATGCCATTCTTTCTTCTCTTTATGCTGTATAATAGATAAGGGCATTTGCCTATACAAATTCGAGGTATACATTTTGTTATGGTCTTTATAGATAGACACTGCCTAAGCAAAGTTTCTGTATTCTTTTTGTGGGCAATAACTCAATTAATGTACTAGAGTTGGTGCCTCTAATGAAGAGAACCACATGTTGTAGCTCTACTGTGCATAGATTCCTTCTGTGTTCCTTCAGAGTGGTAACTGTTATATATATTGCTAAGCTTCTTTCCTCTGAATCTTTCTCGTTTGTTGCTTTCAAGATTTGTAATTTCAAACAAAGGAAAAAGAATTCAAGAGCTTGATGTCATGTAATTATAAGAATTTAAGAGTTTGGTGTAATTTCTTACCAACGAATAAGAATTGAAGAGTTTAATTGTAATTTCTTATATGGACCACTTATATGAAATAAAAAAAAAAATCTCTTATAATTATAAAAAGAATATTTAAGTTTTTTTTTTAATTCACCAGAAGCTGGGTAGTTTATCATTTCTTAAAATTTATCTCACTCCTACACAAAAGGATTAAAATTCAATACCTCTTTCATAAAGTACCAAATGCTTAACTATTACTTGAGTATTTCCTTGAAGGCTTTATAAATCTGTTTAGACTTGGTGAACACAAATTTTTTAGTTAGGAAAGCAAAACTTTTACAACTACAATTAGTTGTTCAGAAATTTTATGATATTACATGTGACGTGACAAATATACATAATTTTTATATTTTATTTAATATAAAATTAATTTTTTTTATTTTCTCAAACAAACTGAAAAATAATTAATTTGTATATATATCATTCATATATTAACTATTCTTATGTAGTACATACAACAAAATATGTAAGAAACCTCCTTGGTTGTTTCATGTCTTCTTTTTTCCATTTTCTAATCAATACAAAATTGTTTGTATCACTTTATTAGAGTTCTCAAATTTTATTTATCATAAAAAAAACAACCAATGAAAACATTTGATATTATTATTAGAATTTTTTTTTCTCATTAACTAAGGAAAGCCTAGCTATGAATGGTAAAGATAGAATCTAAACTTGAAAACTTAAACTTATAAAAAAAAAAAATCATCTAAATCATCTTGACATGACTTGTACGGTAAACCCAGTTGATGAAAAAATTTCCAATCCTTTACCTAATTCCATTTTTCATAATTACTGTCTTTGACTTGAAATTTTATGGTTAGAAACAAACACGTTTTTAAAGTGTTTGGTATTCTCTTTCCTTAGGTTTCCGTTTAACGGCTACTCGCTAGTAGAAAGTAGAAGGAGAAAGTAAAGGTAAAGGTAAAGGTAAAGGGAAATTTGCACGTTGCTGAAGACCTACACGTTGACGTGGTCCCTCCTATTCTCATGGGGTTCGGTACCAACTCTGCCACCGGAACCCTCAAAAAAATTAGATCACCAAATTATTTTTATTTTCTTTGCCCCCAAAATTATTTCAATAGATTTATTCGACCGTTACCACTGACTTTCTATATAAAGCACTCATCCTACGGTCAATATTCATCTCTTTCTTCAATTTCGAAACCACGTGTACGGTTTAGATGCCCATACAGCTGTACTTTACACGAACCAGCTTGGAATCTCACATTGACGCTTCACCCTACCCGCGTGTTTCATCCTTCACGGCAACTCCAGCCATTTACCCTTTCATACTTGATAGAATAATCTCCACCCTTGACTTCCCTCGAGATGCGTGTGATTTTCATTTCGACGTATCAACGGCTATATCTGCTCCACCCTCAATCAGCGCTTCACGCGGTGACACCCTTCTATAAATACCCTCCGAGTCTCTGTGTTTCTCATAATCGTCTTTCACTCTACCTTTTCTCAGAATCATAGTCATACTCTTTGTGTTTGAGCTTTATTTTGCTCTCTTGGATTTTATTTCTTTCTCTAAAATGGCTCGCTTCAGCGTGGTGTTGATGCTAGTGGCTGCATTGTTGGTGAGCTCCACGATGGCTCAATCTCCGGCGTCTTCACCGGCGTCATCTCCCGTTGCTACTCCGCGACGAGCTGCTTCTAAACCTCCGACGCTGTCTCCGTCCGTGAACTCTCCGCTTGCCGCTCCTACTCCATCTAGCACTCCGGTAGAGAGCGGACCGGCGTCGTCTCCTACCACCGTCAACTCTCCACCATCTCCTTCTCCAGCTACTTCTGAGTCGCCAGCTAGTACTCCGGCCACCTCTCCCTCATCGATCTCATCTCCACCATCTGGAGCGCCAGCACCAGCTGAGAACGGTGCCGTTTTAAACAGATTCACCGTCACCGGATCTGCTGCTGTTGTGATCTTCGCTGCGGCTTTACTGATGTAGACAGTTCCATGGAGTCTTTAACTTTTTTTTTTCTATTTTACGAATTAGATGAATCACGAATTATTTTACTTCATTTTTTGTTGGTTTTATTTCCTGCCTGTTATTGATAATTCATTCATTTGTGTATTCTATTTATCATTCTATTGAATATAAACGATTTAATTATATTCCAGTTTGCAATTGCTTTTATTTCTTGCATTTTATATTTCTTAAAATTCGAATTTCATACTCTATAGAAAGCTAAATTATTTACTTCACTAATGTAAAGCTCTATAGATAGTGATTTTAAAAATTGTAACAGTTTACCGATATTTAGTTAATTTTTTGATCCTGAATGTGAAATACAAAATTACAAATATGGTGATTGAATTGACACTACTTAGTGGAATTAATGCAGATTGTATATTAAAGGATTTACATACTAAATACTAAAAGTACTCCAAAATAATAGGAATTTATGGTGAAAGAAAAAGAAAATGAAAAAAAATAGATAAAACCAATTAATATGAATTTAATTCCAAGAATGTGGATGAGTCACTAGGGCAAACGTTGCAATATAGTTGTGATTCATTCAAAATAATTAATTATGAGAATATAAACAAATTTTAAAATAATTAATTATGAACTTAAATTACATTTGGTTTGGTTTGAATAAGAGAACGTTTAGTTAATTTTATTATTATTATTTTTTTTTCTTTTGACAGTGAATTTACTTTCACTTTCATAGTACCATGTGGTCGTTTGGTCACTTTCAGAAACAAAGTTCACATGGTTGGTCTAAAGTGAAGTAAGAAGATACTAGAAACATAAGACCGTGGCCGAGTCAAAGGATTCCATCATATAACAAAGCTGTGTTTAACTTTGGCGTGTCTTTACACCTCACAAACACAAGCAGTTAGCAGGCATACAAACTCAAACTCCAAAAGAAAAAAGAAGAAAAAGAGAAATAGTTCTTCGGCTTTGATTAAGCTCAGCTTTTCTTTCGAGCTCACAATTTATTTTGCACCATAACTCAATCATTATTGGAGGCCAGATGGGTCAAATAGATTCAAAGTAGGAATCAAATTATACTCTTAATGTAGTTATTACTTTTTGTGTCTTTGACGATGTCTGGTCTGAGAAGGTCGTAAGGATGAAAGATGTCGGACCATGAATATATTAACTACACAGTAATAAATGAACTAAGAGTTGGGTGGTGATACTCAAGCTCTAGAACTTAAGTTAGTATGGTTCGAGTTAAAGAGGTTAATAAATGGTAAGAAAAACAAAAATNCTATACTTATTGCTGAGGGTTATTTATAAATTATAGTTAAAGGATATGATGAAAATATGCAAGATGAAAATTTGATGATGTGGATCTTTGGTAAAATTGACCTAAATGTAATAGACCAAAGAATTGGGTATCTATAATTTTATTACTTTTAAGTCAAATCCTTAATCTAATTTTATTTTATTAAATTTAATTGCTCGTTTANTTTGGTGAAATTGACCTAAATGTAATAGACCAAAGAATTGGGTATCTATAATTTTGTTACTTTTAAGTCAAATCCTTAATCTAATTTTATTTTATTAAATTTAATTGCTCCTTTAGTACACCAAATGATGATTTTTTTTTTCTTTGTACTTTTGATTACAAGTTTTTAAAAAATAATTTTAGTACAATTTAACTGCGAATTGTGTAGTCAAAATGATAATTTTATTCCAAGTTTGATTCCATAGAAATAAGAATCAACATTATTGCTCATTCTATGCCTCATTTTATGCAATTAATATATTCTTTTCTCAACATATTTTCATTAATTTTATAAAATGAAATATATTTATACTTTTTATAAACTATTTTAATTCTATTTCATATTAATTTTATAAAATTATTTCCTTATGAAATGAGAATGACCATTCCATTCTAGCCCATTCTATTCTTATTTTTATTTTCATTTTCATTTCATAATTTTCATTCTCTCTACCAAACGAACATAAGTTTTTTAAAATAAATTACATAGTATACCATAAGTAAGTGAGAAGGAAAATTGTTTGTCTATGAAGTATACAAAGAAAAACACAATCTCTAAATTTGGGGGAAAAATAAAAGGTGAGTAATTAAGTTAAACGGCCAAGCGAATTATGGACAATATCTATAATGAACGTGCTGACAGAAAGATTAATGAATAAAATCAATCGGCCCCCTTCGTAATATCCCAATTTTGATTAATCCAAAACATAGTAATTAAAACAAAATAAGTAAGAATGAAAGACAAAAAAAAAAAATAAAGATGTTCATTGACGCTTTGACATTCCATCTTTGAATAATGTTAATTTTTTTTTTGGGTAAAATTACATATATGACATAATGTTAATTTAATTAATTTATTGAAGTTTTTTTTAGATATTTTGTTATATATTATACTACATAAAAATAATTAATATGTAAATGACATGTGTATAAATTAACTATTTTTAAGTTTATTTAAAAAAATAAGATAAATTAATTTTATATCAAATAAAATATAAAAATTATATATATTTATCACATTAATATGAGATACACATATAATATTATAGAATTTTCGTTTATATTTAACCTTTTTAAAAGAGATTATCATGTTAAACCGTAATTAACGTGTCAATCATGTTCCCAATTTCAAAGGAAGAAGAAGAAAATAGAAAAGGATCCTCACCTCGGATTTCCGCCACCTTATTCCCATGTGGATCCCCACAACCGTTCGATTTGCCCTATTTCACGTTTCCCTATTCCTTGACCGTTACAATGTGGACAACTATTCCATCGCACGGTTCCCGTCAACCTACGTGTACGTTCCAGATTCATTACAACTGTACTTAGTGGTGGAACACAACCAAAAAGACGAAGCAAACCGCGTTTCATTGCGTTTCGCTGGCTTTCTCATCATTACCCCCACGCCAACGTTACATACGCCCTTCTCATCAAAGTTAGCAGACATATCAACACCGTCCGATCTTCCTCGTGATGCGTATCCATCAAGTTTCCAAAATCCAACGGTTATTCGACCCCCAATACCTTAGCCTTCCAATGCTCCTTCTATAAATTCCCAGTCTCTATCTTCTGCTTCATCTCACAGACTCACCATTCTCACTGCTTCTTAGTGTTAGTGCAACTCTCTCTCTAGACTCTCATTCTCTCTCTAACTCTCTGAGCACTGAGAATGGCCAACCCAAGCGTTGTGATTCTGATGGTTGCTGCATTGTGCGTCGCCGCCACCGTCGCTCAATCTCCGGCTTCCTCTCCAGCAGCATCACCGAAAGTGTCTCCACCGCGATCGGCGACTCCTCCGTCGTCAGCGAAGTCTCCGCAAGCTGCTTCACCGTTCTCACCGCCATCTAAATCGACGACTCCACCTGCTGCCGCTCCAGCTCCCGACTCCACCGTGAGCTCTCCACCCTCTCCTCCTCCATCGTCAACTTCTCCATCCCCTTCCGTTACTCCTTCATCGATCTCTTCTCCTCCCTCTGAGGCTCCTTCGCCAGCAGCAAACGGGGCCGTTTCGAAGGGCTTCGCCCTCGCCGGATCTGTCGCCGTTGGCCTTGTTGCCGCCGTTTTGATGTGAAGTCCTGCAGAACTCTCTCAATAATTTTTTTTAGTTTTTTATATTTATTTTTATTTCACCATTTTGGAGTTTGTATACGGTGTTTCGCCGAGTTGTTTTGCATATATTTAAATTTAATTCATACTTACTCTTCTGTTATTGATATTTGTTCGAATCATAGCTTTTATCAAATCCCAAATTGGATAAATTGTCAAAAATGCAGCGTTGTTTCTAAGCGAGTCAATATGGTAATGCTCCTCAAAACCAGAACGGGAAGAACCTTTATTAGATAGAATCAGAGAATGGAAACCAAAAAAAACAAAAAACAAAAAAGCAAAAAGGGAAAAATCTGAAATATGAAAAAGATAAAGAAAAAGGCCTTACCTCTATGGAAAGGAAAGATAGAAAAGAAAAGAAAACAGAGTAAAGTAGCTGTTTTCTTTGAGACGTTTCAGACATTTGCAAGAAAGTTGTAGAGACTTTGTTATGTTCATCGAAGTTACAGTTGTGATAAAGCAGTCCTCAAACGTAGTTGGGAAGGAAGGATAGACATTGGCTTTTGGTTCAAAGTTATTTCTCGTACCAAAAGCATTACCAGTCGTTTAAGCTTTCCAAAGGTTAATGAAGCGTCCTATGATGAATAATTCAATTTCATATTCTTTTTCAATCGTAAAAGAACCAAAAATTAATGCTGTAAATTTGGTAACAGTAAAAGAAAGATTTGAAATTTTAACCTTTGAAGACTATCGAAGTTGAGTTCACCGGGTAATTGGTAGTTTGTTACAGGTCCCTAAAAGTAAAAATGGTATAGCATCTTATCTCATACTATAAAATTTCAATTTGCTAAACAGTGAATACTTAAGATAAACCATATCTAAGACTAGTAAATGTAAATCCCTCAAATTGCTACCCTTCTTCTTCATCCTTCTCCTTGTGAGCACCATTATTAGGTTTTAACCATTTTTTTAATTACATAACGATACGGAAGTTTGAATCCTAATCTCATTTTATTTTAATTTCATTTTTTGTTATGCACTGATTTCTTTCTTTTTCCCCCTTTTGCAAGGGAATGCAGTAAGTCAAACAAGGTATGCAGGGAAATGTGTAGAGGATTATTGTGACAAATATTGGAGCATTAGAGGAGAATGTGGGGCACGAAACTGGGTCAATTATGCATGTTTCTGCTTCAATATTAGTTGGCGTTGCACTATATATGTCTAAAAGACAGCTAGTTAGGCTTATGTCTTTGATTTTTTTTAGAAAAAAAAAAAATCAGAATTGGTACCATATTAATTTGGTATACATACATTCCATAATAAGTCAAGACAAAATTTTGAATTTGATTTATGAAAAAGTATCAAATTCAATTAAATATTGATTGAATTATGATTCACAATCTTATATCGGCTGATTGACCAAAATATTATATTTTTACAATTTATTTATATAATTATAACACTTTTCAATTTATTTACCTCAATATTATACTTTCAAAAAAATTAACATAAAAAAAATAAAATCAAAAGTTGTAAGACCCACCAAACACGCTAATGGACCCACCACGACGTGTCCACGTGGGATACGCAATGAGCCCAAGGCGTGTCCCCTGCCCCTGCTGCATCTTGATGGATAGTTTGTCCAATCAAAACTGAATTAACCATTTTTATTTAAAGGTTAATACCAAAATTTTAAAGCAGATAGAAAATAATAAAGAGTTGTCAATCAAATTATCAACAATGGAATATGCTTTCGAGTTTGTGACAGTTGGGCCAAAGGAATATGAATGAATTGAATAGAAATGTTAAGGCTGTTGTTATGATTTGCCTCCTAATCCAAAACAACTCTCAATCATTTTATGCCTAACAATGTTGAGTTGTTCATGAATTTTATACTGAATTAATTTTGTTTTGGTAGTTGCTATGTCTTAAATAAGTGGTTAGGATTCATGTAAATCTTCTGTTGTGTCCTATGAATGTGTTTTAATATTTCATTATTTCAATATTATTAATATCTTATTAATTACATACACCATCTAGACACAAATTAAGGGGGAGAGAGATTAGTGTAAATCATGTCCATCATGAATTAAATAAAAGATGAATGTCCATTGAATTCCCTTCAATTTAATTAAGGATATTTGACAAATAAATCCCTCAATTTTTAAATTTGATAATCAACCCATTTAAATTTAAAAAAAAATGATTTAACTCTCTCAAGTCATACAAATAAAATTATTACCTTATAAAATAACTTATCAAACCAAATATATACGACTGAATAATATTGAGGTTATCTTTAAAATTTCTAAATTATGCCTAAAATTATAATCAAAAGTATCAAAAATAAAATAATTTATCGATAAAGAAAAATTATATACATATTTTTTTTTAAATGAAGAGACTCATTTGTAGAGTAAGTAAAATTTACAATGACGTACAAGAAAGGTTTTAACTTGGCATCAATTCCTTGCAGGTTCTTTCTTTACTATGTTGTCAATGAGGGGTTCAACGAAGGCCTCCAAATCATCCACGTCATTCATGGCTTTCTCAACCTGTGTGTGTTTCATGGCATAGAAAATCAGTTACAAGTGCTGAGTATGTGAAGCAGTTTAATAAGAAGAAAAATGAGCTCTGTGCCAATAAAAAGAATTGGTACTCATATATAGGCATGTAAGTTGGTAAAAAGGCACAAATTTAAACAACTAGACATGTGATTGCATTTGCTTTTTTTTTTTTTTTTCTAAAACCATGTAATGTAAGTGTTTCTATTTAAGTTAATTGAAAAATGTTTTTGTTTATACTCGTTACCAATACTCAAATCATCTTTGGCTCATCTTAACCCAATTACCTAGATTACCAAAATACCTTTTATGCCTCAATAAATACTGCTCTCCTTATAGGTATGAACACTTTTAGACCCTCTTTTTTATTATTCTACCTACTCAAAACTGACTTAACTTGACTTTTGGGATCCGAATATTTTCAATCCGACACTTAGTTCATTTGTGTTTATTTTGTAGAATCAACATCAAATTTGTCCCGACCCACTCCCATGACCTCAATACAGACATCGTCAGTTTTTTCAAAACTTGATAGAATAGACATTTACTAATTGTGTATAGGTTTGCATCTAAGTTGTAATTTGAATAGAAGAACTTAAAATGGCCATATGAATTTAGACGTATCCACTTATAGAATTATACAATAGGTATTTGTGTTTTCATGTGTTGTGCAAGTAAGTACCTTGTCAATGAACTCTTCTGTTAGTTCTGCATCATGAGCAACCTCTTTTGATACACGTTCCACCGCCAAAGCTACTTGTTTTAATTTCCCATTCCCAGGAAGGTTCTCTGCCACTTCTGCTGATACCTTCTCTGCAACAGTTGCCACCCTTTCTACTATATTTGATACCTTCTCAACCTCTTCAATTACCTCTTCTGCCTCTCCTGATCAATTAATGTGTGATTTTCAACAATTAATTGTAATTCTTAAATACAATATTTTGTTTCATTGCAGGCGTATATACCTTCTATTCTCTGCACATTTTGCCAGTAAGTCCACATTGGTAGCAAGAGAGAAATTACAGAGCCCAAAACCCATCTTAGCCTGCATTTTCAGAACCCAAATTTCACCAAATTAATGTGTTTCTACCCTATTATAATTACTTGTACCAAATGTTTGGGTGATTTTTGCTATTTAAATTTCAAAGGGTGTCATTAATTATCTTCATAGACAAGTTAACATTAATAAATGAACCCTTAATTCTTATGTTATCCGTTGATTCTTGGTTGCAAGGATTTGAGCTCATACCAGTTAGAGAAGGTGAAGCCGGGAGAAGAAGGTGGTGGTGCTTGAACTTTGACATTCTTTAGCCTTCAATCACAGATTGAAAATTAAAATCCAACCATTTTTCAGTATATAATTAAGATGAGAATTATTTGAAGATAAAATTAAACAATATCAAAGTTATGGGTAATTACCCATTTGTATCAGAGGAGCTTGTGTTTCTGTAAGTGCTGTAGAATTGCAAACCAGGATGCATCCAATAACCAGTTCCAAGCCTAGAAGCTGCCAAAGATGGAATCTCTCTGGGTAATCCACCGTTTCTGGATTGAATTCTGGTAGCATAAAGCAATTCAAGAACACTTTTGAATCTCTTAGTTACCCAATATGAACCTGGTCTTGACATATTCAATCAAATTTCTTCACAATTGCTTCTATGAGAAAATGGTCAATGATCCTGGTCAGAATTGCTAGTTGAATTTGTGCACATCAGCTACAAAGATGCCTGCTTTTATAATGTAATATACGCGTGGGGATGAGAAGAAAGCCAAAGCACAGGGAAATTGCGTAGTGTTTTGGTCATGAATTTGGTTACTCCAAGCAATATAAGATTTTGGCCTAAAAGAGGGAAACGCTTAAGTATTCATCTGTGTTTCCTTGTAAGTTAAACCTTTGTGGCTTTGAAGGAAATGGTCATGGCCATACTTTTCAGTTGCTTGTATGCTTGTAGCAATTTGCTTTTTTTTATTTGTTTTTCTGGTCAACTAAATTTGTTCTTTCTCAAAGTATTCATAAATAATTGGTAAAGGGTGGGCTTTTAAGGAGGAAAAGTTATAAGTTACATAGGTTTTGCAGGGGCAAGTGTATGACATGTGAATTCTATAAAACAATTTAAACGTGTTTAGTTAAAGCTTGGATAAAAATATTATTCACAAATAATAATGTTATATATATATATATATATATAGGGTTGGTTTACCTAATAAGAATTGAATTATTTTGTTTGTAAGACTTAAATTCGAATATCACTATAAACAGTCTCTTTTGAGTAAACAATCGGTAAGTATTACTATAAGTCATCGCTGAGGCTCTATATATATATATAGTGTGAAGCAATATAAAGATATTATGTGTAATTTACATTACACGGGATGTAAATTCAATTTTCTTGGTAATTGATTTTGATTTTTTCTTTTGGTTGAGACATTTGGGTTTGGATCTAATAAAATTGGTTTAGCAGCTTGTCTTTTGTGTATGGGGCAGAGAGGAGAATTTTTCTTTGGGTTGACCCAAGTTTCTTCAGGAATTGGGTTTAGGCCAATCAAAATCATTTATAGGCCGAAAGTATGCCAAACAGGAAAATTAAAACAATATGGGGCTTCTTTTTCTTGGTGAGCTTCTGAGAGCTTTCTATATACATATTTGCTAGAAAAAAAGAACCATGTTTGAACAAAACAAGCCAAATATTATTTTTCTACACACGAGGTGTTTGTTTTAAATTGCATCGAGCCACCCCAAAATGATTTTGATAAGCTTTTCTTTCCAACGTGATTTTGGATATGTAGCACGTTAAAATAGTGAAAAAAAAATATCATTAACATGTTTCTTTCAAGCTTTTGTTTTGAAATGAGAAAATTTTCATGTTCATAATGTTTATTCTGTTTTATTTTTTTTCTATTATAAACATAATAAACTAGAATTTAGAAAGAATTAATTTTAGTTTACTATCTGCATCTCTAACTGAATAACACTTGGAAGAGTGATCTTCTTCAAACTCTCCCATTACAAGAACATAAAAGAAAAGTCATTTTAAGATGAAAGCAATTATAATTAATAAAAGCCACTTAATAAGACAATAGCTTCATCAGTTGCCGCCATTGAAAGTGATTGAGAAAGGAATAAGCATAAGTATCAATCCACACCCACTTTATCTACTAGCTACATTATTATTCTTGAATGTCCACTAAATTGGAAAAAGAAAGATCCAACAAGCTACCTTTAAAGCAAATCAATTCCTAGAAGATGGATATATTTCCCCTAACTGCTCGTAAAAAATATTGAAGTAAAATATATTTTTTGTCGTTAAATTATTTTTTAAATGTCACTTTAGTTCTTGATTTATTTTTTATGTTACTTTAATTTTTGAATAATCATAATGTCCGCCAAATCAGTCATCCGTAGCATAAATAATGACCACTTAAAAGGTTAATTTGACGGACAGACTGATTATTTGAGGACTAAAATAACACAAAAATAAATCAAAAATTAAAGTGACATTTAAGAAATAATTCATAGACCAAAAAATTATTTAACTACAAATATTTTTTTATTGAATAATATGACTAAATATCATTTAAAAATGACAATCAATTACAAATTGCGTAGAAGATAACTTAGAATAAGACTACGCTAATTTAATATTATTTTAGTTACTTAATGTCGTTCTTATGTGATAGACATTATTTGGAGAATGGATCAAGCTGGAGAAAAGGTGCTTCACACAGTCTATTAATTAAGTTGTTTAGAAAATGTTTTAAATTATTGCCATCTCTATCATAGACTTAGTCAATTGGCATGTGGATTTTGACATGTTTCTTTTCTTTTATTTTTATTTCCACTCTCATATATTTATTTTCCTCTTGAGTTCACAGATAATAAATTTAATCAATATACAATTTGGGTTAGCTAAACTCCATTTTAACAGATTTAATATTATAATGGTTAGCTTGAAAGTAAAACTACTCTCACTTTTATGTAGTCCTTGGGGGACATCTCCAATTAAACAATGTTTTTATGCATTAATAAGCTTGTCATTAGTGTGATTAGTTATAATGTTATATAGTTTCCATGGTAGTGACAACTTTATTTCTAGTCTTCTTTCCTTTTTCTTTGAGTTTGGTAGTCAAGTTGCACTCTTTTTTTGGTTTTTCAAGGTATTTTCAAATTTTACCCAGGACTAATCCTCCGAAATACTGTTAGGCGCTAGTTAAGTTGCTTATGTCATTGATTCAATGAATAGAATGCGATTCACACTAAGATTAAGGACTTCATAAAACATTTCTCGCAAATTGATTTCCAATTGCCTAACACGCATCACAAACCTACCTTCACTAATAAGTCTCATCCTTATCTTCACTAGGAGGTCAACCTTTAGGAACCTGAAATTTTAGAAACCAAACATTTATTATGTAAATTTTATAAGTTATAGATAGCCTGTGCTTAAAATTGTTATATTTAACTTTATTTCCCTTTATTTTTTTATTTTTATTTTATAAACTATTAAACTTTTTAGTTATAAAAGAGTTCATTGCATTAGAAAAAGATGAGTGAGAGAAGAGTATACGATAAAAATAAAACTCTTGAAATCAATTATTTATTTCTTGAGATAAAAAAAAGTACTAATAGACTCATCGGATATTGACACAAACTATTAAATTTCTCTATAAAAGAAAATAATATGACTATATAAGGAAAAAGAAAAAGACTATATCAGTTAGAATTTCAAATTATAGTTGGATATGCATTGATCTAAGTTATTATATTCTAATTTTAGAAGGATTTTATTAAATTATAACAGGCCTAGTTAAGTTAGTGCGTAAATATGTAACAAGCAGAACTTTTATTGAAGAAGTATTTTTATTTTATGTACACATGACATATCACACGAAGTTTGGCCTAAAGATTCTTATATTATAAGGTTAGTGTCAAATTCCAAGAAATCTCTAGCTTTCTTAAATTAATAGTCAAAAAATTTACTTATTTTTTTCTTTAAAACGTAAATTATGGGCCGGGCTGGGAAAAGTAGGTCCAAATCCACCGACGTTAGCCGCCATGGAATCCAAGGCACACAAAAAGTCAAAACACCAACGCGTACAAGATAGTGAACCGGTGTTTGCTGTGGCAAAAACCAAAAAAAGAAAGGTGTTTGCGAAAATACAATTTAAATAAGTTTGGTGTGGGTTTAATTAAAATTTAGGTAGATTTAACTAAATTTAAATTATAATATAAGATAACACCAAAATTATTATTTTTATTAATTTTCGAGTTAAAATTTTTGAGATAATTATTCTTATGTCATTGAAATCAATAATAATTTTATGTGGTCACTAAAAAAGTGACCACCATTATTGTTAAGTTTTAAATTTATTTTTATTAATTACTGATTATTGTAATATTAACCTGTGATCTTCCATGGTTTCTTAATGATTAATAGTAAAAATAATTTTAAAAATTTAATAATAATTATGATCTTTTAAGAAATCTGTTTTTTTTTTTATTCACCCACTTAAAATTAAAATTGATTTAAGTAATTTAAGAATAATTATCTGTTTACGTAGTCTAGAGTCAAACTTTGAACTCTCAACCAAATAGCCTTGTCCACATTTCACTACTTTTCCTGTCTCTGCACCTAATCCTCCTCCTCTTCCATCTCAGACCTGATGCTGCTTTGATGCCTTCTCCCTTTTCCTGCTCACCCGGATCCCTTTCTCGGATATGGGACTTCCCAGAAGGTTGATAGCAGAAGAAACTTGCAACACAATCTGTCATATGACAAATTGTTCCCCAACGTGCACTGATTTCTGCATCAGTAACTGCACAATCAATTCTTACCCTCCAAGTCCTCCCCTTTTCATAGATGAACCAGATGATAATTTGAGCAAAGCCCACCACAAAATTTCCACTGCTTTAATCATCACCCTCACTCTTCTCGCTGCTACTTTCTTTATTGTCTGCTGCTATGCCCTCTATGCCAAGTTCCTCTCAGGTCGGTTAAGTTCAAGGAGGAGATCACAACCACAAACAGAAGAAACCCAAGATGATTTTCTTGATGAAGAACAAGGCCCTGTGGTGGACCACCCCATATGGTATATCCGCACCACTGGTCTTCAAGAATCAATTATCAGTGCCATCACGGTTTGTAAGTATAAGAGAGGTGAGGGTTTGATTGAAGGAACAGAGTGCTCTGTTTGCTTGGGTGAATTTGAAGAGGATGAGACTCTTAGGCTTTTGCCTAAGTGTAATCATGCTTTTCATCTCCCTTGTATTGATACTTGGCTTAGATCACACACCAATTGCCCTATGTGTCGTGCTCCTATAGTCACCAACACAGCAAGAACACCATCAGAGGAGCCTAATCTTGTTGATTCAAGCTCTATCGAAAATACCCAGATGGAAATTGTTATAGATGATGGTGAAAACAGTGTGAGAATTGAAAATGGTGTTCCTGAATTGAGGATTGGAGAAGAGGAAGAAGCTCAATTGGAAAGTGAAGAAGATGGGAGAAGGGTATGTGAAAGTGGAAGCTCAAGTGCTGAGGGGGAGAACTTGCAGCCAAGGAGAAGATCAGTTTCTTTGGATTCTTCTTCTGCTGCAAAGATCAATCTGGCTCTTGCTACTTTTGTTCTAGCAGAGGGATCTTCTGGGAATTCAAGTAGGCAATTGGGGCAAGTGAATGGAGCGATTGTGTCAAAGAGGGTTACAAAGGGTAGTTCTTTTAGAACAAGGTATCTGCAGAGTGCACCTACTTCAATGAAGAGGTCACGTTCCTTCAATGGGAAACACCTGCTATCCTGGTATAGCCGCAGTCAGAAGAAGCCAAATCCTCCAATAAGAAGCTTTTGATTGTTCTTCTTTGAGTGCAGGTGAGTGCCTTTGTAACTCTCAACAAGCTGAGAGTTTGAAAGTTTTGTGGATGCATCAAATTAAGCTATATGATGATGCTCAAGTATATAATAGCTAAAACAACTGTTAAGGCAGAAAAAGTAAAAAACAAAACAAATGCAGATTGCCTTTTCCAGATTTTGCTTCGAAAGTGCCATGTTTGTTGTATCTGCATGATATTATGGTTTTCTGCAGCGAACCAGCAAATTGTAAGTAGAAGTTGTAGAACATTGTGTTGTTGTTCTTCCCAAGTGAAAATGATACTTGAAGCAAATTTTATTTCGCAGTTGAGAAATCAATGCAGAATGCGCATAAAAGGAATTGGCTTTTAGCGATAGATGTAGCAGTCCAATTACCACATTCTTTTTGCACTGCTACCTACTTGTAATCCTGCCAATTGTTCAAATAAAAATGATATCTACATATTCTCGATAACTTGGTGAAAAGCACCAAGTTTCAACCATTTTTGTTCCTTAATTTCCCCGAGAGGTAAAAATGTTTGGAGCAAATGCACTCTGAATGCGTAGAGGGTACAACAATGCAATTTCTTTTGTCAATTACCCATTGTTCTATAAGATGCTCCAGAGTTGTTTCTTTCAATGAAATTTCATTTCAGTAAAAACTAAAAAAAAAAAAAGGATAATTTTTCATTGCTAGCTTTACTTAGTATAAAAGAATATTTAGTAAAGTATAAATGGAATTTTCACAATCCAGCACAAAAGATGAAGTTTGTTCATCAAAAAGATAAAAACCGAGGATGCACTTGGGGACAGAGATTCAAGGCAACTTTGGTCAAAACATTGAATTGAGATTAATTACCTTTTTTGTTTTTTTGAGGGGACAATGAGATTAATTACTTAGTAGCAGCAAGTCATGTCCTTTCTGATTGAAATACAGACTGCGAAAATTGTGAAAAGATATAGGCACGAAATTTGATTAGGTGAAAAATCAAAGTAACGTAAATTATGCCATATTATACTTTTTTTTTTCATTTTTTTTTTAAATCTTATCCTTTTGGCGTGGAACTAGAGTATTAGGCGAGAGCATGTCCTGTGCGGTGGTTGTAGAAAATGTAACTAGTCAATTTGTTGCATTGACTTGACTCATTAATGTGTTACTAAGATGCTCTTCAGTTGTTCCTTTCAATGAAATTTCATTTTAGTAGAAAATAAAAAATAAATGGATAATTTTTCATTGCTAACTTTACCTAATATAAAAGAATATCAAGTAAAACATAAATACCGGAAGTAAAATTTTCACAATCTAGTGCAAAAGATAAGGTTTGTTCATCATATCGACAAAAACTGAGGAAGTGAGGATGCACTTGGGGATAGAGGATTCAAGGCAACTTTGGTCAAAACATCAAATTGAGATTAATTACCTTTTTTTTTTTTTGAGGGGGCAATGAGATTAATTACTTATAGCAGCAAGTTATGTGAATTGAACTTTTTATTCGAAAATTTTCTTTTTGATTGAAATAAAGACAGCAAAAATTGTGAGAAAATATAGGCACGAAAATCAAAGTAACACAAATTGAACGAGATAATATTTGCTTCTCCATTTTTTTTTTTAAAAAAATCTTATCCTTATGGTGTGGAATTAGACTATTAGGTGAGAATGTGTGATGTTTGGTGGTTGCAGAAAATGTAAGCTTGACAGTTTGTTGCATTGACTTGACTCATTGTTGCATTGACTTGACTCTTAATGTGTCACTAATTTCCAGCAAGGTTTGGGTATATATATGCATGGCTGTTCTCTTGTGTGGCCAGAAAAGTCTCAAACCAAACCAGTCTTAGAAATCATCAAAATTCTCTCACATGGGGTGGCCTTGCTTCAAGTGGTTGTTGCCATTGTTTTGTGCAATAATTGTGGTTCAGATCAATGACTGCAATGGTTGCTTCCAAGAAGAGAAGATAGCACTTCTAGATTACAAGGAATTTCTTAAGTTCCACAATTATTCTGCACAGTCTCTCCTGCCTTCCTGGGTGTCTGACCCAAACAGTGACTGCTGTACTTGGAAGAATGTCATATGTGATTCCTCAACAGGTCATGTCATCCATCTTTCCCTTGATGCTGTATATCAATGGGAAATATGTTACGACTCTTATGTCTTGAACTCGTCTTTGTTCCAATTTTTTAGCTTGAACTTGTCTTTGTTCCAACCCTTAAAGGAGTTGAGAAGTCTTAACTTATCTTTCAATTGTTTTGATGGATTGATTCTCGCTAAAGGTACGAGACCCTCCAATCTAATATCCCCTTTTATCTATGTTTCTATTTCTTGTTTCTTTCTTCTTCTTTTTCCTCTCTAATATAGAGAATATAAATCCATTTATTAGTAACAATAATAGCAATTTATAATATTTTGAAATTTATCTTGAAGATTATAGAAGTATGTCAACATTAAAGATGTTGCAGACATTAGATCTCGGTTACAATGGCTTTGATATGAGCATCATAAGACCATTGACAACTCTCACATCCCTCAAGAATCTGATCCTTGAGCGTAATTTGTTAGAAGGAGAATTTCCTACTCAAGGTATGCATTCGTATGAACTGTAACTCAAAATTATTAGACATTAATTCCGTTTGCAATCTATCTAAGCTATATAAAAGGAAAAGTCTATATGTTCTTATTTGCATCATTTTGTTCAGACTTACCAGTTTTACAAAACTTGGAAATGTTGGATTTGAGTAGCAATCAACTTAGGAGTCCCTCTACAACCAAAGGTGCGCATGTGTGTGTGTGTTGGTACAATGCGTAACAATAGTAATTTGTTTAGACTTTTAAAGGGCTTCGTGTATAGTTTGCAAGGTTTTTTATTTTTATTTTTATTTTCCTTTTTGCCATTTGAAACTTTGAATAAAATATAATGGGCATGCTTAGTAATTTATGTCAAATACTTACTTCGAAAATTGGCAAATAATTCAAACTGAGTAGCTAAGAACTTTTTCTTGACAACATAATCTTTTGATGTTTTTCATAATGTAAGGGCATTTGCATTTAATTGAATAACTATTTAGCAATTACTATTATATTTAATTTTCAAATGAACCCTCCACTGACTAGTTGTTTATTTACTTATTTAATTATTAATTCTGATTAGCAACCGAGTGGTTGTTTATATATATTATAGACCTTTGCGATAATAAAAACTTAATGATTATTCTTCACTTTTTTTAATTCAAAAAATAAAGGTTTTAATTTTTTTTTTGATAAGAAATAAAGGTTTTAATTTTGTAGTTTGGTTTGTGACGAAAAAATTGTAATTGTGACATTGAAACTTGTGACTTGAAATTTTCAGATCTCAGTGCTTTGTCTAGGCTAAGGAACTTAAAAATCCTAAATTTGGGTTTCAATGGCTTTGACGAAAAAATATTGGAGCATTTATTTGGTATCCCAACTCTCACATCTTTGTTCCTAGAGTATAATAACATTACAGGAACTCTAGATAGCCAAGGTATGTCCTTACTCGTAAATTTCATAAAATTATATTATTAGTTGTCTTGTCCTTTTTGGAATTATCAGTACAAAGAGAAATACATTGTTAGTTTATTTCAGCAAACTCATTTATGCCTACCTTTGCCCCCATTTTCTAGAAAGAAATAGATGTAGAATTTTGATTAATGCTAGTATAAAATGGTTTGGTCCCTGTCAATCCAATATAGTTCCTTATCCTTCATAATTAATTAAATGTAATTGTCAGCATAATTCAAATTAAATATAGTTCCTTATCGATCCTTGATGATTAATTAAATATAAAGTTCAGCATAATTCAAATTAACTACACCAAATATATTTGTTTCTCTGCATTCTTCTTAAGTTTTATCTAACCTAAGCAACTTGGAAATCCTTATCCTAAATCCTTTTTCTTCTTGACAATTTATTGTAGACTTTAATATTACTAAAAAAAAAAAAAAACTCCCTTATATTATTCTTTTGCCTAAGCTTTCGTTCAATATGCTATATTGGAAGGTAACATAATCTCCTAAGTGTATTGTCATTTTGAGATGTCAATTTTTTTATCTTGTACTCTAGGTTTGTGCAATATGAAGACTCTTCAAGAGTTGAACTTAAGTTTCAATTACTTCAATGGAACGATGGCTACATGCCTTAACAATTTGACATCACTTCGAGCTCTTGATCTCTCAGATAACCTTTTAAGCGGGAGCATTTCATCACCTCTCTTTGCTAGCCTTACATCCCTGGAGTATCTTTCCCTTTCAAATAACAAATTTGAAGGCGTGTTCTCATTAAGCTCAATGGCAAATCATTCAAATCTTAAGGTTTTAGCACTTGGACAAAGGGAAAGCAATAAGTTTCAAGTGGACACTGAAAATCCAGCTAACTGGATCCCTTCATTTCAATTGAAAGCTCTACAAATGCCCAGTTGTCTAGTGAACTTATCAACAAGAGCTATGCCTTCCTTCCTATCACAGCAACATGAGTTGGAATTGATTGATCTCTCTAGAAACAACATAGTTGGCATGTTTCCAAACTGGTTGCTTGTGAACTGCCCAAAGCTGCAATATTTGTTCTTGAATGATAACTCTTTCACTGGTTCATTTCCACTACCCACTGGTCTAAATCAACTCCCGGATCAAATGGTCTATTTTGACATATCACAGAACAAGATCCAAGGTCGGTTACCTAAAAACATAGGATTGTTCTTTCCACATTTATTTTATCTAAATGTCTCAAGCAATATATTTGATGGTGATATACCTGCTTCAATCGGAGAGATGTCAAACTTGGAGATTCTAGATTTGGCACACAATAATTTTTCAGGTATAATACCGAAACGTATTCTTCTGGGATGCATCTCATTAAGGGTTTTAAGTCTATCAAATAACAGCTTGCAGGGACAAGTATTTCAGACATCTACGAATCCGATAAATTTAGAGAATTTGATGATGGATAACAACGAGTTCAATGGAACACTTGAAGATGGATTATTGAGTATGAATGGTTTAGAACTATTGGATGTTTCAAACAATAAGTTATCAGGTAGGCTTCCTGCAAGCTGGATTGGAAAGCAGACACTTCGATACTTAAGTGTGTCAAAGAACGAGTTTGAAGGTGAAATACCAAAAGAGTTGTGCAAACTTGATCTAATATCCATAAATCTCTCTCATAATAGATTCTCTGGTACAATACCTTCTTTTTGCTTCAACATGTCAAGATTATCATTAATTCATTTACAGGGGAATAGTTTCACTGGTACAATACCTGGAGCGTTATCTAGAAGCCTTCAATTACATATTATTGATTTGCGAGACAACAGACTTTCTGGAAGTATTCCAAAGGGTATTTATGGGCTTAAAAATTTGATGTTTCTTTTATTGGGAAGTAATAAGTTGCAAGGTGAACTTCCTAGTCAAATATGCAAATTAAAAGGACTCATTTTCTTAGACCTTTCACATAACAACTTCACTGGTCCCATACCCTCGTGCTTCAGTAATATACCTTTTGCCAAGGGTATTCATTTTTACAAGGATCGTGATACGATCTTATATGAAACAAGTGGTAGAATTTTTTTCTTATATTCATATGGGCATGATTTTTCCCTGCCTTATGAGCCAATTTACTTTTTTTCTTTCGAAGAGGAAGTGCAACTTACAGTGAAAAGTTTAGCCCTCTCATATAAAGGTAATATCCTTAATTATATGTCAGGGTTAGATTTATCATTCAATCAACTAATAGGAGAGATTCCAAGTCAATTAGGAGAATTATCAGCTCTTCATGCACTGAACTTATCTCACAACCAATTGAGTAGAACCATTCCTGAAAGCTTCCACAAGTTGGAATTGATAGAGAGTTTAGACCTTTCTTACAACAACTTGAGTGGGAACATCCCTATCCAATTGCAAGATTTGCACTCCTTGGCCATTTTCAATGTATCCTACAACAATTTGTCAGGTGCAGCACCAGATCAGGGACAATTTGGAACCTTTGATGAAAGCAGCTATAAAGGAAATCCATATCTTCATTTGAAGAACAGTAACAGAGGCATTGCAACATTGCCAACTCCACCAACTCACTCCAATGACACAGAGAAAAATGAATCTGCAATTGATTTCACTGCCTTTAGTTGGACTTTTGGTGCATCCTTTGTTATGGTGCAATTGATATTGGTGGCTGTCCTTTGGATCAACCCTCACTGGAGAAGAGCATGGTTTTATTTTATTGAGACATGCCTCTATAAATGTTGTGGTCAATTTCTCCCATATGCATTTTACTAGAAATCTAGCCGACCGAGAATAAATTGCTCATCAATGTTAGACATATTTTAATTGTTTTGATCAGTCATAGTTTGATGTATACTATTGGGGATTGCTCATAGTTCACACCTCCCAGAAATAAACATCCTCTTCTTATTTTCAAGTTATGATAATACTATCATGCAATTTTGATGTTGGTAGTTCCTGAAAAGTAATGATATTATATGTTATAGGTTTAAAACAATAAATTATTACGATTTGATGGACATGTGGTGGACCAATCACTATATTATTTCTGTTTTATTTTCCCCCTTTATGTTTGGAAATTGTTCCAATATGTTCTTAATAAAAGTAGATGTAACTTATTTTAAGGAATGAAAAGTGGTTTTCTTCATTAGAATTTCTATTAATATGTTGCTTAATTTAGGTCCAATTTAGTGTTCTATCATCAATTTCTTCTTTTGTAACTTATTTTTTTTGCATTAACTTGGCTGGCTAATATCTAATTTCCAAGAAGATTTTGGTATATAGCTCCTCTCTCGTGTGACAAAAAAATGCCCAAACTAAACAGTCTCAACATGCAATGTTGTCATTGGAACACACAGAGAGGTGGAGATCTCATTGAACTTGAAGGAACAGAGTACTCTGTTTCACATTTTGCTTGGTTGAGCTTCAAGTTAATGAGAGTCTTAGTCTTTCGCCAAAGTTTAATCACGGTTTATATGTTCCTTCCCCTGTATTCATATTTGGCTAGGATCACCTACCAATTATGATTATCCCATGTGAACTGTCTCTTAAGTTCATACAACTTATCAATGTTCCCCTTCATATTATACAAACAGTTCAAGGTTTAAACTTTATAATATTCCTGTGACATCTTTAGCTTTCCATATATGCTGATGGAAAAAATTCACATCCCAACAATCAACATAAAAATTTGAATTTCTGGTAGAAGGTTTATAATTTTGATACGATTGACATCATCTACGTTGATTAATAAATAAAAGTAATTCAATAGGGCAATAAACAATTGAATCTGCTGAATAATGATAGATGCTGTCTGTATTAGTTGGTAGATGTGAGAATGTAGTTTGTAGAACACCTTCAATCGCATTGTTCCATTAAAAAAAGCCATATAGTTTGGTTCACAATTGTGTGAGATGGTTGAGGGATTCCAACATTTGCTAGTCAATAGGGTGAGGGATGGTTTGGTCAAGTCTGGTGGCTTAGGAATCATTAACGTTTACCTCAGTTGCTTTTGGTCAAGTCTGGTGGCTTAGGAACCAAAACAGTCATAACAATGATGTTGCTTTTCTTTCTGATCAAGTGGAGTAACTTATTTATTGATCAAGAGAATTGTGGGTGCTAAAGATAGTGGATAGTTGGGAGGTGCTCAAGAAGGGTGGTGGCTTGTAAGTAAATGTTAATGTAGATGCAACCATTCACATAATGGTGCCTAGGTTGCTGCATTATGTGTGGACCATGAACATAGGGTTGTTTTTGCAGTTACAGAGAAGCTTCTTACAGCTCTTGTCTTTTTTTAACTCATGGATTAGCTAGGAAAGCATCTTGGACGGAAACTACTGTTGCCCATGATCTTGTTAGCTGGACTGCATATAATGCATAAAAAAAATACTAATTTGTTTAGACTTTTAAAGGGCTTCGTGTATAGTTTGTAAGGTTTTTTATTTTTATTTTTATTTTCCTTTTTACCATTTGAAACTTTGAATAAAATATAATGGGTATGCTTAGTACTTTGTGTCAAATACTTACTTCAAATTGGCAAATAATTCAAACTAAGTAACTAAGAACCTTTTCTTGACGACATAATCTTATGATGTTTTTCATATAATAAGGGCATTTGCATTTAATTGAATAACTATTTAGCAATTACTATTGTATTTAATTTTCAAATGAACCTCCATTGACTGGTTGTTTATTTACTTATTTAATTATTTAATTTTGATTAGCAACTGAGTGGTTGTTTATATATATATTATAGAACCCTCCAAAGGCTTTGCGATATTAAAAATTTAATGATTATTCTTCACTTTTTTAATTCAAAAAATAAAGGTTTTAATTTTTTTTTATAAGAAATAAAAGTTTTAATTTTGTAGTTTGGTTTGTGACGAGAAAATTGTAATTGTGACATTGAAATTTGTGATTTGAAATTTTTAGATCCCAATGCTTTGTCTAAACATGTTTGGAGCAAATGAACTTTGAACACGTAAATGGGTACAACAATGCAATTTCTTCTGTCAATTACCCAATGTGTTATAAGATGCTCCTCAGTTGTTAATTTCAATGAGATTTGAACACACCCATAATTATATTTCAACTAGTCTCAATGAGATTTAAACCATTTTTGTTCCTTAATTTCCCCAAGAGGTAAACATGTTCGGAGCAAATGCACTTTGAATGCGTAGAGGGTACAACAATGCAATTTCTTCCGTCAATTACCCATGTTCTATAAGATGCTCCTGAGTTGTTCCTTTCAATAAAATTTCATTTTTGTAGAAAATAAAAAAAAGGGATAATTTTTCATTGCTAACTTTACTTAATATAAAAGAATATTAAGTAAAGTATAAATATCAGTGGTGGAATTTTCACAATCTAATGCAAAAGATAAGGTTTGTTCATCACATAGACAAAAACCGAGGATCCACTTGGGGACAGAAATTCAAGGAAAATTTGGTCAAAACATTGAATTGAGATTAATTACCTTTTTTTTTTTTTTTAGGGGACAATGAGATTAATTACTTAGTATGAGCAAGCCACATCCTTTCTGATTGAAATACAAACTGCGAAAATTGTGAGAAGATATAGGCACGAAATTTGATTAGGTGAGAAATCAAAGTAACACAAATTATGCTAGATTATACTTGTTTTTCCATTTTTTTTTTTTAATCTTATCTTATTCAGGTAGAATTAGTGTATTAGGTGAGAGTGTGTCGTGGTTGCCGAAAATGTAAGGTTGTCAATTTGTTGCATTGACTTGACTCATTAATGTGTCACTAAGATGCTCCTCAGTTGTTCCTTTCAATGAAATTTCATTTCAATAGAAAATAAAAAATAAATGGATAATTTTTCATTGCTAACTTTACCTAATATAAAAGAATATCAAATAAAACATAAATACCAGTAGTAAAATTTTCACAATCCGGCGCAAAAGATAGAGGATGTACTTGGGGATAGAGGATTCAAGGCAACTTTGGTCAAAGCATAGAATTGAGATTAATTACCTCCTTTTTTTTTTTGAGGGGGCAATGAGATTTATTACTTATAGCAGCAAGTCATGTGAATTGAACTTTTTATTCGAAAATTTTCTTTTTGATTGAAATAAAGACAGCAAAAATTGTGAGAAAATATAGGCACGAAAATCAAAGTAACACAAATTGAACGAGATAATATTTGCTTCTCCATTTTTTTTTTAAAAAAATCTTATCCTTATGGTGTGGAATTAGACTATTGGGCGAGAATGTGTGATTTTTGGTGGTTGCAGAAAATGTAAGCTTGACAGTTTGTTGCATTGACTTGACTCATTAATGTGTCACTAATTTCCAGCAAGGTTTGGGTATATATATGGCTGTTCTCTTGNCCAGCAAGATTTGGGTATATATATGGCTGTTCTCTTGTGTGGCCAGAAAAGTCTCAAACCAAACCAGTCTTAGAAATCATCAAAATTCTCTCTCATGGGGTGGCCTTGCTTCAAGTGGTTGTTGCCATTGTTTTGTGCAATAATTGTGGTTCAGATCAATGACTGCAATGGTTGCTTCCAAGAAGAGAAGATAGCACTTCTGGATTACAAGGAATTTCTTAAGTTCCACAATTATTCTGCACAGTCTCTCCTGCCTTCCTGGGTGTCTGATCCAAACAGTGACTGCTGTACTTGGAAGAATGTCACATGTGATTCCTCAACAGGTCATGTCATCCATCTCTCCCTTGATGCTCATTATCAATGCACTTATTTCGTGAAGGAATATGCGCTCAAACCCTCAAAGGAGTTGGAAAGTCCTAACGTATTTAGCTTGAACTTATCTTTGTTCCAACCCTTAAAGGAGTTGAGAAGTCTTAACTTATCTTTCAATTGTTTTGATGGATTGATTCTGGCTAAAGGTACGAGACCCTCCAATCTAATATCCCCTTTTATCTATGTTTCTATTTCTTCTTCTTTTTTCCTCTCTAATATAGAGAATATAAATCCATTTATAAGAGCGATTTATAATAGATTATGAAACTAATATTTTGAAATTTATCTTGAAGATTATAGAAGTATGTCAACATTAAAGATGTTGCAGACATTAGATCTCAGTTCCAATTATTTCTCTGATATGAGCATCATAAGACAATTGAAAACTCTCACATCCCTCAAGAATCTGATCCTTAAGGAGAATATGTTAGAAGGAGAATTTCCTGCTCAAGGTATGCATTTGTATGAATTGTAACTCAAAATTAATAGACAGTTAGTCTGCAATCTGAGCTATATAAAAGGAAAAGTCTATATGTTCTTATTTGCATCATTTTGTTCAGACTTATCAGTTTTACAAAACTTGGAAATGTTGGATTTGAGTGACAATGGACTTAGGAGTCCCTCTACAACCAAAGGTACGCACGTGTGTGTGTGTGTTGGTACAATGCGTAACAATAGTAATTTGTTTAGACTTTTAAAGGGTTTCGTGTATAGTTTCCAAGGTTTTTTATTTTTATTTTCCTTTTTTCCATTTGAAACTTTGAATAAAATATAATGACCATGCTTAGTAATTTATGTCAAATACTTACTTCGAAAATTGGCAAATAATTCAAACTGAGTAACTGACAACCTTTTCTTGACAACATAATCTTATGATGTTTTTCATAAAGTAAGGGCATTTGCATTTAATTGAATAACTATTTAGCAATTACTATTGTATTTAATTTTTAAATGAACCCTTCACTGATTGGTTATTTATTTACTTATTTAATGATTAATTTTGATTAGCAACTGAGTAGTTGTTTATATATATTATAGACCTTTGCGATATTAAAAAATTAATGATTATTCTTCAATTTTTTTAATTCAAAAAATAAAGGTTTTAATTTTTTAGTTTGGTTTGGGATGAGAAAATTGTAATTGTGACACTGAAACTTGTGACTTGAAATTTTCAGATCTCAGTGTTTTGTCTAGGCTAAGGAAGTTAAAAACCCTAGATTTGAGTGGGAATAACTTTGACGAAAAAGTAATGAACTATCTATTTGGGCTCCCAACTCTCACATCTTTGTTCCTAGAAAGAAATAACATTACAGGAACTCTAGATGGCCAAGGTATGTACTTACTCGTAAATTTCATAAAATCATACTATTAGTTGTCTTGTCCTTTTTGGGATTATCAGTACAAAGAGAAATACATTGTTAGTTTATTTCAGCAAATTAACTCATTTATGCCTACCTTTGCTCCCATTTTCTAGAAAGAAATAGATGTAGAATTTTCATTAATGCTAGTATAAAGTGGTTTGGTCCCTGTCAATCCAATATAATTCCTTATCCTTCATAATTAATTAAATGTAAATGTCAGCATGATTCAAATTAATTAAACATAGTTCCTTATCGATCCTTGATGATTAATTATATATAAATTTCAGCATAATTCAAATTAACTACCCCAAATATTTGTTTCTTTGCATTCTTCTTAAGTTTTATCTAAACTAAGCAACTTGGAAATCCTTATACTAAATACTTTTTCTTCATGACAAAATATTGTAGACTTTAATATTACTAAAAAAAAAATCTCTTATATTATTCTTTTTCCTAGGCTTTTTATCAATATGCTATACTGGAAGGTAACATAATCTCAAAAGTATATTGTTATTTTGAGATGTCAATTTTTTTTTTATTTTGTACTCTAGGTTTGTGTAATATGAAGACTCTTCAAGAGTTGGACTTAAGTTTCAATAACTTCAATGGAATACTGGGTACATGCCTTAACAATTTGACATCACTTCGAGCTCTGGATCTCTCATCTAACAATTTTGAAGGCGTGTTCTCATTAAGCTCAATGGCTAATCATTCAAATCTTAAGGTTTTAGCACTTGGACAAAGGGAAAGCAATAAGCTTCAAGTGGAAACTGAAAATCCCCTTAACTGGATCCCTTCATTTCAATTGAAAGCTCTACACATGCCCAATTGTCTGGTGAACTTATCAACAAGAGCTATATCTTCCTTCCTATCACAGCAACATGAGTTGGAATTCATTGATCTCTCTAGAAACAACCTAGTTGGCATGTTTCCCACCTGGTTGCTAGTGAACAACCCAAAGCTGGAATATTTGTTCTTGAATGATAACTCTTTCATTGGATCATTTCAACTACCCACTGGTCTAAATCAACACATGGATCAACTGCTCGAATTTGACATATCAGACAACAAGATCCAAGGTTTGATACCTGAAAACATAGGAATCTTCTTTCCAATTTTAGATACTCTAAATGTCTCGAGCAATAAATTTGATGGTGATATTCCTGCTTCAGTTGGAGAGATGTCAAGGTTGAGGGTTCTGGATTTGGCACACAATAATTTGTCAGGTGAATTACCTAATCAGATTCTCCTGGGATGCATTTCATTAGTCTTATTGAGACTATCACATAATAGTTTGCAGGGACAAATATTTGCTACACCTCCGAACTGGAAATATTTAGAAGTCTTGATGATGGATAACAATGAGTTCAATGGAACGCTTGAAAATGGAATATCGAGTATGATTGATGTATGGGAATTGGATATTTCTAACAATAAGTTATCAGGTAGGCTTCCTGCAGGGTGGATTATTGAACATGGTTACTTTAGTGTGTCAAGGAACAAGTTTGAAGGTGAAATACCAAAAGAGTTGTGCACACTTGAGCTTGGAGTTATAAATCTTTCTCATAATAGATTCTCTGGTGCAATACCTTCTTGCTTCAACACGTCATCATTACAGTTTATTCATTTACAGGGGAATAGTCTCACTGGTACCATACCTGGAGAACTATCAAGATGCTCTGAATTAGTAACTATTGATTTGAGAGACAACGAACTTTTTGGAAGTATTCCAAAGGGCATATACGGGCTTCAAGGTTTGAAGTTCCTTTTGCTGGGAGGCAATGAATTGCAAGGTGAACTTCCTAGAGAGATATGCAAATTAAAAGAATTCAATTTCTTAGATCTTTCACGTAATAATTTCATTGGCTCTATACCCTCATGTTTCAATAATATATCCTTTTCCAAGGACATTGCTTATTTCATCTTTCAATCATTTGGCAGTATATCTGCATCACCATATTCTCCATATTCATATGGGTACCATTTTGACGTGCAACATGATGAAAGTTACTCTTTTTCTTTCGAAGAAGAAGTGCAACTTACAACAAAAAGTTTAGCGCTCTCATATAAAGGTAATATCCTTAGTTATATGTCAGGATTAGATTTATCATTCAATCAACTAACAGGAGAGATTCCAAGTCAATTAGGAGAATTATCAGCTCTTCATGTACTGAACTTATCTCACAACCATTTGAGTGGAACCATTCCTAAAAGCTTCCACAAGTTGAAATTGATAGAGAGTCTAGACCTTTCTAACAACAGCTTGAGTGGGAACATCCCTATCCAATTGCAAGATTTGAACTTCTTGGCCATTTTCAATGTATCCTACAACAATTTGTCAGGTGTAGCACCTGATCAAGGACAATTTGGAAGCTTTGATGAAAGCAGCTATAAAGGAAATCCACATCTTCATTTGAAGAACAGTAACAGAGGCATTGCAACATTGCCAACTCCACCAACTCACTCCAATGGCATAGAGAAAAACGAATCTGCAATTGATTTCACTGCCTTTAGTTGGACTTTTGCTGCATCCTTTGTTATGGTGCAATTGATATTGGTGGCCGTCCTTTGGATCAACCCTCACTGGAGAAGAGCATGGTTTTATTTTATTGAGACATGCCTCTATAAATGTTGTGGTCAATTTCTTCCACATGCATTTTACTAGAAATCTAGCAGACCGAGAATAAATTGCTCATGAATGTTAGACATATTTTAATTGTTTTGATCAATCATAGTTTGATGTATACTATTGGGGGTTGCTCATAGTTCACACGTCCCAGAAATAAACATACTCTTCTTATTTTCAAGTTATGATAATACTATGATGCAAATTTGATGTTCATAGTTCCTGAAAACTAATGGTATTATATGTTACAGGTTTAAAACAATAAATTATTACGATTTGATCACTTTAATCTGTCAAACTACAAATTTATCTGCTGGACCTGTGGTGGACCAATCACTATATTATTTCTGTTTTATTTTCCCCTTTATGTTTGGGAATTGTTCCAATATGTTCTTAATAAAAGTAGATGTAACTTATTTTAAGGAATGAAAAGTGGATTTCTTCATTAGAAATTCTGTTAATACGTTACTTAATTTGGGTCCTATTTATTGTTGTATCATCAATTTCTTCTTTTGTAACTAATTTTTTTGCTTTAACTTGACTGGCTAATATCTAATTTCCAAGAAGCTTTTGGAATATAGCTCGTCTTGTGTGAGAAAAAAAATGCTCAACTAAAACAGTCTTATCATGCAATGTTGTCATTGGAACACACAGAGAGGTGGAGATCTCATTGAACTTGAAGGAACAGAGTACTCTGTTTCACATTTTGCTCTAATGAGGTTCAAGTTAATGAGAGTCTTAGTCTTTCGCCAAAGTTTAATCACGGTTTATATGTTCCTTCCCCTGTATTCATATTTGGCTAGGATCACCTACCAATTATGATTATCCCATGTGAACTGTCTCTTAAGTTCATACAACTTATCAATGTTCCCCTTCATATTATACAAACAGTTCAAGGTTTAAACTTTATAATATTCCTGTGACATCTTTAGCTTTCCATATATGCTGATGGAAAAAATTCACATCCCAACAATCAACATAAAAATTTGAATTTCTGGTAGAAGGTTTATAATTTTGATACGATTGACATCATCTACGTTGATTAATAAATAAAAGTAATTCAATAGGGCAATAAACAATTGAATCTGCTGAATAATGATAGGTGCTGTCTGTATTAGTTGGTAGATGTGAGAATGTAGTTTGTAGAACACCTTCAATCGCATTGTTCCATTAAAAAAAGCCATATAGTTTGGTTCACAATTGTGTTAGAGGGTTGAGGGATTCCAACATTTGCTAGTCAATAGGGTGAGGGATGTTGTGGTCAAGTCTGGTGGCTTAGGAATCATTAACGTTTGCCTCAGTTTCTTTTGGTCAAGTCTGGTGGCTTAGGAACCACAAGAGTCATAACAATGATGTTTCTTTTCTTTCTGATCAAGTGGAGTAATTTATTTATTGATCAAGAGAATTGTGGGTGCTAAAGATAGTGGATAGTTGGGAGGTGCTCAAGAAGGGTGGTGGCTTGTAAGTAAATGTAAATGTAGATGCAACCATTCACATAATGGTGCCTAGGTTGCTGCATTATGTGTGGACCATGAACATAGGGTTGTTTTTGCAGTTACAGAGAAGCTTCTTACAGCTCTTGTCTTTTTTTGACTCATGGATTAGCTAGGAAAGCATCTTGGACTGAAACTACTGTTGCCCATGATCTTGTTAGCTGGACTGCATATAATGCATAAAAAAAATACTAATTTGTTTAGACTTTTAAAGGGCTTCGTGTATAGTTTGTAAGGTTTTTTATTTTTATTTTTATTTTCCTTTTTACCATTTGAAACTTTGAATAAAATATAATGGGCATGCTTAGTACTTTGTGTCAAATACTTACTTCAAATTGGCAAATAATTCAAACTAAGTAACTAAGAACCTTTTATTGACAACATAATCTTATGATGTTTTTCAAATAGTAAGGGCATTTGCATTTAATTGAATAACTATTTAGCAATTATTATTGTATTTAATTTTCAAATGAACCTCCATTGACTGGTTGTTTATTTACTTATTTAATTATTTAATTTTGATTAGCAACTGAGTGGTTGTTTATATATATTATAGAACCCTCCAAATGCTTTGCGATATTAAAAATTTAATGATTATTCTCCACTTTTTTAATTCAAAAAATAAAGGTTTTAATTTTTTTTTTGATAAGAAATAAAAGTTTTAATTTTATAGTTTGGTTTGTGACGAGAAAATTGTAATTGTGACCTTGAAATTTGTGATTTGAAATTTTTAGACCCCAACGCTTTGTCTAAACATGTTTGGAGCAAATGCACTTTAAACACGTAAAGGGTACAACAATGCAATTTCTTCTGTCAATTACCCAATGTGTTATAAGATACTCCTCAGTTGTTAATTTCAATAAGATTTGAACACACCCATAATTCTATTTCAACTAGTCTCAATGAGATTTAAACACGAAATTCCTAAAATAGAAACATGAAATCCCTAAGATAGAATACTCAATGCTCAATTATTAAGGTGTTCTCAAGAACTAAAAAATGTTTAGATTTGCAAATGTGAAGCTGAAACTCAAAGTTAAACATCATTTGTAAAGATTTATTGCTTTCATTGAATCAACTAACCAATAAACTTTTTGTGGTTAACACATAAATGTGATTTGCCTATGGATAAATTTATGAATTTGAACTTCAAAGTTTGATCGTTCTGTGAATATGATCATTAAATTTTATATTGGATAACTTTAAATCCCTAAGTCACGAATTTTGTTCATATATCCAAGACTCAGTTACAAATAGGAATCTAATTACATAGTGCAATGCTATATGAAGTAAAAAAGTTCCATTCCACCGTACGAATGAATTCCAGCCACTGCATTCCGGTAAAATGGGGCAAGAACTTGAAGAATTTCTACCATTCGAGATTCAGAAAAACCCAGGTGTATGTATCATTACGAACCTTTTAGTTTCTTGTCTTCACTTTTCACTTTCAGGTATTGTTGCTGAAACTACATGCGGAACAACTCTGTTTTGGTCCTTACTAGTACTTACTGTATTATTTAGTTTACCTATAATATGATCTACGGAAAATGTAAAAATTGTTAACTTAGGAAAAACATTATAAAAAAAAAAAAAAAAACTGCAAACTTGTCCCAAGTTGCTATATGCTGGAACAGAGTAAAAACAATAGCAGGCAGACAAAAAGATATCACCAAAATGCGTTCTAAGTTATTCAGACAGTAGAAACAATATAGATGGTTTTTGAGGAAACTTCCATGGAATTATCCAGACAGAAAGAGCCATCGAGTTACATACCGTGTAGTATTGTGCAACTTTAGACAGCAATAACTTGGTGAAGAGTACCAAGTTTCAACCATTTTTGTTCCTTAATTTCCCCTGGAGGTAAAATGATTGGAGCAAATGCACTTTGAATGCGTAGAGGGTACAACAATGCAATTTCTTCTGTCAATTACCCACTGTTCTATAAGATGCTCCTTATTTGTTCCTTTGAATGAAATTTCATTTCAGTAGAAAATAAAAAATAAATAGATAATTTTTCATTGCTAACTTTACCTAATATAAAAGAATATCAAGTAAAACATAAATACCGGTGGTAAAATTTTCACAATCCAACGCAAAAGATAACGTTTGTTCATCATATCCTCAAAAATTGAGGAAGTGAGGATGCACTTGGAGATAGAGGATTCAAGGCAACTTTGGTTGAAACATTGAATTGAGATTAATTACCTTTTTTTTTTTTTTTGAGGGGGCAATGATATTAATTAATTACTTATAGCAGCCAGTCAAGTGAATTGAACTTTTTATTTGAAAATTTCCTTTCTGATTGAAATAAAGATAGCAAAAATTGTGAGAAAATATTGGCATGAAATTTGATTCGGTGAAAAATCAAAGTAACACAAATTATGCCAGATTATACTTGCTTCTCCATTTTTTTAAATCTTATCATTTTGACGTGGAATTAGAGTATTATGTGAGAGTGTGTGGTGTTTGTTGGTTGTAGAAAATGTAAGCTTGTCAGTATGTTGGATTGACTTGACTCATTAATGTGTCACTAATTTCCAGCAAGGTTTGGGTATATATATGGATGTTCTCTTGTGTGGCCAGAAAAGTCTCAAACCAAACCAGTCTTAGAAATCATCAAAATTCTCTCACATGGGGTGGCCTTGCTTCAAGTGGTTGTTGCCATTGTTTTGTGCAATAATTGTGGTTCAGATCAATGACTGCAATGGTTGCTTCCAAGAAGAGAAGATAGCACTTCTGGATTACAAGGAATTTCTTAAGTTCCACAATTATTCTGCACAGTCTCTCCTGCCTTCCTGGGTGTCTGACCCAAACAGTGACTGCTGTACTTGGAAGAATGTCACATGTGATTCCTCAACAGGTCATGTCATCCATCTCTCCCTTGATGCTCA
>QAOA01002596.1:208279-294166 GCA_003255065.1 Cercis canadensis
GATTTAGAAGATCCAGGAAATGGCTTCAAATATGGGCTTGGTGATAGTGGGCTTAAATCCCTATGGGCCGAAATATTGGGTATCTACAATAACCAAAATTTATGCTACAGAAGTTTAATTTCTGAGCTTCTTCTGAAAAGTCTAAATTTACGCTTTTTAAACTAGTTTTTACATAAAATGATGTTTTTTTTTAAAAAAAAAAAAATTCTATCCAAATTTACCTTTTATCTAAAAAGGAAAAGATTTTGTTAAAAGAATGTTTAATATAATTACTGAAACTAGAGTAAAAATAAAGAGGAGGTTTGGACTGCTCCAAAAATTATCTATGTTTTCCAAATAGAAAAAGTCAAATAATTAAGGGAACAGGTCAAGAACTAACAAGATCACTTACAGGTCTTGAACCAAGAGGTAGTTAAAATAATGAGAGATTGTAATAAGAGGAGGATGCATGGTTGAGTTGATATAGCTAAAAGACCCAAAAAGAAAAAGATTTTGAATTGTGTCACAAAATGGAAACTTTGGGAAAGTAAAGTAAAGAAATGGTACTTACTAGTACACCATTTATGAACCTAACAAGAATAGTGTAAACAAGAGAAAATGCAGCTAATTGTTTGGAGCCAATGTGTCCCACAAATGCTTTGACTAATGATCTCGAGTGAAAATGGCTGGACCTGCTACTATCCACACCACCTTGCTCTCCTTCCATATCTTCTTCAAAAATGCCAATTCTTCCTCTTGTTTTCCTATTCTTTTCTTTCTCACCAGCTTCTCCTCTTCCATTTTTCTTTTGGAACAAACACCCTTTGGGGCTCTAAATTCTAAATATTTTGGAGGAGGTTGGTAATGGAATCAAGAGAAAGTTATGGTTATTTATGACAAACTTGTCTTTTCTTTCTTTCTTTTTTTATTCTTCAAAACAAATTCTATTTCGTTATGTATCCCATTAGTCCAATAATCTCACTCACTCTTCATTCCTATCTAACTCAATGCTCTGTTTTTCTCTTTTAAGGTCCACCCTTTCCTTATTCTCAATTCAACCACCCAAATTTCTTTGGATCTCTCCAATACTAAAGAAACATCCTTTTCAATCTCTGTTCGTTTTACCATAAGAAAATACTGTTGTTTTTTTTCTTTAAAGTGAACTTTACTTTCATTTGTTTCTTCCTCTATCTATCCAGATTTGACACAACAATGTGTCGTGTTAAACAAAATACAAAACGCACAAATGTAAAGAGATTCTTATATTAGCGAAGTGATTGGGATTTCTTAAGCGCCAATTACGCACTGCTACAGAAAATGGCAGCAAATGAGAATCTTGCAAAAATGACGTTTTACTGTTTTAGCTGCATTGGTCCAATCGAGCTTCATATGCGTGATTCATCTATGGATGTGATGTTTTCTAATTGTCTTTTGGTGAAGGCTAAGAGCCTTCACTTATGCTACTCTCTTATTACAAAGAGAAATAACTTTGTTAACCAGCAGTGTCACACCAATTCATATTCACTCCATTCCTTCATTCTTTGCCTCTCTCTCTCTCTCTCTCTCTCTATTCAACACCATGGCTACAACTGCAAGTACAACACTCCCCAATATTGCTAGTGATTTCTCGCAACAGTCTTCTGTCCATTCACCCAATTTCATCACTGTCAAAGCATTATCTGAATCTGGCCTTACGTCCATCCCTTCCTCTTTTGCCTCCAACAATAATCTTGAGGATCTTCCAGTTATAAACCCACCACAAGGTGCACTTCCCATCATTGACTTCTCTCTTCTCACCAGCAGTAACCCTCAACAAAGGAGCAAAACCATCCAGGATCTTGGCAAAGCTTGTGAAGAATGGAACTTCTTCATGGTATCAAGTTACATCACAAAGCTAATTAGCTAGATATGTATGAAAAAACTGTTTACTTGCAAACTAACTAACACTGTTTATGATTCTCAGTTGATCAATCATGGTATCTCAGAGAGCCTGATGAACAGGATGATAGAAGGGATAACAGAATTTTTTGATCTGCCCGACGAGGAAAAGAAAGAATTCCAAGGGGAGAATATGTATGATCCTATCAGGTGTGGCTCTAGCTTCAATCCTGTTAAGGAGCAGGTGCAGTGCTGGAGGGATTTTCTCAATGTTTTTGTGCATCCAGAGTTCCACTTCCCTCATAAGCCTGATGGATTGAGGTACATCAATTTCTGCATATCTAGCTTTTCCTCGAGGGTAACTCCAAGGCTTTGGTTTCATGATAAGTATGCAATAAATTCATTCAAGCTAGCCAAAATTTGAATCCTAGGGGAATTTTCTTTGAATGTACCAGACCAATGTGGGTGCCCTTAAAATCACCCATTCAGCAACTTAGTTTGGATGCGCAAAAGCTACCAAAAGCTACCAAAAGATACCTATACCACTAAAACCAAAAAAAATAAAATAAAAGCTTTTCCTATAGAAAATCTACACATTTTGTGCACAAGGATCAATATATATCACACAATTGGAAGTTTACTTCTCACAGAATTCATCTTAATCAGATACTGAAATAAGAGTAGAAATCTATATAATATTAATAATAGAGTACACAATGTAGAGCTGACAAATGTCGCTATCTAGGTGACGACAAGTGGCAGGTTGTGTGAATTTTCTTTATTCTACATCATTTAAAAAATAATCTAAAATATGAAGTATGTCTGATTTATAAATAAAAAAACATGAAAAAGAAATTAAATTTTGTGGCATTAAATAATTTCCATTTTTAGATTTTTCAGCATTTATTATTTGCTGAATAATTAAAAAATAAAACGTTTGTATTTATTAGCTTCTATAAATATATTTCTTTGATATTTGAAATTCAAAATTAAAAATGCATATGCTACAAAATTGCATAAACTTAATTAATTTCTATACATATGCCAAAACGCATGATGTACATCAAAATGATTAACTCATGGCTTTTTAATATTCGGTTAGTTATCATATTCCATTATAGTCAACCAATTATTTATGTCTACATTTACTGAATTTATAATTGGGGCCTATCTGTCACAATTCATGCCTAATTAAAACCAATCAAAATCAATGACTTAATTGCCAAGACCAATTGGTACACTTATTTGTAAATATAAAATATAAATCAGCAATTTCAAGGGGATTGCCTAATTGATTTGACACAATTTCTCCTATGCATTTGAAGTTCTCTAATCAGCATTTAAATTACATTTTTTAAATTGAAATTGAGGGCTGTGCAGCAGATGGAATTAAGAAAAAAATAGGGTTTCTTGGTCCCCATTCCTGTGTAAACAAGAGAAAACTCATCTCCTTCACTCTCTTTAGCATGACCATTGGTGTAGGATCCTCTTCAAAATGGGCTCCAATAAGAATTTCCCTTGCAAAAGTTATTGGGAAGGCTCATCTTCATCTTCCGTATATAAGGTTTCTCTCCTTCACTCTATTAAATGTTGATCTATTGCTTTCTTTTTGTTAATTGGTTCTTGGCTTTATTCATATGCTAGCTTTCTATGGATTTCATTTTGTCTCTTACATCTGAGCATTTGTGTCATTAAAAGGTGTGTTTTTTGTGTTTTCCTCCACAGAAAGTTTTGTGAAGAAAAATAAAACGGTAATCTCTCTCTCTCTCTCTCTCTCTATTTGTCTTGTGTTTTCTCCATTCATGCTTGATGGAATTCCTTAACTTTTGTATACATCTTAATTTATTAACATAGGTCGGTTTATCTTTCTCAGAAAACTTCATGTTAATAGTAAGGTAAGTTTAAAGATATGAGCTTCTTTAAGAAAATATGAATTGTAATAAGCTTCTTGCACATCCAAGCTTATAATAGAGAAATTTTCTCTTATCTCATCATCCTAGCAGGGCACAAGTGCTATTGGAGGTAAGAAAAATACATTTACCGTTCTACTGTTGTTGAATTTTTTTGCCATGTTTGAATTCTGATTTTAAATTGGGAGGATCAAGGTAGTGTTGAACTGCTTAGAATCTTGATTTTGTTTGATTCATACTGTGTAAAAATACAGCATAATATCATGTTAGCATCCTTCCATTTCGTGTTGTGCACTTCCTTCTACCCAGACCAATGCAAATTATTGCTTGAAGACTGTTTGCTTATAGGGTGATCCAAATTATCACTTTATGCAGTGAAGTCTTTTTTTCTTTCTTAATTTCTTTCTTCTTTTAGTCTAAAAACATAATATATTTGGATTTTCTTTTCTTGATTTGTCTTCCTTTAATTTTCCCTTAGCTTTATGAGTAACCAGAGATTCAGGGCTATCAAGAAAACAAAGCAAAGATCTTTGTCAACTTATAGCTAGCTTTTAATTCTCTATTCCCTTTTTTCATTGTGATAGGCCATTGCCTTATGCGCTAGAAGATTGGAATGGAATATCATCCACGTTTGAGCCATATGGACTAAATCAATTGTATGCAATGATACGTGGAACGATGGTGAAGGCACCAAGTTCTTGCTGGATTGTTTTTTTTCAATAATCTTATTACTTGAAAAACTTCAATTGTTATTGTCTTTTAACTAGGGCACTCAATGATATTTGTGAATCAAATATAATGATGAGGTTATAGAAGATGGAACCTGTATGATAATTGCGGCTGTTGCAATTTAGATTCTTTGTAGTCAATAAGAATCTGAGATTGTTAAAGTAGTGCTACAATGTCTTGGGTTTTTACAAAATATTATTTAATAAGCTCACTTAAAAATGCTTGTGACATTGTGGTTAATTAATTGGCAGGTGGATATTTTCTCCACTAACAAAAGAGAGCATGTTAATGGTAAGTGTATTCTCAATGTCCATGTGATCTTCTGTCTATACTTATTCATTGTTGACCATATCTCATTTAATGTATAGCATGGTTTAATGCCTCTTAATTTTTCGATCTACAAAACTATTCCTATTGCGTTTGCTTTTTGCACTAGAAAATTTTGGTTTTTGCCATTGTTGATAATCAAAAGGTTACAATATAAGTTCCTGGTTGCAAGAGGTCTCTTTGTTCTTCTTTCCCTTTTGTTGGGGTAGGAGTGTTTGTGTAGAGGGTCACTAAAACAAATTAGTAATAATTCCTATCTAACATGGATTCATCAGATAAAATGTGGACTGCCCTTAATAGGATAGATGACTATGACTCATATCCTTTTCAGTTTTCTGTTTGATGGGTTCTTTTTTTTTTTGTGGTTGTAAATTTGAGCTCCTTTTATTCTTACAGATACAGATTTGCCATCCAAACATATAGAGAATATAAGTCTTCTAGATAGGGATTAGAGAAAATAGGCATGACAAGGAACTGCACATGGGTAAATACTGCCATCCAATATGAGCAAGTTTTTGAGTGGGTGTTCTTTGATCCACCTTATATTAGCGGAAAGTAAAAAAATGAAGATAACTAAGCAAAAAGAATAAAAGAAAAACATTGGATTTACGTATAGTTCACTACCTAGGTTTCATGTGGGGACATGAATGGTTGTAGTTTTTTAGGGATGACAAGGAGGAACGAATTTTTTTCTTAGATAGAGAGAGTCTACTTATTTGGTGTAATTTTAGTATTGACCTTTTTCAATGTTCTTTAATTTATTTGAGAGTCTACCTCTTTCTGACATTGGCTTCAAATTAGGATTTCATTTGTTAGAGTAAGATTTATTAATTCAATTGTGATTTATTTTTTATTTTTTTGTTGGAATCAATATGAAAGTTGCTTACAGCAATTAAGATCCCGGGGCAAAGTATATTTTGATTATAGAGAAGAAATATGTTTTATGCTAAGTTACCTTTTATAATTTGGTGTTGAGCATCAAGTTGTGTAGCCTCCTTTATCAATGCATATGAGCTAGAGATTTTTCTTATGTTTTTTGAAATATCATTGGTATGGACTTTACACATTTTTCTGAAATGTGCTATGCTTAAACTTTTTGGCTGCGAAGTGTGAGGGTTTCCTTCTAACTATGTTTGTTATCTCTATTATATTTGCTTAAACTTTGTACATTTTTCTAGCAATTCCAATCTTCTCCTTGTGCAATATAGAGTTCAACTACTTTATTCTTATAAGAGTTTTCTTTTATGAGATTTAATCAAGCTAGAAAATTTAGTAAGGTGACTTTGTCACAGGACTATATCCCATATTATAATTACAATTTAAATTTGTACATATTTATAATGATAATTTGGATGACACATGGCTACTCTAATTAGGTGTCAATTTCTCTATCTTGATTAAACATAAATGGGTGCAATGAGTAAGGTTTAGGTAATTAATAATAAGGATTGAACACAAAAGGGAACAAAAATTAATTTTATAAATTCTTTTGTCCACTGGAGGCTACATAGTATGGAATAATCTATCCTCTCCCAAAATTCCTCCCCAACCAGTCCCAATGGATAAACATGGGACCTCTACGCGAGAGTACCAAGTACATAACTATATGGGTGTTCCCAAGGATGGTCAAGTTATGGTTTTAAGAAAGAAATATTAAATATTTTGTAGGACTTTGAGAAAGAATGGGATCAGACTATGTGTATATGCTTCATAAAATTCTAATATGATGATAATTTAAATAACCAATTGATGAACAAACTTTAGAGAAGTAACCCAATGAGTTTGCTAACTTGGGACAATTGTCCCTATCAAGACGACAACAAGTGGCAGCATATGGGAATTTCTTATATTCAAAAGTATTTTAAAAATAATATATAATATGAATCATGTGTGCTTTATAAAAAAATTGAAAAAATAATTAAAATTTGTGGCATTAAATAACTTCCATAATTAGCACATAGAATTTCTGTAATTTAAAATCAATTAATAAAACATGAATATCAATTTGAAATCAATGTTTTAATTGCTATGCTTAATTAGGGCATTACATGTTAGAATGTATGTGGACTAAATCATAACAAAATACATGTGCTGAAAATTAAATTAAATTAAATAAATCCAAAAATTAAAAGAAAAACCTCCTAATAATTATGATGATAATCAACTAACAATTTGTATTATGATAGTGTATGAGGTCATAATTTTTATTACTAAACCTAATTATTTTGAATAATTAAACTATTCAATTTAATTTTGGAAGACCACCTCCACCGAAATTATAATCCATAATTATTCAATTTCGGTTGAAATAAATTGTCAATTACTCTCCTTAATTTTAGTCATGCAATAATTGTTGATTTTTGAATTTGAATTTTAAAATTAGGAGTATACATTTTTGCCTCTATAATCCTCTATATATATTGCACCCTATGTGAGTTTATTCACCTTTCACTGGCAGATTGTTGCAACGTATTTCTCCATCTCCAGCCATACCTAGGTTTGCTCATCCAAACTATTTTATTTCGCTTATTGTTGCTCTCTTTCTCGATATCAATTCCATTCTAATATATCTCTTCATCTCCTTATGCAACGTTATTACTCTTTTACTTTTTATAATTCTTTCCACCTCCTTAATCTCCATAAATAATAAAGTTTATTTTTTCTTTATACAATATTTGTCTCTGTAATATTTGGTTTTAAATCTATCCTTATTTTTTTAGCATCTCTTCTATATCCTAAAACAACAAAGTTTGTTCTTTTTCTATACATCATTTATTTATGTAATATTGGTTCTTAAAAATATTTTTCTTTATTATATATTTCTCCATCTCCTTATACAGCTGTGTGACTCTTTTACTTTTTCTTCTTCTTTCCATCTCCTCAATCTCCAAAGGTAATAAGATTTGTTCTTTCTCTATACATTATTTGTTTATCTAATATTTGGTCTGTCATTTTTTCTTTTTTCAGCATCTCCTCTATCTCTCAAAATGGCAATCAATTATAAATGGTAGTCAATCAATTATAATTACTAAAACTTTTCATTTATTGAAATTCAATTAAAAATTTATTTCTTTAATTTAATTTATTCTAATTATCAAAATTTTCCTTAATTGTCTCTTTTTAACATTTATGTAAAAGTTGAAAATTTTCATATTAAATAGTAGTCAATCAATTATAATTATCAATTGATTGCAAACATATAATATTGTTGAATTTCATGTTAAATGGTAGTTAATCTATTGTAATTATCAATTTATTAGCATTAATACACTTCCATAATTAGCTTCGAAGATTATTTGTATTATAAAATAATCTAAAAATGCAAAAGCATGGGGTCAGTGAATTAAATATTTTAAAACGCAAATTAGTTAGGAAAACAATTTTTGCCTTATATAACAATGCTAATTGAAATCTCTCAAGACTATTTGATTGATTGTAGTCATCTAATTTGCAAAGAGCATGATTAAGTATTGGAGGAATTTTAGCTAATTGTCAATAATCAAACCTATTTGAAATTATAATTAATATGTCTTGCATTAAATAATTTTTTTTAGATTTCTTAATTTCTAATATTTGCAATAAAACAATTCAGATTGTTAAGGATGAGGGAATTCAAAAATTAAAATAAAACATGAATATCAATTTGAAATCAATACCTTAATTGCCTTTCTTATTTAGGGCACTACATGTTAAAATATACGTGGACTAAATTACAATTAAGTATATGTTCTGGAAATTAAATTAAATTTGAAAAATCAAAGAAAAAACCTCCTAATAATTACATCCCATAAATTTCTTCAAATTTGAAACTAATGAATATTCAAATTGCCAATCTCCATAAATTCAAATTGCAATACACAACAACAACAAAATTCTTAATAACCAGATTTTGAATTTAGTAGCATTGAAGTCAAATTTAAAAAAAAAAATGCCAAATTAGTTACTTTCCAAATTGATTGTCAATCAATGAATTATAATTGACATTTGAATATAACTATTGTTTAATTTTTTATTTTTATATTAATTTCGGATTTATTTTTGTTTAAATTTTTTAGCAATATATGATTGTTGCACATATTTATAGGAATTTAATTTTGAAAAATATTAGGGTTTTTTTTATATTGCCTCTTTTGTGAATAAATAGGGTCCCAAGCTTAGACATTATCCTTTCCTCTTATGCTTTGTGTTTTTTATTCTTGCACAGAAACTAATACTTTCTATTTTCTTCTCCTAACATAAGTGTTAGTTTGATTCTCCTTCTCATGGATAAAAATGTAAGCATCTAAACTTTCTTTGCTTTCCCTTTTCTTATTTCTTATATTCTTTGTTTGCTATGCTCAAGGGTTTGACAATTGACAATAATATAAATAGGATCATCCATTTAGTCTTCTCTATCAATTCATGGCTGCCTTCATTGAATTTTGGAAGTTAATAGTTTATTTTCTTTTGATATTTTTTAATTGCAATTTTTCTAGAGACTAAATTTGGATGGTATTTCTGTATAGCATTGGCTGTCTTTCATAGGGGTATTGGAGATATCATATTTTATGAGGTACAATGTCTAAAAATTTTAAAGCTTTTAAAGGGCTTTGAATTTCTCCTTCTTATGGATGAAGAAGTAAACATCTAAAATTTCTTTTCTTCTTTGTTGATATTTCTTATTTGGTTATTGTTTTTCCTTTTCTACACTTATATATTCTTTTCTTGATATGTTCAAAGGATTGCAAATCAACAATGATATAAGTAGGATCAATCTTCTATCATTCTCTATCAATCCATGGCTGCCATCATTTTTTTTTTCATAAAACGGCTGATTTTCTTTTGATATTTTTTAATTTGTGATTTTTTTTTGAAAAAGAATATAAATAAGAACAAGTATTATTTAAATAAGAATGAGGGTCATTTATGATGTGGAGTTAAAAAAAAGAAAGTGAAAAATGTTGAAATTTTTAAATTAATCTAAAATTATAAAATTTAGATTTCTGAGTCATAATTTTGTCTAATTCAACAGCTCATAGTAATTTAAAATGTAATTTATTTTAACTATACTTTAGTAAGGCAGCTCTGCCATTATCCACAGAATTATGCCCTATAATAACTTCACTTAAGATTTATAGAAATTAAGAATGATAATTGGATATCAAGGGTTCTCTAATTAGCAAAGATGTTCTCAAGTCATCTAGCTCAATTAGCAAAGATATGTCATTTGCAGGGAAAGTCATGGTATTGGTTGGAGACTTTAGGCATATATTATTAGCAATACTAAAAGGCACACAACAAGAAATTGTTTCTGTCACCATCAAATCATCTTATCTCTGGATATATTGTTAGGTAATTACTCTAATTCATTGAGATTACAACGAGTCTATTCGAATGCGCATTATCTATACTAATGTTCATTTTACGATCGCTCTTATAGGTACTTACCTTGACAAAAATCATGAGGTTGGCAATAGGATCTTCAAATGCAGACGCGTTGAAAATTAGCAAGTTCACATCATGACTGCTGAATATTGGTGATGATGATGCATGAGATCTAAATGATGGTGAAACAAATATTGATATACCGAATGACCTTTGTGTGCATAGCTCTCATGAATCAATCATTGATATTGTTAACTCTACCTATTTTGAGTTTTGGACAAACATGCACGATCCAAATCACTGTCAAGAAAAAACTATTCTCGCACCTACCATAGAAGTGGTGAAACAAATAAATGATTATATGATTTTTTTTATGTCTGGTGATGAGAAAGTTTTTCTGAGTGCAGACAGTATATGCAAATCGTTTGGGAACGGAATGGATGACATCCACACACCCAAATTCCTACATAATATCACATTGTCTAGCCTACCAAATCACATGTTATCATTGAAAGTTGGTGTGTTAATCATGTTATTGAGGAACATTGATCTTCGTAAAGGACTATGCAATGGTATGAGACTAATCATCACACTGCTTGAAAAATATGTGATTGAAGTCAAAATTATTTCAAATAGTAATTCAGGAGAGAAGATATTCATCTTCAAATTGAATCTGACATCATCTGAACGAAGAATGCGGTTTCAATTAAAACGGAGGCAATTTTCTGTGTTTTGCTATGACAGTAAATAAGAGTCATAGACAGTCACTTTCTCATGTGGGGCTGTACCTCCCAATACCAATATTTAGTCACGAACAGCTTTATGTAGCTTTCTCAAGAGTTATAAGTTGGAGTGGTCTGAAGGTGTTGTTGATAGATTTAGATGGGACGACCATAAAGAGCACAAAAACATAGTCTTCAAGGAGGTGTTCTATAAGATCAATCGAAGATGTATGTTATAAAATGAAAAGCCCTACAAATTCTAAATATACTTCTACAAAATAAATATGTACTTATATATTTATTTATTGGTCCTGTAATATAATTTTAGGTACACAGGAAAATGGCGAGCCCTTAGCAAAGTATCATATCAATAGCAGTTCAAATCAGATACTAGAGGTTATTTCATTGATGTGATATCACATTGCCACATTATTAGATTATAAGAAATCCTATAAGTAAGTACTGATCACAAACTTTATTTTATGTCAGACCCTGTCCCGCCCCGCCGCGCATCACGCGGGGCAATCTACTAGTAAATTAATAATAACAATAAACAATATTCTTACTTCAATTCTTGATGCTGCAGTGATGCTGCGTTTGAATACATAAAAAATATCAGAGAAATCACGAGGGAACTTCTCAAAGGTGTATCAGAAAGCTTGGGATTGGAACCAAACTACATAAGTGAGGCTGTGAATCTTGAGTCAAGTCTACAAGTCTTTGTTGCAAATCTGTACCCGCCATGTCCACAGCCAGAACTTGCAATGGGGCTTCTTCCTCACACAGATTATTGCTTAATGACATTACTCTTGGAGAATGGTATCAGTGGCCTTCAGATTCTGCACGACGGCAATTGGGTGAAAGTACATGCTCCTCCCAATGCCCTTATGGTGGTCACAGCTAGTCAACTTGAGGTGCTTCTCTAGCTTCTTTTATGATTATGGTCTCAATTTATAGAATCTTTAGAAGTAATATGGTTAGTAAAATGATATTTTGCAAGGATTCTCAGTAATATGGTTACCTGAGCAGCTGAGCTATATATAACTACTCTATAATTATGAGTCCATCTCGTATTCATAGAATGTGCACAAATGCAATTATAATATAGATGGGCAAGTACATAGTAATATCTAGCAGGATTTCATTTGTGCAAACCAATCAGTTCTAACTTTCTTTCTTGTGCTCAGATTGTGACTAATGGGAAGTACAAGAGCAGTGAACATAGGGCAGCCATGTACAGCAAGGTTAAAAGGATATCACTAACAATAGGAAATGGACCATCTCTAGACAAAGTTATAAGGCCAGCACCAGAGCTTGTGAATGAAAGCCACCCACCAGGCTACAGAGCTGTAACATACAGGGAATTCTTTGAAATGCACCAACGAAAGGGGTCCAAGAAGAGTGCATTGGATTTTATACGCATTTAAAATTAGGTGACTCTCCCTCAACCATGGTAGATGGCTATAATATGAGTGAGTGCTTCAAGTAGCTAGAAATTAATATAGCTTGTCTAATATATCAGTTTGGAGTTCTTAGATTCTTGGGTTTTTCCCCACTCTAGTATCAAGCACTTGCTAGTTGTAGAGTTGGTATTAGTATCACATGGTTACTTGTCATTATGTTTCTGTGACTACTCATGGATTTGGTTCATTATATTTCTAAATATATTTGTCATTTACACTTTCAACTATGGGTGTGACTGGAGAAAGGTTGAATGTAAGAAGTGAAAATCGTTGTATTCCTTCTAAGTCGTGGTCATTTGCAATTCATCATTTGTAAAAAAAAAAAATCATTATTAACATGGAATAAAAATATGATGAAAATGTAACATCAAGAATCCAAACAAATCTTGTTGAATCACCTTATTTCGTCGTTACATGTGTTTACCCAATCAATGTCAGTCTACAATTTCGTGCCAGTACGTTAACTGTTTGACAAAATGCCGCCAAAAGCCAATACTGCAATAATGATATTATGGCTGCATTAGTCCACTTGAGCTTCATGTCTCTCCATCTTTGTTGACTGTTGTTAATTATCTTTCTTACAAAGCAGTGTCGCTTAAATTCCCACCCAGTCACTTCCTTTCTCCTTCTCGGCCTCCCATTTTCTTATCCAGTTCCATGGCTGCAGCATTCTCCATTGCAAGTGATTTCTCACAACACTCTTCTACCCATGCAACCAATTTAACCACTATCAAAAAATTATCTGAATCTGGCCTTGCTTCCATCCCTTCCTCTTTTGCCTCCAACAATCTTCAACATGTAGTAGTTATAGACCCATCAGAAGCTACAATTCCCATCATTGACTTCTCCCTCCTTACCTCAAGCAACACTGAAGAAAAGTGCAAAACCATCAAAGATCTTGGCAAAGCTTGTGAAGAATGGGGCTTCTTCATGGTATGACACTTACTAGCTTAGCTTGATATGTTGAACAAAATTGTTTACTTGCCAAGGTATTATATGAACTGAGTACTAAATTTCTTGAGTCTCAGTTGATCAATCATGGTATCCCAGAGAGCCTGATTAACAGCATGATGGAAGGCGCAAAAGGATTTTTCGATTTGTCAGATGATGAAAAGAGAGAATTCCAAGGTAAGGATGTGTTTGATCCTATCAGGTGTGGCTCTAGCTTCAATACTGCTGTAGAGAAGGTGAACTGCTGGAGGGATTTCATCAAAGCTTTTGTGCATCCGGAGTTCCATTTCCCTCATAAACCTGCCGGGTTTAGGTACATCAATTTGTTTCTTAAATTACACAATCATAAGATTTAACATAGAATTGAGATATATGTAATTTAGTAAATGAAAAGGGGTGTATGTAATTTCACTAAAACTCACAAAACAACAATAAACATGTTCTGTCTTCAATTCTTGATGCTGCAGTGATACCACATCTCAGTACTTGGAAAAGATCAGAGAAGTCATAAGGGAACTGCTCAAAGGAGTATCAGAAAGCCTGGGATTGCAAGCAAACTACATAAATAAGGCTGTGGATATTGAGTCAGGCTTGCAAATATTGGTTGCAAATCTATACCCACCATGTCCACAGCCAGAACTTGCAGTGGGCATTCATCCACACTCGGATCATGGATTGCTGACCATAGTTTTAGAAAATGGTATCAGTGGCCTTCAGAATCTGCACAATGGCAAGTGGGTCAAAGTGCATGCTCCTCCCAATGCCCTTATGGTGAATACAGCTGACCAACTTGAGGTGCCTCTCTAGCTTCCTTGTTGACTCTGTAGTAGTAATATATTTGTTGAATTGCACATTGTTTCATTGTCTAATGTAATTGTTTCAAACACTTATACCATATGTACTTATAAAAGAAAAAAGCTTATTGCACACTCTTACTCTCACATTGTCTCACACTAGTATGATTTTCTGTTGTTTTGGGTGCAAACTAGTTAGCTCTAACTTTCTTTGTTTTTTGAAGATTGTGACTAATGGGAAGTACAAGAGCAATATACATAGAGCAGTCTTGTACAGCAATGCTACAAGGATATCATTAGCAATCGCAAATGGACCATCATTTGAGGAAGTTGTGAGCCCAGCACCAGATCTTGTGAATGAAAGCCAACCACCAGCCTACAGAGCTATAACTTACAGGGAATACTTTAGAATTCACCAAAGCAACGCACTTGATAAGAAAAGTGCTTTGGATACTGTACGCATTCAAAATTAGGTTCTCTGCTTGAGCCAAGCTTGATGGCTAATGATGTAGTATGAGTATGCTCTAAGTGCCTGGAAATAAATAAGAGCAACTTCGAGTTCTTAGATGCTTGGGTGTTCTAAATATACCTTTTGTGTCAATGTCTTGTAACTAGTTGTGAGTATGGTTATCAGTATTGCTTTTCTAACTATTCATGGATTTTTTTTATTATTTATGTATATGTATATGTATATGTCTATATGTTTGCTATTTACACTCTTCCGGCAGGATGAGAGCTTGGTATAGGTACTAAAGGAAAAGGTTGCAAATATGAAGTAAAGTTCATTGTATTCTTGCTGGGTACTGGAACGATCATGGAATGAAAATGAGATGAATATGCAGTTTCAAGAATTCAAACAAATAATTTTCACTCATTTCATTTGTAATTGGAGTTTTGATGTTGTTGCCAAGTGTCTTTTTCTACAAACAGAAATGACTTAGTCAATAAGCAGCAATGTTTCATGCAAACAATATATGCAACTAAAAAAGAAAGACTCCTATATATTTTATAGCCTGGTGATGGAAGATATGCTTGGGATATATCTTAAAGTGCCAAGTGCTCTGCTTGATGAAATGCCACTAAACAATAGAAGATGGTCCACTTGAGTATCATGCATCATTCATGTATTGAATCTTTGCTAAGTGGGTCAAAAGTACATGCTCCTCCCAATGCCCTTATGGTGATCACAGCTAATCAACTTGAGGTGCTTCTCTAGCTTCTTTTATGATTATGGTCTCAATTTATAGAATCTTTAGCAGTAATATGGTTAGTAAAATGATATTTTGCAAAGATTCTCAGTAATATGGTTCCCTGAGCAGCTGAGCTATATATAACTGCTCTATAATTTTGAGTCCATCTCATATTCATAGAATGTGCTACAAATGCAATTATAATTTAGATCGGCAAGTACATAGTAATATCTAGCAGGATTTCGTTTGTGCAAATTAATCAGTTCTAACTTTCTTTGCTGTGCTCAGATTGTGGCTAATGGGAAGTACAAGAGCAGTGTACATAGGGCAGCCCTGTACAGCAAGGCTAAAAGGATATCACTTACAACAGGAAATGGACCATCACTAGACAAAGTTATAAGGCCAGCACCAGAGCTTGTGAATGAAAGCCACCCACCAGGCTACAGTGCTGTAACATACAGGGAATTCTTTGAAATGCACCAACTAAAGGAGTTTTACAAGAAGAGTGCTTTGGATTTTATACGCATTCAAAATTAGGTGACTCTCCCTCAACCGTGGTAGATGGCTATACTATATATGAGTGAAAGCTTCAAGTAGCTAGAAATTAATATAGCTTGTCTAATATATCAGTTTGGAGCTCTTAGATTCTTGGGTTTTACCCCACTTTAGTATTAAGCACTTGCTAGTTGTACAGTTGCTATAAGTATCACATGGTTACTTGTTGTAGATGCAATTTCTTAAGCCCAACTCTAAAAGCCCAAACCAAACTTATTATTAGCATATTACCTTCATTTTTTTCAACACCCTATAAATAACTCATCTATTATATGTACAAGACTTTTAACTTATCTCTCATTAATGATCCATTTTTAGCTTAGACCGACCTAACTTAATTTTGGAACTCAGAAATAAGAGTCTGACCCTTTCTACTTATGCAGATTAGCTCGATCTCATCCAACCTCCGAGATTCACCCGACCTCGAGTTCAACTCAGGCATCGTCACTTGTGATTATGTTTTTGTGACTACTCATGGATTTGGTTCATTATATTTTTAAATATATTTGTCATTTACACTTTCAACTATGGCTGTGACAGGAGAAATGTTGAATGTAAGAAGTAAAAATCGTTGTGTTCCTTCTTGGTACAAGAATAAATAGGATGACCTTATGATAAAGTCGTGGTCATTTGCAATTCATCATTTGTACAATTTTTTTCATTATTAACATGGAATAAAAATATGATGAAAATGTAACATCAAGAATCCAAACAAAACCTTGTTGAATCACCTTATTTCGTCGTTACATGTGTTTACCCAATTAATGTATGTCCACAATTTCGAGCCAGAACGTTAACTGTTCGACGAAATGCCACCAAAAGCCGATACTGCATTAGTCCACTTCAGCTTCATGTCAATCCATCTTTGATTGGCTGTTGCTAATTATCTTTCCAACAAAGCAGTGTCGCTTAAATTCCCACCCAGTCACTTCCTTTCTGCCTTTCTCAGCCTCCCATTTTCTTATCCAGTTCCATGGCTGCAGCATTCTCCATTGCAAGTGATTTCTCACAACACTCTTCTACCCATGCAACCAATTTAACCACTATCAAAAAATTATCTGAATCTGGCCTTGCTTCCATCCCTTCCTCTTTTGCCTCCAACAATCTTCAACATGTAGTAGTTATAGACCCATCAGAAGCTACAATTCCCATCATTGACTTCTCCCTCCTTACCTCAAGCAACACTGAAGAAAAGTGCAAAACCATCAAAGATCTTGGCAAAGCTTGTGAAGAATGGGGCTTCTTCATGGTATGACACTTACTAGCTTAGCTTGATATGTTGAACAAAAATGTTTACTTGCCAAGGTATTATATGAACTGAGTACTAAATTTCTTGAGTCTCAGTTGATCAATCATGGTATCCCAGAGAGCCTGATTAACAGCATGATGGAAGGCGTAAAAGGATTTTTCGATTTGTCAGATGATGAAAAGAGAGAATTCCAAGGTAAGGATGTGTTTGATCCTATCAGGTGTGGCTCTAGCTTCAATACTGCTGTAGAGAAGGTGAACTGCTGGAGGGATTTCATCAAAGCTTTTGTGCATCCGGAGTTCCATTTCCCTCATAAACCTGCCGGGTTTAGGTACATCAATTTGTTTCTTAAATTACACAATCATAAGATTTAACATAGAATTGAGATATATGTAATTTAGTAAATGAAAAGGGGTGTATGTAATTTCACTAAACTCACAAAACAACAATAAACATGTTCTGTCTTCAATTCTTGATGCTGCAGTGATACCACATCTCAGTACTTGGAAAAGATCAGAGAAGTCATAAGGGAACTGCTCAAAGGAGTATCAGAAAGCCTGGGATTGCAAGCAAACTACATAAATAAGGCTGTGGATATTGAGTTAGGCTTGCAAGTCTTGGTTGCAAATCTATACCCACCATGTCCACAGCCAGAACTTGCAGTGGGCATTCATCCACACTCAGATTATGGATTGCTGACCACAGTTTTAGAAAATGGTATCAGTGGCCTTCAGACTCTGCACAATGGCAAGTGGGTCAAAGTGCATGCTCCTCCCAATGCCCTTATGGTGAATACAGCTGACCAACTTGAGGTGCCTCTCCAGCTTCCTTGTTGACTCTGCAGTAGTAATATATGAGTTGAATTGCACATTGTCTGATTTTTTAATGTAATTGTTTCAAACACTTACACCCTCTGTACTTTTAAGAGAAAAATGCTTATTGCACACTCTTTTAACTCTCACATTGTCTAACTTTCTTTGTTTTGTGAAGATTGTGACTAATGGGAAGTACAAGAGCAATATACATAGAGCAGTCTTGTACAGCAATGCTACAAGGATATCAGTAGTAATCACAAATGGACCGTCATTTGAGGAAGTTGTGAGCCCAGCACCAGATCTTGTGAATGAAACCCAACCACCAGCATACAGAGCTATAACTTACAGGGAATACTATAGAATTCACCAAAGCAACGCACTTGATAAGAAAAGTGCTTTGGATACTGTACGCATTCAAAATTAGTTGACTCTGCTTGAGGCAAGCTTGATGGCTAATGATGTAGTATGAGTATGCTCTAAGTGCCTGGAAATAAATAAGATAAGAGCAACTTCGAGTTCTTAGACGCTCGGGTGTTCCAAATATACCTTTTGTGTCAATGTCTTGTTACTAGTTGTGAGTATGGTTATCAGTATTGCTTTTCTAACTATTCATGGATTTTGTTTATTATTTATGTATATGTATATGTTTGCTATTTACACTCTTCCAGCAGGATGAGAGCTTGGTATAGGTACTAAAGGAAAAGGTTGCAAATAAGAAGTAAAGTTCATTGTATTCTTGCTTGGTACTGGAACGATCATGGAATGAAAATGAGATGAATATGCAGTTTCAAGTGAGAAGTCACCGTTTTTTTTATTGTCGGTAAGAGATAATCATGCAGCTTACAAAAGTTGACCATAAAAGGATAAGCTTTGAAAACTCTAGTAAGTTCAAAGTTGATAAAAAAACTCTAGCTGAAATTTAAGTTTGACAAGGAAACTAATATTTTAGTTTCTTCTAGGATTGTAATATTATATTAATTAAATTAGGCTATAAAAGGCTTGTAAATCATGCACCACATATATCAACATTTTAGAGTGAAGCATATTGAAAACATCTTTCTTCTCTTCCCGTGTGTATATGTGAGTAGTTATTCTTTCTCTTCTTCTATTTTTTCCTTCATCAAGAATTCAAACAAAATAATTTTCAGTCATTTCATTTATAATTGGAGTTTTGATGTTGCTGCCAAGTGTCTTTTTCTACAAACAGAAACGACTTAGTCAATAAGCTGCAATGTTTCATGCAAACAATATATGCAACTAAAAAAGAAAGACTCCTATATATTTTATTGCCTGGTGACGAAAAATATGCTTGGGATATATCTTAAAGTGCCAAGTGCTCTGCTTGATGAAATGCCACTAAACAATAGAAGATGGTCCACTTGAGTGTCATGCGTCATTCATGTATTGAATCTTTACTAATTGTCTTTTACTATGGAGAAGTTTGTAACTATTCATGGATTTGGTTTATGAATATATTTGTGTTTTAATTTTTCTATTTTTAAGAGTTTTTTGAAAACTATGAAAAAAAAAATTCGACTGAACACACCCTTAACCTTTCACTTACATAAAAGAAGTGGGTCATTAAGTGATAACATAGAAATTAATAGTCACATCATCATTTAATGTGTCATGTATAATTTTTTTCGTTTCTTTTTATTAATTGGTGCTAATGGGAGATTACTTTAATTTATAGAGTGATTATTAAAAGATTAAGGTGACACTAAACATATATCAAAAACTAAATTAACACGGTAAACATATAATTCAAATAAAAAAATGTATTTTACTCAAAAATAATTGTAATCTTTCTTTTAAATAAGATTTACTTTACCCCTCCCCAACCTACTTAGATTTCTACGTTGCTTGTTTTGGCCTCCAAAGCTATATAGAATTGACATGATGTTTCGTGTGAAACACTACAAAACGTTAAAATTCTTATTTAAGCCTATATTAAGATATCCTTTGGATTTCGTAAGAGCTGGCACTGCTTGAGGAAATACCTGTAAACAATATAAAATGGTCCACTTGAGCTTCTCGAGTCTTTCATCATTGAATCTTAAATTTTTTGCTAATTGTTTTTTGTTTGCTACAAAGGAACAACATTATTGACCAACAGTGTCACACAAATTCATTATCTCTCCCTTCTTCTCTTCCTCTCTTCAACTTTCTTTCTCTTATCCAACTTCATGGCGGCAGCAGTTCCCATTGAAACCACTATAAAATCATTGTCTGAATCTGACCTTACCTCCATTCCTTCCTGTTTTGCCTCCAAAAATTTTCAGGATCTAGAAGTTATAGACCCACAAGATGGTACAATTCCCATCATTGATTTCTCTCTTCTTACCTCCAGCAACCCTCAACAAAAGTGCAAAATCATCCAAGATCTTGGCAAAGCTTGTGAAGAATGGGGATTCTTCTTGGTATGAAGCTGCACTACCCAACTTAACAAGATATGTTTAAAAAAATCGTTTACTTGTAAGCCTACATATTATATGAATTGAGTACTAATGTTCACGAGTGTCAGTTGATCAATCATGGGATACAAGAGAGGCTGATGAAGAGCATAATGGATGGGGTTAAAGGATTTTTTGATATGTCCGATGAGGAAAAGAGAGAATTCCAAGGGAATCATGTGTTGGATCATATTACATGTTCTAGCTTCAATGCTGCTTTAAAGAAAGTGCAGTGCTGGAGGGATTTTCTCAAATGTTTTGTGTATCCAGAGTTCCACTTCCCTCATAAACCTGCTGGATTTAGGTACATAATTTCTCTGCATAACTAGATCTTCCTAGAGTAATGATTGGAAGCAGTGAATGCATGTAAAGGAATATCTCATTTCCATCAAAATCAACCTTGGTTACAAAACTGAATATTACTGGGCATAAAACAATGATCATGTTCAAGTTTGGAACTGTCAACCATAGTTTACACTGATTTAGATTGTGAAAGAAATAACTAAGGAAATAATGAGAATAATAATAACAATTTTTGTGACTCCGATTCTGCAGTGATACCGCATTTGAGTATATCAAAAAGACTAGAGAAGTCACAATGGAACTTCTGAAAGGAGTATCAGAAAGCTTGGGATTGGAACCAAACTACCTAAGTAAGGCTTTGAATCTTGATTCAAACTTAGAACGCTTCGTTGCGAATCTGTACCCACCATGTCCACAGCCAGAACTTACAATGGGGATTCATCCTCACACAGATCCTGGCTTACTGACCATACTCTTGGAAAATGGTATTAGTGGCCTTCAGATTCTGCACAATGGCAAGTGGTTTAGAGTGTATGCTCCTCCCAGTGCCCTTATGGTGAATATAGCTGATCAACTTGAGGTACCTCTCACAGAGCTAGCTATAACTATATATCTATATCTAGAAGGATTTTGTTTGTGCAAACTAATAAGAGAAAGGCTAGCTATGCATTACCTGAGATAGGATGTTAAGATCTAAATTATACGGAAAAAGTTTAAGTGAGTCCAGTTAAATTCAAATAATGAAGATATGAGAATAACTGATGTGTAAATAATATTACTTAGCTAATAAATGCTAATTTTCTTTAATTTGTTTAGATTGTAACTAATGGGAAGTACAAGAGCACTGTACATAGAGCAACCCTGTACAGCAAGGCCATGACTACGAGGATGTCACTAGCAATGGCATATGGACCATCACCAGACAAAGTTATCAGGCCAGCACCAGAGCTTGTGAATGAAAGCCACCCACCAGCATACACTGCTATAACATACAGGGAATACTATGAACTGCACCAAGCAAAGTCATTTGCTCAGAAAACTGCTTTGGATTGTATTCGCATTCAAAATTAGATGGCTATATAATATATGAGTGATGCTTGAAATAGATAGAAATTAATAAAAGGTGTCTCATGTATCAGCTCGGAGTTCTTAGCTGCTTGGGTATTTCCAATAAAGCAAGGTCTTGTTACCAGTTTCTAAGTTACAATTTGTATCACATGGTTGTGCTTATTGTTTACACTTCCTCGTATTTTACACATATAAACATTTAAATTTAGGCTGACTGGCAGTTTTTGTCCCTTTATTTTATTGATTTTTACAAGTCAATCTTTTATTTTTAAAAGTGAATGATTTAGTCCTCATATTTTACTGAGTTTGACAGTTTTAGTCTTTTCGTTAGTCAACCTAATGACATGCTGACGTGGCATAAAGAAATTAGTTTTTTTATTGTTATCATGTTGATATAGCATAGAAAAAATAAATTTTAAATGTTAAATAATCATTTAAGCATAATTAAGTCATAATTAACAAAAAATGAGTTTTTTTATTCTTAAATAACCATTTTAAATTTTTTTCATAAAATTCAAATAGATAAAAAAAAATTCAGATCAAGTAAGACATGTAAAAAAGACATTCATATTTTTTTAGATTAAATTCATAAGAGATTTTACCAAAAATTTTAAATAAGATTATCTAATCTAAAAAAAATTGATTGTTTGAACTTTATGAAAAAATTTGAAATTTTTTTTATATGCTTGAATTTTATGAAAAAAATTCTAAAATGGTTATTTAATAATAAAAAAAACTCATTTTTTTTATTAATTATGACTTAATTATGCTTAAATAATTATTTAATATTTTAAAATTACTTTCTCTGTGACACATCAACATAATAACAATTAAAAAAAACTAATTTCTCTATGTCACATTAGTATGTTCTTAGGTTGATTGTTTAGTTGACTAATAAGAAAACTAAAACTGTCAAACACCATAAAATACAGAAATTAAATTATTCACTTTTAAAAATAAAAGACTAACTTGTAAGAATCGATAAAATATGAGACTAAAACTACCAATAAATCTTAAATTTAACTGAACCATCTAAAAATTTTATTTAATGGCTGAATAGTGTGAAATAATGTGACGTCATTAACATTTATATTTGTTCAAACATGCTCCCATCGTGGATTTGGTTAACTTCCCCTATTATTAAAATCTCTGTGCTTCATCATACAAGAAATGAGGCAAAGATGAATCGTGGCTTGCTTAAATGAAAGACACATGTCCCTTATCCCAAAGGCCGAATGAGGCAGAAAAGTCATATCAAACCTATTTTTGTCGAGCTTGGCAATGCAGGGCTTATATAGACTTTAGTGAAATCCAATTCTCTCTCTATCAGCTTCCCTTTGCCTCCTTCTCTTCTTCTTTCTAGCCCTTTTTCTCATGGCTTCAACAGCTCCTGGGGTTAGCCAAGACCTAAGGAATAGAATTACAAGCGTTAAGTCACTAGCAGAATCACCTGAGCTCACCTCCATCCCACCCTCATACAGCTTCACCACCAACCCAGATGATGAAAAAGTCGTAGACCCAGATGATGATCCAATCCCCATCATTGACTATTCCCTCTTGATCTCTGGTATACCTGATCAACGTTCCAAAGCCATCCATGAGTTAAGGAAAGCTTGTGAAGAGTGGGGCTTCTTCATAGTGAACTATCACCCTGTGCCAAAGAGCCTTATGGAGAAAATGGTTGATCAAGTTTTTGCCTTTTTCAATCTAACAGAGGAAGAGAAGCAAGAGTATGCAGGAAAGAATCTAATGGACCCAATTAAGACTGGCACCAGCTACAATGCTTCAATGGACAAAGTACTATTCTGGAGAGACTTCATCAAAATCTTTGTTCACCCAGAATTTCACTCACCTCACAAACCACCTGGGTTCAGGTTTTTCCTCATTTAACATCATTTTTTCTGATGATTCCAAATTTCCAATGGTCTATGTGTTCTATTCAGTGTGTAAGTTGTGGGTTGAAGTTTCAATGGACCTGGTTAAAAAAAAAAAAGTATGTTTTCAAGACCTGTGTGATTTTAATTTTTAAAAAATATTTTTTATTTTTAGAAAAAATAAAATAAAATAACTTATTTGATAGGGCTGTTTTTATTTATATGTTTTAAAATTTTATTTTAAAACTAAAAACAAGATAAGACTATTTTTAAAAATAATTTTTTAAAAACATAAAAAAAAAAAAAAAAAAAAAAAAACAGAATCAACACATTTATTTCTCGAATTCTCCAAAAGTTTCAATTTTAGTTTTTAAAGCTGTGAGAAGCTCATTCAAACATACTAAAATTTTAGTAGACTCGATTACAAAAAGAAAAAAAAAAAAATTTCAAGTGAAAACAGAAGTTACAAAAAAAATTTGTTTTGAATTCTCCAAAATCTCAATTTTAGCTTTTAAAAGTTGTGAGAAGCTCATCTAAACATAAAAAAAATAATTTTTTTTTAAGAAAAATGAAGCACTTTTTTAAGAAAACTATCTATCCAAAGCCCTTAATTTAGATGCCTACATATTGTATCATATGATGAATTTAAATGGTGTGCAAATAGACAAACTCTTGTATGTGTGTGGGTTGGAGACAGAGCAAAGCAGAGCAAGTTACCATTAGGCCATGATATTCTCTTGAGTAATGCTCCCTTTTTTTCCTTGCAGAGAAACTTGTGCAGAGTATTGCAGAAGAACCAGAAAAGTGGGAAGGGAACTGCTTAAAGGGATATCAGAGAGCTTGGGATTGGAAGGAAATTACATAGACAAAGCAATGAATCTGGATTCTGGTTTGCAAATGATTGCAGCAAATCTATACCCACCTTGTCCAGAACCTGAACTTGCAATGGGAATCCCCCCACATTCTGATCATGGCCTCTTGAACCTTGTCATACAGAACGGTGTTAGTGGCCTTCAACTGCTACACAATGGCAAGTGGGTCAATGTCAATGCCACTCCCAATTGCTTGTTGGTTTTTGTGGCTGATCACCTTGAGGTATACAAATACAACCCTGGTTTTTAATGTTTTGGCTTACTTTTACTTCTATGTTTGAGAAGTTTCAGCTTTGCTCCCTAGTTCCAACTTTGGCAATATTTCAATTTAGTCCAATCAATAACTGTTATTTCTGCAGTGAGAAATGGGTTGACATGATAATATTTTGATGATGTAGCAATTATTTGACATGTTATTAACATTACTCTATTGTTTTGAAATATGTGACAACTCGAACTTGTTTTTCTATGGAAGATTTTGAGCAATGGCAAATACAAAAGTGTGTTGCATCGAGCTGTTGTGAGCAAGAAAGCTACAAGAATGTCCCTAGCATCAGTAATTGCACCATGCTTGGACACAGTTGTAGAGCCAGCACCTGAGCTACTAGACAAACAAAGCAATCCAGCAGCATATATTGGAATGACATTTAGAGACTTTTTGGAGCTTACTAGAAGCAACAACCTTTATGGGAAGGCTGTGCTAGACAAAGTGAGAATCTGAAGCTCATGTCATGTGTCCAAGGATTTGAAGTTATATGTAAAAACCAATAATAGTACTCATATTTAGCTCTATAAATTTTAGAAAACATATAAACAATGAGTTTATATGATACAATATGTTAAACATATAGTGTTAATATTTAGCTCTACAAATTTTAGAGAAAACATATAACCAAAAGATAATTATATATGTTAAGAGAATAATCATATAACATTAAAGAATATTTTAGAGATTTCAAGAGAAACCAAATTGAAAGTTCTCTATTTTTTAAGCTAAATAATTTTTTTCTCAAATTTTTAAAACTAAACAATAAATATTTTTATTAAAAAAATTAACCATTTTATTATATGAACAGTGTTTTTTATACATTTTTAAATATACAAAATTTAAATTTAAATTTACACTTAACCTACTTAAATTTTTTTCATACAACGTGATCATCATTTCTCTTTTATTTTTTTGTGAAAATCATTTCTCTTGTTGTAATGTGTATACGTTCTGAATAGGTAAAAAAGCACAGTGAATTTTTATTATAAAATGATTTTAGTTTTTGAAACAAAGAATAATACATAAACTATTTTCAAATAATAACTGAAATTTTTCGTTTTTTTAAATATATATTTCTTGAAATGGTGATTTATGCAAAAAAAAAAATCTAAATAAGTTCAATGTATAAAATTTCTCAATAACTATAAGTCCCTAAAATAAAAATTCTCTGTTTATACTCCAAATCTAATAAACGCCGCCAAAAGAAGGGAAAACGAAAGCTAGAAGTTATGGTAATGCCCCATCAACCAGGATACCAGTGACAAAATCACTGCTCATGGCGTCTCGCTCACTGTTCCTCACTCTTAGACGGTAAGCAAATTTTCAAATTTCTCACTATAATTTTCCACATGCTCTTGTTTGGTTTCCCAGAAAAAGAGTACAAACGAAGAGAAAATGAATACTTTGAACAAGCCTATGTTCCCATTTTGTGCATTTGATTCAGCACCCATAAAATTCTGAAGCTTGATTTTTATTCATTTAGCTCACTGAGCTGAGTATTCTAATACCCGGAGTCCGGAATATATGAAAATTCAAAACTTTCGTTGCTTTTCTCGCATTTTCGAAGTAACCAAACAGATTAGAATTGCTTTGTATTGCATCCCTATTTAACTCACCGAATTGGGTATCCATTATAGGCGATGCAGTAATAGCGGGTTTATTAACAGTGATTATCAGTCACCAGCTCTTGTCAACAGAGCAAATCTCTCTAGATTTCTCACTTCGGGCGCTCTGAGAAGTGATTTTGTCGAAGAGAATCCGAATTCCTTGGAAAGTGACGACTTAAGGAGCAGAATTTTCAGGCTACGGCTCCCCAAGCGAAGCGCCACCAACGTTCTTCAAAGATGGGTCAGCGAAGGGAATCAAATTACGATGTCCGAACTTCGGGAGATATCCAAAGAACTCAGAAAATCTCAGCGTTACAAACATGCTCTAGAGGTTTGATCCTTCTCACAGTTATTTTCTCAATATGCTGTTTGTTTGCCATGAAAATGAAGGAAAATAGAAATATACAGCATTGGAATTTTATGACTTTGGGTATTAGTCCTGTGATAGGAATTAGGGAGAATTATCAAAATGGTTCTTTGGAAGAGAGGATAAAGAGATCAATTTTGCCATGAGGGGTAGGGAAATTTAGAACTATCATCAGCTTAATAGGTAGCAGATCAAAAAACTAAAACTACAAAAGTAATATCTTGCAAAATTGAAGTCGCCTGTGGCAAGCATTCTGCTATGCACCATTTCTGTTTTCTGCTCTTTCACAGAACGTCCAGCAGCTGGGAAAGCAAATAAGAAGACTTAAAAGACCACAAAACTCAGCTCAGCTAAGAGTATTGAATTAGTTTTGCTCCAACAAACGACAAATTTCAATTACTGGCTAATACTTGTATGGTTTCTGATTAATATCACATCTGTTGTTCTGGTTGATGATAAGATTGCGTTTGACTTGGCCAGCTTCATGAGTAAGGTTGTCTTCTTTGGTTGGTTGTTCAATAATCTGGTTATTTTTCCATGAGGGGGAAAAATTATTGAAGACGAATTAAGCTGTGCTGGAGGATGGTAAACCTGTAAGTTGAGATTATTACAAATGAGGAGTTAACACTTGCACAGCAAAAGCCTTACATATATGCTTACCTGAATTGCATCTATGAGCTACCCATCAAGAATTGACTAGTGGATCCTATCTTTAAAATTCATCACTAACATTCTATCAATTGAAACTCTTGAGGAAATTGATGCGAGTAACAAAGTTTAAAACGTTAAGGTGTATTTTGCCCATTTTGGGTATAATTTTTCTTTTCATTACTAGGAGTCATATAATGCCTGGGTTGGCAGATGGAGATCATAGTATTTACCCTTTTAAAATGTCTCAATTTTCCTTCAAAGATGATCTGAATGTTCATTGTTGACACTGATAGAACAGTTTGCAATACTTATGATTGCAGATAACAGAATGGATGGTTACTCATGAAGAATATGAGTTATCAGACTCTGATTATGCAGCCCGCATAGACTTGATGACCAAAGTTTTTGGCATTGATGCTGCAGAGCGCTACTTTGAGCGCCTACCTCTTGCTGCAAAAACAAGTGAAACCTACAATGCCCTCCTTCATTCTTATGCAGGAGCAAAATTGACTGAAAAGGCTGAGGAGCTTTATCTGAGGATGAAGGATTCAAACCTTTCCATTGATGCCCTTGCTTACAATGAAATGATGACTCTGTACATGTCAGTTGGGCAGGTGGAAAAGGTCCCATTGGTTGTTGAAGAACTGAAACGACAGAAGGTCGCACCAGATATCTTCACTTACAATCTATGGATAAGTTCTTGTGCTGCTACACTAAATATTGATGAAGTTAGAAGGATACTTGATGAAATGAGCCATGATGCTGGTTCTAATGAAAGCTGGGTGAGATATTCCAACCTTTCCAAAATATATGTTACTGTAGGTCATCTTGATAATGCAGATTCTAACTCACTTGTTGAAGCTGAGAAAAGGATCACCCAAAGGGAATGGATAACATATGACTTCCTCATCATTCTGTATGCCGGGTTGGGAAGTAAGCATAAACTTGATCAGATATGGAAATCATTGAGAATGACGAAGCAGAAAATGATTAGCAGGAATTATATCTGCATTATTTCTTCGTATCTGATGCTTGGCCATATGAAAGAAGTAGGAGAAGTTATTGATCAATGGCAGCAATCAACTACCACAGATGTTGATGTGCATGCATGTGAAAGGCTTATGGATGCATTAATAGACATTGGGTTGCCTGAAATAGCCAACAATTTGAATATGATTCTCACTCAGAAGAACCTCAATCCAGGAAGCAATTAAGTAGGAGAACTACTAGCAAAAATTTGGTATTTCCAGTTTTAGAGATCAGAAGAGAATGTATGTATACTTCATAGATCCATCCAAAATGAATAACCTCCTGTGGATGGCAGTTTTGCATTGCTTTTCTGGAGATGTGAGCTTCCATTGCTTCTTATTTTATACATTTTATATCGCTTACTGATTGAGTCATTGGCAAGCATCCTTGCTGTTGTAATAGCCTAGAGCCTAATCTTCCCATTTTGTGATATTATAATAATGCTGCAGTGATATTTAAACGTTTTTCTATAGATTGATTGATTGCCACTGAGCGTGGTTATCATTAAAAAAAAAAAAAAACTCGTGTTATTGCATCAGCAATTACAATAGCTTAGGAACATTGGACTGTGAAATAGACCTTTTTCTATACTTGCCTATTTGAATATTGACTAATTATTTGTGAAGCGATGTGGTAGCAATGAGCTTGCACCGAAAATGCACTACTTCACTTGTCGAAGGATATAACTTAAAATGTGCACAGAGCTGCCATAACTTCAGTTTAAGTACTTACCGTTTATTTAAAAACTCAGGCCATGAAGACAAATAATAGCAAAAAATGAAAAAGGTCAGAGACAAATATTTGAATAATTATGAAAAATTATTAATATCTTGTTTTGGTTTGATAACTTTGAGCAAAAGTCCAGTTTACAATTTATTTATTCACTGTTGCCTGTTTTTTGTTTTTTGTCCTAATTTATGATGTTATTAACACTAGTAATCTACCTTTGCTACCAGGGGGATTCTTCCATAGATAGAGACAGAGGCCATACCTCAAATGCGAGGGCATGGGTTCTCTATGGATTAAATTTAGCGTTTACTTTTGTACGAATCACATAGATTTCCTGACCCCAACTCAACTATCATACACGAGTTTCAGGGTTATCCGCCATAAAATCTGTAGGATCTTTAGGCAAAACTGCCTACAGATAACTTACTGAGTAATCAATCTTAAATATGGAACCTACCCTTTCTTCTGTCTTTTCTCCTTCTTCTTCTTCTTTTCTGTGCAGGAGCCCTAAAACAGTAACTTAAGAGCTACGCACTACTTTCACTAATTATCTTAATAGACTCCTTATGTTGAAAAGGATCAAAACCCACGCCTTTGCCAGGAGTGGATTGAGAAAATCTTATGACTTTTTTTCTGCTATCATCTCTTAACTGATTAGGCTCAATCCCATTTTCCTTTTGTGTACTTTTATGGATTAAATTTAGCGTTTAGTTTTGTACGAATCACATAGATTTCCTGACCCCAACTCAACTATCATACACGAGTTTCAGGGTTATCCGCCATAAAATCCGCAGGATCTTTAGGCAAAACTGCCTACAGATAACTTACCGAGTAATCAATCTTAAATATGGAACCTACCCTTTCTTCTATCTTTTCTCCTTCTTCTTCTTCTTTTCTGTGCAGGAGCGCTAAAACAGTAACTTAAGAGCTACGCACTACTTTCACTAATTATCTTAATAGACTCCTTATGTTGAAAAGGATCAAAACCCACGCCTTTGCCAGGAGTGGATTGAGAAAATTTTATGACTTTTTTTCTGCTATCATCTCTTAACTGATTAGGCTCAATCCCATTTTCCTTTTGTGTACTTTTATGGATTTTCCTATCCAATCCTTTGTTGTTTTATTGAATAAACAAAACAGAAAGGATTCTATCTTTTTGCCAAAGTCTGATGAGATTTAGGCCAGAACTGGCCGTACCCTGTTTTTGTATATTTATTTCTTGTGGGTGGATATGCAGCTTAGGTACCACATTCTCAGAAAATCCACAATATTGGAGTCAGATTTCCTCCTCCAGAGAAAAATCCAGAATCAGAAACGCCAAGAGTGAGATAGAGAAAGAAATTCAAGTCAAAACCATTTAAACACCATCTCCACCATGACCAGAATATCTCCAGAAATAGGCAAAAGCCCCAAAAAGCCTCACCATATCAAGCACAGTCAACGTAGCCTCTTCTCCCCCATTTGCTTCTATTCCCCCAAGCTCTCCATCTTCATCCTCATGACCTGTGTCACCCTCTTCACCCTCTTGCATATCAGATTCTCCCTTCAAACCCTACCATCATTGCCCACCTCTTCACTCCCATGGACTCTCATGTACCAGTGGCAAAATGTAATCTTTAACTCTACGATCACCTCCACCAACTACACCAATGAGCTCAACTCCATGTTTCTGCACAAGCTTCGCCAATCAGTCACATTTCTTCCCCTCAAAGACCTCCGTTATGCCCATGCTGCCCTTAATGGCCACACATGGTTCATGAGCTCCATGTATGACACCCACCAAGAAGGTGAGGTCCAATACCAACAATTCCCATCACAATCCTCACAGGGTAGGCTTCTATGCCTCAAAGGGAAAGATACCCATGATGGGTCTTGGAACTCTTATGCTCTAGCTTGGCCAGAAGCTTTGCCCCATAATGCTACATTCATGAAAGGTTTAACCTTTGTGTCATATAACCATTACAACTATGACAATTTGTGGCATGGTTTATCAGCTGTGGTCCCATTTGTGGCTTGGCATAAGAAGAACAATTGCTCACTACCCACAAGGTGGGTTTTGTATCATTGGGGTGAGCTCAGATTCAAGATGGGCTTGTGGGTGAAGACCATGATGGAGGCTACATTTGGTGGGCCACTAAATATTGAAGGCTTTGATGAAATTGATGAAGATAGGCCAGTTTGCTTTGAGAAAGCTGTGGTTATGAGGCACAATGAAGGTGGCATGTCCAGGGAGAGGAGGATGGAGGTATATGATCTATTGAGGTGCAACGCCAGAATCTTTTGTAATGTGAGCTTGGAGAATAGGAGCAAAGAGATAGGGATGACTTTGTTTATGAGGACAGGGCCAAGATCCTTTAAGAATGAAACAATTGTGACTGAGACCTTTCACAAGGAGTGTGCTAAGGTGGAGGGTTGCCGGTTGATGGTGGCTCATTCCAATCATCTCAGCTTTTGTGAGCAGGTAAGTGGTTATTAATTTAAGCACTTGTAGAAATAATTTTATCACTTGAACCTTTGTTGCTGGGTTGTGAACTGGATAAATGGTAAAGTGGGAAAAACATGAACACCACTAAAGCAAAATTTGCCTTGCACCCCATGTACAAACCTAGATCCAACAGATGAAGTCAGTATCTCCCGGCTTCCATAAGAAAGTTTATTTTTCTTTTTTCGCTAATGAAAAAAAAGGTCTCATGGTGAGCTTCATTGACCCTGCCACTAAAACCCAGACCACCTTGGCAAAAGCCACTCTTAGTAGCAATTGAGCATGCTATCACTGACTCTTGAGTCTCATGAAGAGGACTCTCAAGTCTCAACACTAAAAATCAATCCTCATTCAAACTCAGGTTTCCTAATCATGAACCCATCCCAAGAGGCTTTTTTCTTTTTTTAATCTTACTCTTTCAGCCTGATAAGTGGGAGAGGAGTCTGAGATATTGGCCCATATATATTAAACTACGTGGATAGGCCCAGTTATTAGGTTCAACCAAATTTGAGCAGGCCCAAAATACTTCTCATTTGATTCTTATCTTCAGAAGAAATCCACAACATCTCCACTCTAATACTTTTGCCAAATTATCTTTTCTGTTTTCATGACTACATATCTACAATGCCCATCTACTCAGGAACAGAAATATCATTAAAGATTTAAGAATCTCATTGCCTTATGCTTCAGACCAAATGGTCAATTCACAAAGATTTGCCCAGATGAGTTATATATTTGTATGTGTTAATGCAGGTGAAGTTGATGAGTATGACAGATATTTTAATATCCCCACATGGTGCTCAATTGACCAACTTGTTCTTAATGGATAGAAACAGTAGTGTCATGGAATTCTTTCCCAAAGGTTGGCTAAAGCTTGCTGGTGTTGGCCAATATGTCTTCCATTGGATGGCTAGCTGGTCAGGGATGAAACACCAAGGAGCTTGGCGGGACCCAAATGGAGATCACTGTCCCTATTCAGAAGATGATCGCAGATGCATGTCTATATACAAAAGTAGTACAATTGGACACAATCAAACCCAGTTTTCTGAGTGGGCTACAAATGTTTTGGCTGAGGTAAAGGCAAGAAAAAAGGAAGAAGCTTCAATGAAGAACACAGTTACTAGGTCTATTGGCTGTGGTTGTGCTTAAAATCTACTACTTTTTTTAATCAACGATTCTTTCAGATCCATACATAGTATTTAACGTAATTTCCCAGAGTTACTCAAGTGAAACAAGTGTTTTTTTTTCTTTTTTTCTTTTTGTTTCTTTCGTTTGAAAATAAGAAAATCGAATCCATATACTTGCTAAAATTGATTTTTGTGAATTCAGTAATGATAATTGGCTAGTAGCCCAAAGCAAATATATGTATCAAACTCTCAATCAAAATGGAGTGGGGTGCAAGGGAAACAAATGAGTGGTTGAGATTCAATGGCCATAAATGTTTCAGTGCCCATTTTCATTGATATGCATAGGAGTTTGAAGCCATTTTAAGTTAAGAACAAAGTCATTCACGTAAGTCTTTCTATACGCACAACTATATTTCAAGTTTCATGTAAGACTTGGATTGATGTAGCTATCTAGCACACGTTTGGGCATGGCCCAAAACAAAATAGCACAGGTTTGGGGATAAAATGATTGGTAGAATGGTACAAATCTCAGCATCAGTGATAACACCTAGAGAGTATACAGAATGCATAATATATGAGATGCATTATTGGATTGGAGGAGGGAATGGGTCTTAAAATATGCCTAAGAAATGGGGAGTGTACATCAATTTTCAGCTTCTAGTTAAGGGTTCAATGCAATATGCTGGGCCATAACCCTACAGCCAGTAGGCACTGCATGTGGGGGAAAGTTGGAGCCTACACGGCACAACTCCCACCATCAACTTGGGAACACACCTCTCTTTTTCACAAATTCTATGAATCATGATCACCAATTAATGTTTACTTATTTACACTTGCACCAATCATGCCAGACTTTGAGGGTTTTACCTTTCTCTTCCTCCCGTTTTCATTCAATTTTCTTGCTTACTTCGTAGTAATAAATTGAAAATTATTATTATTATTATTCTTAGAGCAAATTATATAATTAAATCTTATTATCTAAATATTTATTTTGTAAATCTTATAACTTTTAAATTATATTCTGCATTTTAATTATGATAAATTTATGGTAATATATAAAATTGGTGACAGTTATATTATTTTCTTGAAGTTGAAAGATATCTAATTAAGTAATGCGATCATAAATATGGCTGGTCCAACAAATCTAGATGTGACTTTAAAAAATTAAAGCTTCATTCGGTCAGAACTCAGAACAGGGACCTCAATGATTTAGAAATGCCCTATAATTTTTATCACAAAAATCAGATAAGAAAGAACAAACCAGTCATATTAAATATGTTAATTATGAGCTAAATAATCCAAAATATCACAACATTTGAGTATTTTTTCTAAAATAAATTTATACACACAATCCAAAATTAATTATTGTTTTCATTTTTGAATCTAGTAATGTATTAAGAATTTCAGTATTCCTTTTTTTTTTTAGTAATTTGACTATAATTTAAGTTCAAACACGTAACTCATAAGCTTTGAAGATAATTTCAGTAGACTAGAACATGCTAGAGAATTTTAACTATCAGGACTTAAATCATTACAAATTAAGTTGATTTTTTTTATTTCCTTGTGACATATGATCTTTCATTTTATAATTGCCAAAATAAATTGATGGGTGTATAATTGGCACTAGAAGGAGGCATGGCAACCATACTCTCATCCACTTATGAAAGGACCCACCCCTCTTATCTTCATTTGCCAAGCCAATCTTTCAAATATCCAAGAAATAGTTTCTTGCCTGCCTAAGAGAAAACAAGAATTTTAGCAGCAGGAGTAGCCACAGATGCAACCGCTAGCTGCAGATGAATTCATTGGCAATTATGGTAACATTTAAATATTTGCAAATATAAGTAGAAATAAATATTATAATGTCATTTATTTATTAAATATTGAAACATATGTTAGTATAAATAAAGTTTTATTACACAGGAATCAATATAATTTCNACCGTTAACTGCAGATGAATTCATTGGCAATTATGGTAACATTTAAATATTTGGAAATATAAGTAGAAATAAATATTACAATGTCATTTATTTATTAAATATTGAAACATATGTTAGTATAAATAAAGTTTTATTACACAGGAATCAATATAATTTCTCTAAAATTAACAACATAGAATGTTTTAAAATAGATTTTTTTTTATATGAGTTTTAAAATAGATATAAAGAGTTAAGACTAATTTACTCTGTAATATTATAAATTAAAAAATATATTGACCATAATGTGTTGTTATGAAAGAATGAAAAGGTATAAAAAAAAAAACTAGTTTTATGAATATGATTTGATCTAGGTAATGAAAAATACAATGCAACACTAATCTATTTAAATATATGATATAAAATACCAAAAAAAAAATCCCCATAACATTTTACAATTTGGTTTAAAACATATTCTATATTTTCAATTAATTATACATCACATATTATCTTATTTCTCTTTTTTTCTCTATGACAAAGATTTACAAGATGTAGAGAGTAATATTTCTATATAAATAAATCTTTTACTCTTCTGTTATATAAAAATAAAAATAAAAATTTCAATAATTTATACCCAAAAAAATATCAATTATCTACTATAATATCTTTTAAGAAAATGGAATAAGAAATTAATATTTGCATTTATCTTTTTAAATTGAAATGGGTGGAGGAATTTGAAGAATAGGACACATGAGGGAGGAACTGCAAGTCTGGAAGAGAAAAGAAAAAGGGGGGAGGGAGGGGTCCGGGGACATAGGAATAGAGATATAAAAGGGAAGAGGGGGCCTTATTTGCTTGAGGTAACCACAAGGAAGAATAATTTTTTTGAAAAATATAAAAGTTTTATATTTTTGAAAAAAAATTATCTGTCATGTAAGATCCAAAAGTTAAATTGAGTAATCAGCTATGACTTTTGATATGAAACAATATATTGTGGGTCTACACCTATAATGTTGTCTTGCTTGTCCTCATTCTAATTAAAATGGCACAACAATAGTAAACAAATTTAATAAAAAAAATTAATATAAAAATCACCATTCATTTTTTAAATCTTCTATTGTTTTAGTATCAAATCGGTAGACGGTTTTAGTAATTGTTTATTAATATTATGAGTATTTTCACTTTACTCAATTGGACATGAAACTAATCTCGCCTAAGGATTAAAGTAATTACGATTGTCTCTCTCTCGAAAATACTCTTACTGGTCCCTTTTAGTATTTAAATATGTATGTGAATATTTGTATACACTTATCTATGTTTTTGCTTGTATCTTTATACATATAATTTGTTCTAATAATGAAAATTTTAAATAATTTATAAGAATTTTTATGTTCAAATCACTCTATTGTTTGCTATTTTTTATAGCTCAAAAAAAGTGTTTAAACATATATTTTGAAGCCATAGTTGATTAATGAAGGGTTCCCTTCAAATAATATAATGATAGAAAGTTAGAAACTGATATTGTAGTCACTCACAAAAAATCACTTAAGAACCCTTTCATTTCAATATGCTATTTTTGAACTGAAATTATCAAATCAATTCCCAAAAGAGATATTAAAAGGTTCATAACAGTAAAAAGGTTTGACTCTTTTGATTGCAATGCACTGAATGCATTGTGGGGACAAATGTCAAGAGCCTTACAGAAAAGGTTTTGCATAGGAGCCAAGTACCCATACTATATTTAGAGGGGGAATGCTTATCACTTCTAATAGTGCTTCAAAAGAAACTACATTAGCAAAATAGCCTTATGCTCATTCATCAAAATGCCCCTTCACTGTATAAGATTTTTTATTGTTCACAATAAAGGAACAAAAGTGAAATTTGACCATTCAATATATGCTGATATAAAGAGAAAAAAAATCCAAACATCATGGGGCCCCAAATTACCACCAAATGGGGATTTGTCACAATATAATCTACCTAACTTGTACCCTGCATTTAATGCCAATAGAACACAAAGAATATTATTTTCATACACCTATTTTTATATATCAATATATATACAATATCTAAATTTAACTAACTATTAATTGAAATATAATAATTTTTTTTTAATTTTTTTTTATATGACTTCAATTTTATTCATGTCGTAAGTCAAGTGTTTAGACACCATTTCTCCACCACAAAAGCATCAGAAGACAATGCAATTTTCATTTTCAATCAATTGCATAGCTACCGTNTTTATTCATGTCGTAAGTCAAGTGTTTAGACACCATTTCTCCACCACAAAAGCAACAGAAGACAATGCAATTTTCATTTTCAATCAATTGCATAGCTACCGTTTTGTTTGTTCATTTTTATTTCATTTAATGCATGGGTAATACTCAAGATAAGAAGTCTTCATGCATTGAATGAAAGATAGTGGTAAATGGGTTTTGTTCCTTTCCCAAATAGTAATTTCACCTTTCCCTTTATCAAGTGGAAATGGATATAGATAGATTTCTTTGATTGGTGGTTCAGATTCCTTGGATTAATTCTCAGTGTAGTGAATCCAAAACCAACCATTTGGAGAGACAAATTTTGGGGTCACAAGCAGGTAAAGTACAACCTAAAGAGACAACCTCAAACTTCTTTGCTTGAGTTGGAACTCCAAGTCCAAGTACAAAAGAATCAAATTTTACATTGATATTACAGCCATAAATCAAAGAACAATCAAGTGCTTTCTAATCCTCTACTTCATTCTCAAAGAACCAGGTTTGAAACTTGTTTTAGTTGACACTTTCATAGATTTTACTTCAAATCACAACTAAGATTTCTAGAAATTTTACCCTAGTTGGCCCATATTCCTTGTGGGGGGTGTCACAATGTAGCCTAATTGCCTCTGTAAGTGTAAGTGGAGAGTAATCCTCTCTTGGAAGAAAATTAAGGAACTTTAAAAAGTTTAACCTTTCTTGCCTTTGTCAAGGTAGCTAAGAGATTTTTACCACTTCAATCACAGTGGCAATTTGGTAATTATGAGTTTCATCAATTTCAAACCTAAACCTGTTATGGCAGGACAACTGTCTTTCATTCTTTCTCGTCATCAGATCAGAGGAATGTTTTTGGGATTGTAACAAATTTGAAAAAAAGAAATTGAGCTGAAAAGGAAAAGACATACATCATACACAGTTAGACATGGGAAGAACTGAAACTGGCCCTGTTATGTCTTTACACATAGAGAGAGTATCTGAAATCCAAAGCTGGAAGAGAAAGAGAAACAGAAATCCCAAATGATTGATAATCCTCTAAGTGTGCCCATTACTTCACAGCCTGTAAGTGAGAACCTTGTAAATTTCTTAAGAAGCCGACAATTTTTGAGATAATTCCAACCATCCCATGTGGGTTCTTCCTCCTTTTCATTCTATCAACTCTGTTTCTCTCCTCATTCTTCTCTGTTTTCCCTCTTCATTTTCTCTGCTCTGACTCTGACTGAGTCCCAGCTTTCCTGAGAAAATCTAGCTCAGCGCATTCTCTGAATCTGGTTTCCATCATGTGGGAATCTGAGAGTGAGTCAGCAGCAGCGAGGGAATATGGAAGTGGACTTCTCACTTCAAGCAAGCATGGCGTCAAAACAGATGGGTTTGAGCAAAGAGGCCAATCTTGGTATGTTCAATGCATTTTGAAAATCCACTGAGCTAATGCTAGTGAATTGAAATTTTTAGAAACTAAAGCTTGAAACTTTTGATAATATTGCTCTTTATAATTCAAATATGCTTGTAAAAAACTAGGTTCAGGTAACAGAACTTGATGAGCATGCTATCTACTTGAAAAAAACTTAGACCCTTTATCTTGTTTTGCAGGTATGTTGCAACTGACATTCCAAGTGACTTGCTTGTCCAAACAGGGCAAACAATTTTCCACTTACATAAGGTATCTAGTTTATTTTTCTTTCCTAAAGTTTGAATTTTTTTTTTCTCCATGGTTTTAGAGATTGAAATACCACTGAAATTTTTATGGGTTTTTTCTGTACTCTTTTGTAAGTATCCTCTGCTTTCTAGAAGTGGAAAGATGAACAGAATCATATACGAATCACGCGAGCCAGAGTTGAATAAGATAGTTATGGATGAGTTGCCTGGTGGAGCTGAGGCTTTTGAGCTTGCAGCCAAGTTCTGCTATGGAATTGGTGTTGATTTAACTGCAGGCAATATCTCTGGGCTAAGGTGTGCTGCAGAATACCTTGAAATGACAGAGGATTTAGAAGAAGGGAATCTTATATTCAAAACTGAAGCTTTTCTGAGCTATGTGGTATTATCCTCATGGAGGGACTCCATAGTGGTGTTGAAGAGCTGTGAGAAGCTGTCACCATGGGCAGAGAACCTTCAAATTGTGAGGAGATGCAGTGAATCCATTGCATGGAAAGCTTGCGCGAACCCGAAAGGAATAAGATGGTCATACACTGGAAGACCCCCAAAGGTTTCTAGCCCAAAATGGAATGACATGAAAGATTCAAGTCCCAGTAAGAATCAGCAGGTTCCTCCTGATTGGTGGTTTGAAGATGTTTCAATTCTTAGGATTGATCACTTTGTTAGAGTCATCACTGCAATTAAGGTAAAAGGTATGAGGTTTGAATTGATTGGAGCTGCAATAATGCATTATGCCACTAAATGGCTTCCTGGGTTAATCAATGACACAGCAATCCCAGGAGATGAAGCAAGCCATTACAGTAACAGTGTAAGTAATAGTAGTAGTGCTAGTGGTGGTAGCTGGAAAGGTGGACTTCATATGATTGTGGCTGCTACTAGAGATGATAATACTTCAACTCTTCAGGCTAAAGATCAAAGAATGATCATTGAGAGCCTCATTAGCATTATTCCCCCACAGAAGGATAGTGTCTCATGCAGCTTCCTTCTCCGGCTTCTGCGAATGGCGAACATGTTGAAGGTTGCACCAGCTCTAGTTAATGAATTGGAGAAAAGGGTGGGAATGCAATTTGAACAAGCTACACTCACTGATCTTCTAATCCCTTCTTATAGTAAAAGTGAGACTATGTATGATGTTGATCTAGTTCAGAGGCTATTAGAGCATTTTCTTGTTCAAGAGCAGACAGAAAGTTCAAGTCCAAGTAGACAAAGCTATTCTGAGAAGCATAGTTGTGGTAACCTCAATGCCAAGACCAGAGTGGCAAGACTTGTTGATAGTTATCTCACAGAGGTATCTAGAGATAGAAACCTTTCCTTGACAAAGTTTCAGGTACTTGCAGAAGCCTTGCCTGAATCAGCTAGGACCTGTGATGATGGACTTTACAGAGCTATTGATTCCTATCTTAAGGTAATGCCTTTATCTGGGGACATTGGAAAAGAAAATCCTTTGCTTTATTTATGATCTAGAATTACTTGGAGTTACATCTTCTACATGAAATTTATGTTTAAGTGCATTGCAAAATTTGAAATAGGAACTTGGATTTCATGCCACCTGTGCTTGCTTCTTGTTTTAACCAAAACAAACAAGTTAATTATTTATAGCAGCTTTATCTCAACATATGCATGTCCTAAACAAATGCATTTTGGTCACAGTTAAGCATATGCCATCATTCAAGTTTATTAATCAACTGACAAAAACGAGTTTGCTCACAGATAAGGACCAAAATGTGATTATTTAGTCCTTTCTGAATATAAAAATTATTCATGTGTGCTTCACTCATGGTAGAGGTTTATTTTTCTGTTTCTATTTCTGGACTGCTTATCTGTGAAGAAATAAACAGGCACATCCTACACTTTCTGAGCATGAAAGAAAGCGACTTTGCCGCGTAATGGATTGTCAGAAACTCTCCATTGATGCCTGCATGCATGCTGCACAGAATGAAAGGCTTCCATTAAGAGTTGTGGTGCAAGTTCTATTCTCTGAACAGGTCAAGATAAGCAATTCAATAGCCAACAATTCTCTGAAAGAAGGTGCTGAATCTCAGTACCAGCCAATGATTACAAACCGGAAAACACTACTAGAAGGGACACCACAATCCTTCCAAGAAGGATGGGCAGCAGCCAAAAAAGACATTAACACACTCAAGTTTGAGCTGGAGACTGTGAAAACCAAGTACTTGGAGCTTCAAAATGATATGGAAAGTTTGCAGAAGCAGTTTGATAAGATGTTAAAGCAGAAGCAAACCTCAACATGGAGCAGTGGGTGGAAGAAATTGAGCAAACTCACAAAAATGACGAATATAGAAAACCATGATATTGGACCCCAGATTCCAACTACAGCAGAACACAACAGAAAGACCACTAGAAGGTGGAGAAATTCAATATCCTAAAAGATGAGAAACTATCAAATTCCTAGGAACTGATGATTCTGTTCTGCATATTGAAATCTGTGTTTCAAAACTTTTCTTTCCTTTTTGTTATATTTCATTTTTCTTTTGGAGAGTAAATGGGGGCTTCTCTTGTTTCTTTTCCTTTTCTTTTTTCTGATAGCAACTGCTCCAAAATTCTACTTACATTGTAATTTGTCACCAACGTCAATCATATTTTTCATGTGTGAGTTCCACTAACCACTGCTAACTTGAATCATTTTTATATTTTTCTCATAGAAAAAATGAGTCTAAGTGCCTTGGACGGGTAAACTCTTGAACTCTGTTATACAATCAGCAACACTTTGTTGGACAAGGAATATGAAGTAATACATACAGCTTCAGAAAATTTATCCCATGCCAATATTGCAAAAGTATCTTTTTATATTTTCCACTCAACTACAGAATCTGACCAGTCATTAAAGGGAAATGCTGCTCATAAAATGCATAATATGGATGATATTAAGATACCAAGATTTTGCCCAAAGCATCTTAAATATGACAAAATGTTCTTTTAAGAGCAGCATATTATCCCTTTATAATCCTGCATTTCTTTCAAGTTTAACAGTTGAGAGTGCAGAAAAAAATGCCTAATGGCAATAAATACTTCAATCTGGTTTCACATTAAGGGTGTGCTTGATAGGAAATGTAAGAAAGTGAAATGAGAAAGTTTTTAAAAATTGGAATTATTCAAAATTTCTTTATTTGGAATTTTTATATCATTTTTATCCCAATTTTAGATTAGAAAAAAAAACGTATTTTCTTATCTATTTAACCNGTATTTTCTTATCTATCTTAACCAGATCCTAAGATATTCAACCAGTGGAGAGAGATAATGAATCTGACATAAACTATGTATGAATACAAGTAAAAAACTTGATTAGACCAAAACTAAAAAGGAAGAGACATGATTAGATATACCAATATAAATCATGCCACCCTACATGAAAACAGTGTCACTGTTGTTGAATGACAAGACTATAAGATTCAATGTATAAACTTTCAAAGGGATCTACAGAGCTTGAAATAACCACATGACAAAGGACCCATCATAATACCAATCAATGGCTTAGAACTTGTTTTTGCACAATTGAGATGTATAAAAAATTTAAGTTACAGTAACTAAATCTAAATTGTGGTGTCAGTACAAATATAAAGAAAATATAAATTTATAAACATGCTGTCACAACCATAGTTTTGATTTTGATGGTGCCAACCAAAAAGAAGAACAAAATTTATCTGTTAATCATCATCTTTCAGCGATGCTAATCTTCTATAGAGATATGATTTTAGGGAAATTTCCTTATGCATTTGCATTTGGATGCATTTATTTGACATGAGAAAGACAGTGCTACTGTTATTGATATTGTACCAACCCTATCATATAGCATCTATTTTATAGATTAACATTGTCCTAAAACTAGCTCCTATAACAGCTTTTAGAGAGATGGTGGTTGTATATTTGATGCAGAAATGTTGAAATTTTGAACTTTATAGAAAAAACAAAACAAAAAAGTTTCAAGCTGGTTGGACGTAAATTTTGTTAAAGTTTAAATAAAAGATGTAAAGAAAATGTAAACTTATATATATTAAAATAATATTACTTATGATTGTAATTGATTAGATATTTATCATGCTTCCAAGAAGCTGCCATTACAGTGTGTGCATTATGGTCAATGCCTAATACTCGCTTAGACAATTTATGTTCCATTATCAGTAGGTTAAAAGACTTGAAAGTGCATATAGATGTGTCAATCCAATTTTATCCTGAAATTCCAAAACAAGGTGAAAAATTGTTGGACCCCACAGTATAGGAGTTCTATTATGGAAACTAATATTTCAAGATTCACTCAATACTAGCCACTAATAGGATGGCAATGGGGCGGTGCAGACACTGCTCCATTCTCAACCGGGAACTTTTTAAGAGTTTCATTTTTGTCTCATTAAATGTCCATTTGCCTTGTGCACAATGCGTACTACAAAATTTTAATTAATCTAATATCATCACATATTTTGTTAGAATTAGATAAAAAGTTGAACTATGGATTTTTAGTCCTCTTAACATAATCATAAATTACAGATTTTTGCTAAAGAATAGCCATAGAAGAAACATAAAATATATTACACCATAAAGCAAGGAACAGTACTTTATAAATTTTAATAATGTTGACTTACCAAAATTTTAAAGCATCCTTTAAAAAGTTGTTAACCATTTCTTTCATTTACCTTTTGCCAAAAAAGATACTAGAAAATTTTACTTAGACCACCGACCCATATCAGAAAGGGTTAACAGTTTATCCTGTCTTAGCACACAACAGTGACAATACAAGCTAAGATTTGACATCAAATATTGAAATTTGAAAGCTTACCCAACTATATACTAAACTTTTAATAAAATACTTCTACAATGAAGGGAAGAAAGGAAGATAACCTTTTACTAATATAACTCATTCAGTTTTGTTCTTCCCACCTCACCCAAAGGAGAGAGATAGCGAGAGGAAAATAACAAGCATTTTTTTTTTAAAAAAAAAAAAACATTCTAAGTTGTCTTATATTATATTTCTTCCCTCTCTACAACAGGCAAAAGAAAATTATGCTTGCCCAGAAGATAGACGAAATAGGAATCATGGTATTCATTGAATTTACACACAAATTTACAAGAAAGGCAAAAGAGAAATCATAGTAAATCATGTCAATAGGTACAAAGATAAAATATATATAAGACGAGGAATAGAGAAGGTGAACTACGTGCCACCAGCCATCAAAGCCATAATACCCTTAAACCTGTATACACCACTACACCAACAGTGACATTCCAATTATTCATACACTCACTCAACTGACAAATACATAATAGCAATAGCAAAAGGGAACCTAGAATACTCAGTGCAACACTCAGTTACAAACTAGAAACTGGAATAGCTTGTTATTTCACCCTCAACATGTAAAACAAAGTGACCTTTTACCACATATGGTATATCCATAAAAGGGGCCCAGAAACTCATGATGAAACACCACGCTCCCCCTTTAAACACTCCCCAACATCAGAAACTTTCTTGGTACTTTAGAGAATTTATGCCAGCATGATATGCGTGCAAGCTTGAAAGAGAGGACAAAAGCATAAAATCAACAATGAAAGGAGGGTGGAAAGTGGGACCCCAGTTACCAAACGCGCATGCATTCTATCAACAAGAGAGTTCAACAATTGAGGAAAAAGTGTCATTTACAGCACAGCCCACCACTACCATCTCCTTGTCACCTTTAATCTTTAATCCTCCAAAAGCTAAAAGACAATAATTATGGTCAACAATTTGAGCCCCTGATCCCCATTTTTCTTCAATTGCAGCTCAAAGTGCAGTATCATCTATTATAGCTTTCATTCCTTTATTTCCCAACTATATATGCACCTCGAGAAAGAGGAGAAAGAAAAAGACAAGCATGCTGAATTCAAACTTCTCAATATAAAAGCTAAGAAATCAAGGAATGCCATCTTTTCACCATACTTATGTCCTTCAAACCAATATACTACTAATAACAGTGAGCACCTAGTGATATCTCACTCCAACAGTACCAATTTGGGACATCAAAGTTTTCAAGTACTCAATAGTTCCATCAATGACCAACAATGGCTGCTTTCCCTTTGCTCCAGGGATTATGTTCTCAAGAACTCTCAATGATTCACGGATCTTATCCTTTTTCAATTGAATATCACCCACCACTGGATTCCCTTCTTGAGTTTTTCCAGCAGAATATGTCTGGCCGCTTGAATACTTCGATTCTGCATCACTGGTACACTCGAATGTTTCAATTCGTCTGATGGAACTAGCAGTGTCCACAGACAATGCTCTTTTGTACCCACCATCAACTAACTTCTGCCTTTTGTTGGGCTGATCAGAGCTAGCAACTTCCTCATCCATATACTCTAATCGTTCTTGCATCTCATGAGTCCTTTTAGTTGCCAATGGAGAACGAGCCGTACTTGTGACCTCATCGTCATCGATATAGTCATCACCATCATCATCATCATCATCATCTGAGTAAAGCAAGGCATTGATTTCTTCTGTGTCTTCATGCATTTCACTTTCTTCATTACATATATGATTCTCATCAGACTCTTCTGGTAAACTGTATTTGGTTGGAACTTTTTGACCCCTATTAGTGGCCACTCTCTCCTCATTTATATCATAACCTTGAGTGAAATTTGGGGTTGCAACAAATGGACTCTGGATGAGAGGGAAGACAGGACTGTAAAACAACCTTGTCTTATTACCAGAGTGGTCAAAAATAAGAAACTTTTTCTGCAAAGATGCAGGATTTGAATTTTGCATGGCCCTTCCCGCATGTATTTCTTTCACACGTAGTTCTGAATTGGGATACTGAAGAAATCCTAAAGCTTCATCAGTTTGCTCAGTCTTCAGACTCGGGAAAGCAGGAACTGTGAATCCTGGTGATGCATTGTTTGCAGGAAAGTTGCAGGTGCTAGAATTTAGATATGCTGGAAGACCCTGCGGCCTGGGCTCCAGCAATGTGCTGGTGCAATTCAAATTTGGCAATTGCCAAGCCACATGCTGTGGACGAGGCCAAAATGTGTCCTCCTTAACCATCCAATTGAAGAAATGACCTAAAGAACAAAAGAACTATCACTCAATACTATAATGAGACCCTGTCAGCTGTAAAGATCAAAAAGATCATTTGAAAATATGTACCAGGAGATGTTATGGTGCTCTGATATGGGATCTTCAGTAATTTGCTACTTCTCTCAGGAAAAAGGGATAGAAAAGGAAAAGAATAAACTCCAGATCAATGAGAACAAAATGTGGAATCAATTTACGTGACAGGCTTAAGCAAATGTCGGAAGTACTCAGGCTGCAAACAATCAGAAGATAACATTCATGAGCTCAAATTTACCTGATAACTGATAACAGAAACTTAAGTGTTAAATGGCCATGATGTGTATGTTTTATGCACATATAACAGGGATGCGAGAAAATTTTCATCAAACAGCTATCTTCTTAAGTTCAAATATAGTTCAGAAAATAACTGCAATTGGAAAACACTAGCAACCAAATAAATATTACTAACCTGACAGTCGTGCAAGGGTTGAAAGCATGCTATCACTCTAACAATAATTGTTGGTTCACCTTGAATGCCATTTTCATGTTTTAATGCCCGAAATCTTGTTTGGCTTGCTGCTTGGCACACCATAACGTCTTTTGATCCTCACTAAACTACTCAGTCAATCTGAATGTAATGTATGCACCCAAAGGATACCCAGTAGAATAGGACAAAGGAGGTACAAAGCTAAATATAAACCCAAAATCAGCTCACAACTAGAGAACAATATGAGACAAGGAAACTCTGAAGACTCACAATACCAGACTCTGTGTTCACTCCCTATCTTTCATCCAATTCTATCCTTATCAGAAGAAAAGACCAAACAATGGTTGGCTTCCATGAGAAGTGGTTTAGAACAAGGGATTAAATGTCACAAAATAGCAAATTAAGGGGAATGGTGATCTACAGAATGACTTTACAATACAAGTTCAAGTGTACAACTTTGCGGAACACATCAACAGAAAGACCCAACCACCGCATGCTGATTTCTTCCTTCACACCTTAAGATATCCAGAACTGCTTAGAGCCTCACACAGATGTTATGCCCATATAACAAATATCCCTGAAACAAGATATCATAGAATAAACAGCATGAATATTTTTTTTTGGCCCAGAAATCATAAATTAAGGTTCTGATAAACTCTAAAATCATCTAAAATTTAAAGAAAGGACCTTTAAAAAAGTATAAGATCAGTTACTACCATGAATCAACCACAGATTACTGACTGGAATAAGGATAAACTCATTGTAACATAAGTTCAGCTGTTCATTTCTTTGCAACAAAAACAATCAACTAATTTCTTTCTCTTAAATTCACGGCTCCTTTTGGCTTCACAACAGCCACAGTAAGAGAACAGAGAAAGAAAATGAATATAATTATAACACTCCTCACTTTTTAGCAACAGGAGACGGAGTACACTTAATCTAGTAGGATTATTGTCAGTCAAATTGATTTCCTTCCAATTTATATTCAATCACATAAAGAAGATCCAAAAATTGAATTCCTCTACTATCATCAAATTTCTCAGCAACCAACAGTACAAAAATAACAGCAGGATGACCAAAAACAGAAAGGAATTCTACCACCCATCACTGGGTTCCAAACCCAAGTTCTAGAATGGAGATCCTAGTCCCAATTCACATCCTTTTTAGCATATTTTCTCACCCATTAGAAAGAGAATACAGAAAACTCAACCAGGAAAGACAAATTGGGATCAAATAAATTAGTTTCTTAAAACTTACAAATAGATTAGAGGAGATATCGATTTCTTCTTGCTCAGACGCAGTTCTGAATTTTCAGTGGAGTCAAAGAGGCAAGAGAGAAGGAAAGGGAAGACAGTGAACAGTGAAGACTGGTGGAGCTAGAGAAATATGTCCAAAGAGGCACTTCTAATGGTGGATGCCAAGACTATATAGACAACTAAATGTCACTTCCGCCCTTGTTTGGAGACTTTTAACAAGTTTCGAGTAATGGCTTTCTCGGTTTTTTACTATTTGCCGTTATTGTCTTTCTTCTGCCTTTCTTTTCTTTATTTCTCTTTTAGTTTTCTAGAGTCAAGAAATCATGAAAGCAAGGTTAGTGATGAAAATTCAGGTAATTTGTAAAAAATCTTGAATTCAAACTTATTTATCGTTGTACATCGAAGAAAGAAATCATGAAAGCATGCAACCTCCAAGTTAAATCTCTTCATAGTTACCTGATATTAAGTTAAAGTAAATTATTTTTTCTAATAATTTTTTGATAATTTTTTAATCCAAAAAATCTGTTCTTACCTAGACTATAAGTTCATGTAATATATGCTCAATAATATTTTCACTATTCTATTTCAAATAAAAAAAATTAAGAGAAAAAGTTTTAACTCATTAGAGTGTACTTTTAGTCATAACTCATAACATTAGTCTTTTCATTTCTTTTTCCAGTTCAAATTCGTTCAATTATAAATACAATTATTATTTACGTATAAATAAAAAAAATTCAAAATAAAGGTATCTCCTAAAAAGGTTGAGTTCCATAAAATAAAATAAAAAAAATACATAATTTTATCCACCATTTGGCTAAAGATTTTCTCAAATATTACTTTTCTTTTTCTTTATGTAGTTATTTTTCTCATTTTAGATCAAATAAAATTAATCAAAATTAGGAGGATATTAATATACACTAGTGCAATGTAAAAATTAACTTAAGAATAAAATTGTATCTTAAAAATAATCATCTGTGTTTTTTCCCCCCTTATCATCTTTACTTTTATTGCTCTTTCTACAATTTCTTTTTTAAAATTTGTTACGTACATAAGTTAGTATTCATTTATGAATAATGAAGTAGATACCCAAAGATCTTTTTCAGTTGTCCTATATGCTGTACAAGGAGATACTCTTGCCCCAAAAACAAAGGTACAAAACTATTTAATAAAAAGAAAGACAATATAGCAACTAAAATATTCTCTTTGAAGAATACATTTCTCTTCTTTATTTTTGCTAATGCAGTATATTATTATATCAAACTAATAGAAATTTTTTCTCTATGAATAAAGCATATATACTTATTTTATTCGTTATCTCTATTTTGTTATTTTTTATTTTTTTTTTCTCTCTTTACAAGTACGTTTTCTCTATTTTATTACTTGTTCATACATTTTATGAGATTGCAGCTAATTTCTTGTAAATTGTACTTATTCTATTCGTTATCTCTATTTTGTTATTTTTTGTTTTTCTTCTCTCTCTTTACGAGTACGTTTTCTCTATTTTATTACTTGCTCATACATTTTATGAGATTGCGGTTAATTTCTTGTAAATTGTAACCTAAACTTAACCTTTGTAATATTTGATATAAGAATTAATTAATTAATTATATATATATATATATATATATATATATACTTATTTTATTCGCTATCTCTATTTTGTTATTTTTTGTTTTTCTTCTCTCTCTTTACAGGTACATTTTCTCTATTTTATTACTTGGTCATACGTTTTATGAGATTGTGGCTAATTTCTTGTAAATTGTAACCTAAACTTAACCTTTGTAATATTTGATATGAGAATTAATTAATTAATTATATATATCAACTTCAATTGACTTCTTTGGATGCACGAAATGACTTGTTAACTTAGTAACTTTTTGAAGCACGCCTTACTTTTTTAAATGACTTTTTGAACATTGCACCATTGGTTGTTTACTTGTTAACTTCATGCTTACTATTCATGAATTGCATTCACATTTTAATAAGAAAAAATTTTCCAGATTCAACTGAAATTTTGTTATGGCCAAAACGAATCTGAAAGATTAGTTGGGTCGACATAAGAAAGAATAAAATCCAAACACAGATTTAATAAGAAACCAAATCTCCAGAAAAATTATGAAAGGGTGTTGATGATGAACAGTGAACTATCCCCACTTCATATCAAATCGCAATAGTTTACTCTCCCTCTTAATGTGTCATTGCACATTTGTCTTTTTCAAGATCTCGATTACCAATTCATTTCTCATTATTAAAGATTTAGTTGTAATTCATTTCGACATCTAAGTTCAACCAACCAAAGTTGTCATTTTTTTTCTTTCTTCTCAAAAAACAAAGAAAGAAAAAGAAAAAAAAAATGAATGGAGTAGTTAGCTTAATTAAAAATTAAAATTGATGGTGACCCTTCAATTAGTAATTTCTCAAAACATGAGCATTCTTGTTATATATGGTTGAATGGTGATAATTAGAGTAATTATGATGACAATAACAACGCTAAAAACATTAGTCACAATTCACAAGAGACACAAACATGTGCCATTCACTCATGAATAATCTAATCCACTCATTAGGAATCTAATTTGTTATTAATTAGCCATTGAAATTGCAACAAATGTTAAGGGCCCAATTGCCCCCACCACAGCAAAAAACAGTGCAACAAAGGTACATTGTGTGAATGATGCAACGCAAGAGCATGGCAATAAAAATAAGAGAATAGTGCAAATGCAAGAGTCATCAAGTGCAAACCACCATTTTTTGCCCACTAACTATAATCATCCAATCTAATACATTACACCCGTGCATTTGATAAAAAAAGCCAAAAAGAAGAAGAAAAAAAGAGGACCCAAAATTTTGAAAGGGGCAATACCACCCAATAATTTATGTATAATACTGTAAATTATATGCATGGTGCTACACCATTTTGCTTAGAGTGGAGGGCACAAGCACCAAACGCTCAAATCCTATAATGAGGTCTACCCTTTTGGTTGCAGCTACACCAAAAGTGTGGTTGGATTTCAGAGACTGAATGCTAGAATTCAGGGATTCCCTTTAAAAAATTTATCAATATGGTAAAGAACATCCTATGGAATTGATTGCTTTCTACTTTTTGTTCCTTTTAAAGCCAAATGCATTATGCTTCTGGATTTGCAACCATTTTCCTCTGAGAATGTGATTCACTGACCTTTATCAGAAGCAATACTAAAAGTGGTTCAATTTCATCATAAGCTGTGAAAAATTTTACTTGTTGACAAGATCTTCTATGTGTTGAATATGCACTAGTTTATCTCATACTTTTGTTTTAGTGGAAGCCTTAGTGGTGTGTCCAAGGTAAAGCAATTGTAGCAGTAATGACGACTGGGGATATCAAATGGTCAATGTGCATCAATGAAGGGTGGAATTAGCCACTCCATTTCTTTTTCTTACCAAGATTAGCCACTTCTATCCAGTTCCTTTTTTACTTTCAAATAAAGTATGGAAGGCAAAGAAAAGAGATGGTGATCATTAAAGAAATTCATGATTCTCATCCTTCAAAAGCATTTCATTGATACAAGTCTAGCATTCTTTCGCCTTAAATATTGGGGGTTAAGTGATTGAAATTTGAGCAATGACAAGTTGAAAGCTTCTATCTTCCAGAGAATGATTTAAGTTGAAAGATTGAGCCATAATTCGAAACACAGAAATAACTCACTTTTGTTTTAAAGCACATGTGTGCTTTTTCTTACTTTACTGTATTTATGAATATATGAGCACATGTGCATTCTTTCTTTATCCATTCTTTTGTTGAACTTGTGAGTGCGATGTTACTTCCTCTTTCTTTCTCTCTTGAGTACTTATACTTATACAATGTTGATGGAAAATAAGTTAAGCCTATTTTTAAAGAAACACTTGAGTATTGTAAGTTAAACGTATTACATTCAAATCTTATGGAAAGTGGTTGGAGTGAAATCTAAGGGAGGAGGATAAAACATCCCAATGTATTTGAATGGACAACACAGTCATACGATGCGGATATTATTATACATGTCCATGGCAAGGAAGGCATTCATAATAAACCATATTATTTCATGGCCATCTAATGGACTAACAGGGTATCACTGCGCACTTAAGACTTCGATTTCGAATTCCAGGACAGAGTTTGGCTGAATTCCCCATGCGGGAAACCCACCAGCACCATATGCATAATCAGGAGAGCACTGCAAAATTATCATAGAAGTGAATATCAAGGTATGTTCTGATTGATAACTCTTCAGAACAAGTGACAACAAACACAGAAAGACATTGTGGAGGCAACAAAGTTGAAGCAATTCTTTTCACAAGATAGATCAACATTTCATACAGATAATTTGCTCACTGAAGTTTGCACATCAGAGCACAATGCATATACATTGTGGAGGCAACTTTCAATTTAAAAAATGAAAGAGAAACAATAGAGTCATCCTGGACATTCCAACAAGTGACAGTCTGAGTCAGAATAAAGATGTTAAGTAAATCTGATGCTTTGACCAAATAATTGTTGAGATCAATGCCAGAAATTTCTAATACTTTTTAGGTAGAAAAAGAAGGAGAAAGAAGAAAGGCAAGAGATGGTTCTGTTATTTACCCAAATTACAGATGATTTGGATGACGTAAAGAATACTGCAGTCTCAATTGAAGTGTAAATAAGAGAAAGAATTTATACACACACAGCGATCAATAAAACATTCAAAAACACATATATTACCCGCAGACGAGCAACTTCTCCAATTTGCATGCCAATCACTCCTTCATCCCATCCTACAGATAGTTGGAATAAATGAATAAGTTATACGTATTTTTGGCAAATCAGCTTTTGCATTGCATGTTTAAAAGACAAGAAACAATTCCAACTACAGCCACCACACCGGCCCCCCTCTACACCCAAGTACAGAAAATGTACACAAAGTGGTACAGAACAGCCACTTGTAAGACACACATTATAAATGAAAATCCTTCAAAAATAAAATGAATATTTATTCTATCATCGTATACATATACATATTATCAATATATATGCGTAGGACTAGAAACGTAGTGTTATAGTCACCTTTTATAACAGAACCATGCCCAATTTTGAAAGTGAAAGGCTTCTGTCCGGGATCTTTTGTGCTATACACGAACAAAAAATATGTCAGTTCAGTTTTATGAAAGGAAGGCTTAGAGGAAACATGAGTCTATGCTATTCCCCCCTTTTCTCATTTCTTCCCTAACAACCCAACAATGTTTAAACAATAGAGATAGCAGCCTAACCTCCAAAATTTCAGAGAAAGGTCACCATTTTTCCCTGCTCAGAGAATATCATGAAAACAACAATTAGCATATTTGATAACAGATAAAAGGTACGCTCTCACTCCTTTAGGAGTCAAAATAATAGGAAAAAACAATACCACAAAAACAAAATATAACCCAAAACTCATGACTTCAACAAGAAAAAACACAAGATTTGATAAAACAATTCAAGAATTACGTCATTTGTAATATGTTTGACATGCTATATCAAAGGCTGGTGTTTGACAATGTTCCTTCACGAGGACAGTACGTACATCTACACATGTTATAATCTATCATAGTGTAGCCACCGCTCCAAATATGATATAGACCCATCACTATGATACTATGTTACAAAACAAAAAGTCTCATCAATAATTCTGGCCGGTGCCTGTTTGAAAGAACATAACAACGACACAACAGTATAGCCAACCAAAGCTAGAAACTTGGGTAGATTTTGATACCATCACATAACACATCACCTAGGAGCCACACTTTCTAGACACCCAGATTGGTTTGTAGAGAAAACTTGGTTGTGTTCGGTAAATCAGAAAGTTTAACCCAAAAAAAAGCACGAAATTTGGACTTTTTAGAGTTTCCAAGAGTGCTCGCAATTTACTTGTCCATCCAATAGATTGGCACACCCAATACCTTGTATGCATACTTTTCAGGGGAAAAACTGGTTTTTTTTTTTTTTTTTTTTTTTNTTTTTTTTTTTTTTTCCAATCGAATATGAAGTAATAAATTTTGCTCATGATTTTTCATGTTGGATCAACTTTTTAAAGAAGAAAAAGAACCATTTCTGTTAAGCGATTATCATCACAAAGGTTAAGAGTTACTAAAATAAGAGCCTCATCGTCTTTTAAACAGAAAGCATCAAAACAAAAATCTCACAGATTGAATCCTAAGACATATAAATTCAACAAAAACTTCATTTTTTTTTTTGGGTACAAATTCAATCAAAATCTATTAGTCAAATTCAAGGCCAGAACAGAGAATGAAACTCAAAAGCAGAAAACAAAAAAGGTTAAGTAATCAATGACAATCTTAGGGTTAGAAACTGAAAGAAAGAGAGACTTACCAAAACCAGTGCAGTGAACAGTGACATTCTGACCGGCTACTGGCTTCGGACCGGTTCCGGGCCTCAGGACTTGCTTCTCCACTCCCATATTCTCTCTAGTTGGAGCTGCTACTGATGCCTTTGGTTATGAGTTTTTTGGTTTCTGGCTTCTTCCCCTGGCGCTCCTTTTATACACCGCCAGGGCGAAGGATATTTTGACACTCCTTGCACTACACTCCTTCAATTATTGAAAAATTGCAAATTCTTCTCAGCTAAGCATTTATTATTGAAATTTAGGAAATTGGGAGAATGAATAATTTAGAGACAATTATTAATGGGTTACTCAAATAAAATTATTTATTATTGAGTTACTGATTTGCACCCTATTTCTTGGAGGTCATTTTGTATGTCACTGTACAAAAATGTGAAATACAGAAATTGCCCAAAACATATAGGTGGTCAATTGTAGTTAGAGCTATCAATTTGGATTGGCTCGTCTCGCCTTGTACATGGGGCAAGTTGGGTTGATACAATAGTGGCCCGTTTAGAAGTGGGCCTACAAACCCGTCCCATTTGGGTAGCAGTTCAACCCATGACATAATCATAATTTTTTTTAAAAAAAAAAGGATCAATTAATTTTTAATTACTTTGATTTTTGTATATTGTATATATAGATAATGAAAATTGTACAAGTATTAAAACAACTTTATCAAAAGAGAGATCAAATATTCTTTTAATGTGATGAAAGATGAATTTTGAAGAATTTTTTTGTTTAATTAGTCTTTTTAGATTTTATTATACTATTTATACCCTTAATCTCTTATGCTTTTAATATTGGATGATTGATTATTTAATTGTTTTAGTATGATTGATGTTTTTTTTTCCTCCCATTTTATAGATTTTTTCATTATTTTTTGTAGGTTGGCCCGCTTGACCAGTAGTCCACCAGTGCGACGGATTGTGTTGAAGTTTTCTTAGCTTGTCAAATTGGTGGGCTAACCCGCCTTGCCTCGCCCTGCCCCGTTTACTAGCGGGTCAGACACACTGCCCGTCTTGACAATTCATGATCAATGATTATTTGTAGTTCTTCACAACCAATGGTCATCACATGATCCTTAATGGCCAAAACAATATTGCCCAAGACACTTTCATTGTTATTTATAACTAATGGTCATCTAGTACGTTCCAGTGATCATGATAATCAAATAGTCTCACATTGATCACTAAATATCACAAGATGACCACTTGTTAAAAGGCACAACAAAATGATTTTGTAACCAAACACTCTCATAATGACCATTGACATCACATGGTAACCACTGGAAAAGAATAACCATTATGATCGAACATTCTCACAATAACTACTACAAATGATGATCACTAGTCAAGAGTCAGGACATCAAATTTTTTGGTTAAATGTTGATATTTTCAAAATAGGAGAACACATGAAAGTCTGTTATATATCAATTGGTGGAAAGATTTAAAATAAATTATGAACTAAATCATGTTTAATTATGTGATCTATGCTAATGGTTTTTTGATTAATATCACGAGTATTTTCACTTTATTCAATTTGTATGTGAAGTTAATTTTTTGTGAGGGTTAAAACAATTATAATTTTTTATCTCTCAACAATATTCTTACTGGACCTCAAACCATTGACTACAGCTAATAACAAATATCCAAGATTTAACTTGTTACCGGTTGAACCAAGCGCTTATGATTGAGTGTGTGCTCTCTTCCTCCATCGAGTATCAATAAGAAAGCATAAATATGCAACCCTCTAAAAATAGGCACCAAATAATTTCCTCCAAGCCCTCTGCATAATACAGAAAAACAAATATAACATATAGATAAAAGGAATACAAATATGCAAGTCACAACCATGGAAACAAGAAAGATGCTGTTTGCATGCCCATCTTAAAGAAAGCAACAAAAGAAAATTAAAAAGAAAAAACCACTACAATTAACACTAACCAATTATCCAACAATGTTATGATAAATTTTGTATACTATTCTAGTTTCTTTGACTTCAACTATATCTTCATGTGCAATTTAGTTATGATTTTCAAAATACTAAATTATTTAGTTGGAGTCATCTTTGACTTCAACTACATCTTCATGTGACTCGTGAGCATAAACCTAGGACACGTGGTAATATAAAACTAACTTTTTTAATCTCATGACATTTAATTAAGTAAACAATTGAAATCCATATCAAATAGGATCAAATGCATCACATCAGGTAAATTTTAATTCTTTTAATAAAAAGATAATAAAACTCTTTCTATTATATTTGTTACTTCAATTAAAAAACTTTGATGGCTTAAAGTCTTAAACATAATTTCATGTACCCATTTTTTTTTACTCTTTATATTCTCTTTCAATTTCCTTATGCGAGAAACAAAGTGTAAGTGTGGACACTTTTTTTTTTTTCTTTTTACAGATAAAAAAAATTAAATTTTTTTGGCTTAGAATATTAAAAAAATGATAATTCTAACATGAATCCTAAAAATTATAAATGTAAGCATATAAGCCTAAACACTATTTTAACAAATTCCAATGAGCTGTATATTACTAAACTTGCCAATACTATCCAATAAACAAGTTTAAATTTGATACTTCACATTTTTAGAGGTTTTTTTTTTGTCATTTCCAAATTTGAAATTAAAAATAGTTAAATATTAAAAAAAATCTGTCTAAAGTTGCGCTGGAAATTTTGTAAATCCCAAGGGTGAATAGTAAAAAATAAGGAGAAAAGGTTCAAAATAGAAAGTGAAACTAAAATTGAAAGTAAAGACAGAAGTAGAGATTGTAGAGAAATGGCCAAGTGCTAAGCTTAAGCAGGAGCCCCTTAAGCCATTGCCAACCTGATCCACTCCAAAATTAACCCCTAATCTGGATTCATCGTTTTTTTTCTTAACACTGTTCTAACACGCAATAAACTGCTAAATTTAGCAAAAATCCCTTTTCAGTTGTCGCAAATCGTAATGCACAACTCATCCGCGTCTTGTACTCTATTTTCTGTTACCGATTCTGTCTCGCTATATAACTTGGCTTTCCTTTTCTTTCTCGGTCATCACAAATCACACAAGTTTCTTCTTCCGTACAATTTCTCTAATTGTCTTCCCTCCTTCTCCTCCCATTGTGATTTCTGGTTGTTGTTGGGTTTCAGTCGTTCAGATGATTCTTCCCGAATTAGAATCTGGGTGAATTGGAATGCCAACGATCTAATCTGGGCTGGTGAGGGAGGAGTAGGAAAACGCAATGGAGGTAGAGAGGGTGAGGCAATTGATGCTCCTATGGTGTAAAATGCAAAGCAGCCGTGTAGCACTTGTGGGTGGAAACCATACCGCAGCCAGGTTTTGCTGTCGCTAAGATTCGATTTTTGTCAAACTGCTGGCTTTTTTCTCTGCGTAATCGCATTCATCTTCAGTTTTCTGCATCTGGGTCGTCTTCAATTTGGCGAATTGAGCCATTTTCGACCTTGCTTCGCGTCCGTACTTGGGGTTTCTGATAAGGGTTTCGCTCGGTGGAGGTAGGATCAAAGGAAGCTAATGGATTTGGATTGTGGGTTTGAGGTCAAAGGCCAAAGCAAGATGAAGCATTTGCAAGGTGGAAGAATTACTCTGAATTCTGATACTGTTTTGGTCGTTACGCTTCCTGAGGCGCAGGTTTTGCGCATTATGTCTCGGTCCCTGTTTTTGGCTATGGTCCTTGTCGCGTTCTCTTGCTTGGGGTCCATTTTCGGGGTACCTTCATTATCAAGCTCGCATGCTGTTGTTTCTGGGTTTGGAACTGCTTATGATTCGATCAATGTTGAGCTATTGAATTTGCTTTTCCATGATTTGGCTGATGAAGGCCTTCTCAGAAAGGGTGATAAGGCTCTCATTGTGAGCCCTTTCCTTGGCTTTGGGAGTGTGATTCCGTTGAAGAACAATGAAGTTGATGTGGTCATTGATTCTGATTTGCAGAGACAAAGCTCATTTCCAAACGAGTCATATGATTTTGTGTTCACGTCAACCTCCAAAGATGCTGAATTCATTGATCGCATTCTGAAAAATGATGGCATTGTGGCTCTCCCATTGGGCAATAACCCATCATTTGATTTCAAAGAACAATCTAATTACAGGGTTGTGTATCTTCGGAGATATAGTTCAGTCATTGTTGCATTGAGGAAAATTGATCCTGCCAACAAAATGGAAGCTTCCTCAACAAAGAGAAAGCTTTGTCAATTGGCATCAGAGGCCAAGAAGGTGGCATTAAAGGGTCTTGAAGATGTATTGCTCGAGCCACCAAGAAAGGCTTTGGCGAAATCAAAGAAGTACTTGAAGAAGATCAAGTATCTACCTGACTTATTAGGTGATTCTCTTGAAGGTTACAAGCGTAGAGTCTTCATTGGTGTAGGCTTACCTGAGGAAAACAAATATGCAACCGAATGGTTCCAGCAAAACTACCCAAAGAAGAATCAGAAGTTTGTGATTCACAGTCTTCAGGTACAACCTGAAGAAGCCTCACACCGGGTTGCTTCACCTACCGATATTTCTGTGTGGTTATCTAAGCGAGTGAAGGAGGAAGAGTATGTGGTGATGAAGGCAGAAGCAGAGGTGGTGGAGGAGATGCTAAAGAAGAAAACAATCCATTTAGTTGATGAACTCTTCTTAGAGTGCAAGAATGAATGGTGGCGGAATGGGAAGAGAAACAAGAGTGGCAGCAGAGCATATTGGGAGTGCTTGAATTTGTACGGAAGGCTGAGGGATGAAGGAGTTGCAGTACACCAATGGTGGGATTAACAAAGTAAGAGAATAAAGAATTCAGTGCTAACTAGGTGTTGCTATAATCTGCTCTGCAGTATTATGGTGTTTTGTTCTCTTTCTAGTTTCTTATGTGGTTGGATTGTTTCTACTGTCTGGGGTTGTGCCTTGGCAGAATTGGTGTATGCTGTTACCAGTTTTTGCACTGTGTTAATAAATCTCCTTTCCCTTGGTATTTTAATCACTGTGAATGTGGTATTGCTAGGAGTAAAAGATTTTATTTTTTGTAGCTCTCCCTATTCTTTTTTATGCTGATGTATTCTTGTTTAGACCACCAACAAATGCATGGCAAAGGTGCTAAGGTCAGCATCTGTTGAAGTCGTGGACAAAGAAAATGGTAAACAAAAACATGATTGCCTCTACGTTTTTCTGTTTTTGATCTATTGATAAAGAGCAGTAAGTATTTCCTGTTCCTTTACATCAAAACTGGACTGAATTATTACTATGCTTGCAGATCACCTTATAATGGAATACAGTTGTTAGATAAATGTCTAGTTAAGATCATTTCTGCATCACTATATATGAGCAGAGATGAAATGTGATAGTGCTGAATGCTGATGCGAGCCCACCAGCTCCTCTCCTCTTTCGAAATTTTTGATTCTCTGTTTCTTTTCAGGGTCCTGTAAATTACGTCTCCATTGTTTTAAGACAAGTTTGAGGCCACTACAAAAAATGAGGCCCAATTCAATTAACCCCTTTGTTTTAATAATATTACGAGTCAGTCCCATTTCAAATCCTGAAATTAGCTTAAACTAAGATTGGTAGGGGACCGGGTGAGATCCCCCTAAAAAAATTGGCGTATGCCGCTTTTAGCGGCGAGCACACGGTATTCTTTAGTAAAAGGCGAAAGAATAGTTCGCTCTGTGCTCACCGCGCAGCTCCGTGACTTGTAACGGAGAGAAGCGTAGCATTATATACTCCACGGATAGCTAGTGCTTCCCAGTATTTAGCGATGTGGGATTCCCAAAGATGCACCCCTTCACACGCTCGGCTCATACGTGTCTTACCACCCCCTGCCCCTCTGGTTGATCCCAGTGGCACTAAAAAGAAATTCAATAAATAACATGTATAGTATTAACATTACGGTTCTTTAAGTTTTATCACACTAGATTAAACCAAGGTAGAAAATAATAATTTAACCCTGGTCAGACAATTTTCTTTTGGTTTGTTTCTCAGGAATGGAACCAGCTTATTAGAGAAGTATTTCATTCTTCTCTTGAAGAGGTTTTAAGGAGAATGAACATATTTCTAGAACTAGTGAGTTTTAGAATACCAGCGAAGCTTTTGTGAAGCAGCTCAATTATCAGCAGCAGGCAACAAGATTACTTGCAAAACCTTGGAGACAAGTGATTATATGTTATGGAATTGGTTTGAGTATTTAATTGGCAAACTGCAAAGTACAATATTATTCTTTCAAGATTATTTTAGATGAGTACATATACTAAATGGAATATTGAAAAAAACAAAAGGAAAACAGAGAAAGAGAGATCCTATGATTGTTGATTGGCAATTGAAATACAACACAAAGCTTTGTTGACAACCACCCATATAGACTTCGCAATATTCAACCAAATGCCAAATAAGCTTATGCTGAATAAGTTCTTGATAAAATAATTGATGTTAAGTTAAATGGGGCTACTTGTGGGACATATAAATGTCAAACCAGAAGGTAAGAAGCAAATGAAATAAAGATTGAAATAGCAGTACTTAATGCTTTCTTTTCTACATTAAACGAAGTTTTATTCATTTGTATGATATAGTATAAAATCTGCAAGCAGCAATAGTACGGATTTAAGTTAACTCCATCATCAACAGTAGCAGAAGAAAAGAAAAATCCAACATTAACAGACCACCAAATACAACAAAGTTTCCTCTCAATATCTCCCCCACAAAAAAAAAAGAAAAAAAAAAAGAGAAAAAACTAAAAAGAAGAGAAAAAAGGTTTACAATGGAGAACCGTATCCACCACCACCAGGAGTTAATATCTGAAGAACTTCTCCTGGTTGCACCTCAACCGAATTCTTACCGCCAAGGTAAATCTTTCGTTTATCTTTCTTTATGAGGTAGTTTGCACCATGAGCACCATCTTTTCCTCCCATGAGCCCTCTTGGTGCATGCACACGTCTCTCAGACAGAATGCTAACAATAACTGGGCGTCTAAACTCTATTTCTCTTACAAGCCCATCACCACCTCTGTGAATTCCCGCTCCCCCACTGTTTTCTCTAAGTCCAAACTTGTGCAAAATAACAGGATATCTTTGCTCAAAAATCTCTGGATCAGTCATTCTTGTGTTTGTCATGTGGCACTGGACTCCACTGGTCCCATCCCAAGTGGGACCAGCCCCACTACCCCCACCAATGGTTTCATAGTAGCCAAAAGTATCATCCCCAAATGTAAGATTATTCATACAACCCTGTGAACAAGCGCAGGCCTGAAATGCTGTAAATATAACATCAGTTATCCTCTGAGATGTGAGGACGTTACCTCCTACTACAGCAGCGCTATCACTAGGAGAGAGGAATGAGCCTTCTGGAATAAGTATCTTCACAGGAGCCAAACAACCTTGGTTGAGAGGAATGTCAACATCCACCAAACAGCGAACACAGTATATTACTGCTGCAGCTGTTACAGCTTCTGGTGCATTCCAATTACCATAAACTTCGGCGCTGGTCCTGCCAAAATCAAAAATTGCTTCTCCTTTATTAGAATCAATGCTCAGTTTCAAATGAATAACAGATCCATCATCCATGTAGTCCTCTTCTTCAATGGCCACTAAATTTTCACCTGACTCAGCTGCAACTCTACGACCAACTGACTTGAGCATTTCTCTTACTGCTTCTTCTGCATTCATCTGTACATAGTTCATGTAAGCCTGAACAGTATGCAGACCATACTGCTCAATGAGCTCTTGGACTAGGGAAATTCCTCTCTGATTTGCAGCTACTTGTGCTCGCAAATCTGATAAGTTATCCTGAATCCTCCGAGTTCCTGGGATCTTATTTTCCCGCTCATTAGAACCAGGGAACTGGAGAAGTTTAATGATTCCTTCTTCTTGGAAAACCCCCTTCTCAACAAGCTTAAATGCTTTGATGGCAGCACCTTCCTCCAATATGGACTTTGAAAAAGGAGGCATGCTTCCGGGAGTAATACCCCCAATCTCTGCATGATGCCCTCTGTTTGCCACGAAAAATACCACTTTCCCATTGTAGAAAACAGGAGTAACAACAGTTATATCAGGAAGATGACTACCTCCAGCACAAGGATGATTGGTGACCAAAACATCTCCTTCGTTTAAATTATCACCCCAATAGTTGAGCTGCCACCGAACTGTACTAGACATTGCTCCTAGATGCACAGGAACATGGGGTGCATTTGCAACTAAGCCCCCACAAGGGTCAAAGAGAGCACAAGAGAAATCAAGCCGTTCTTTAATATTAGTTGAAATGGAAGTTCTTTGTAGGGTTCTTCCCATCTGCTCGGCAATACCCATAAATCTGTTATTGAAGATTGAGAGCTGTACAACATCTGCCACTTTATCTGATATTTTAACACTGCTCGAAGGAGAGTTAACTTCAATCTTGATGTTGCCATATTTGGTTATAATAGCTCTGCAGCTGGGTTCTATAATCACAGTGCTATTGCCATTCATGATGATTGCAGGGCCAGATAAGACATGGCCATACCCAAGATTTTCGAGCTTATATAGAGGTGTTTCCTGCCAACCATTCCCAAAGTAAACCTTATAGTAGCCTTCAATCCTAGGACTAACAGAAGCAGGTTCTATGGCCCTTGGCTTCAATATATTGGTAACTCCTATACCACGAACTCTAACATCACAAATCACAATTTTTCTGTTCTGAAGTTTAAAGCCATACTCTTGCTGGAACAGATTCAAAAATTCAGCAGCATAGTCACTTAACATTCCATCTTCAGTTATTTGTCTTTTGACCATGATGGCAGTGTCTGTACCTTCATATCTTAAGTTTAAATATGTCTCTGTTGTAATATTCTCCTCCCTAAATCCTTGACTTTGCAAGTTCTGCTTTACCTGCCTCATTAACACAGCTTCTCGCTGAGAGACCTCAACAATAGATTCAGGTCCATAAACCGCAGAATAAGGTTCCTGTGCCTCTTCCACAACATTTGCCAATCCCATTCCGTATGCACTTAAAATCCCACAAAATTTGTGAATCAGCACTTCTTTCATACCCAATGACCTAGCTATAGCACAAGCATGCTGAGGTCCAGCACCTCCAAAGCAAGCAAGTGCATGGTTCTTCGTCTCATGGCCCTTCATTTCAGTCAACTGTCTTATTGGACGACACATTGTCTCATTAGCAACATCCACAAATCCAAGTGCAATTTCTTCCACTGCCATGTCTTTTGCAGATGGATCCTGGCTCTTCCTGTATGCATTAATTTGCCTGGCAAGCTTCTCAAACTCTTCTCTGGTTGCCTTGACATCCAGAGGCTGATCTTCATTTGGCCCAAATATGGATGGGAAATAATCTGGAATAACATATCCCAGAATCAGGTTAGCATCTGTAATTGCCAATTCCCCACCCTTTCGATAACACACAGGACCTGGGTGTGCCCCAACTGAGTCTGGTCCAACTCTGAATGCTCCAAATTGGAACTTCAACTTTGAACCACCACCTGCAGCAACAGTGTTTATGTCAAGCTGAGGTGCTTGTATTATGGCACCAGCAATCTGAGTTTCCAGCACCTGCTCATAACTTCCAGCATATCGACTCACATCTGTAGATGTACCTCCCATGTCAAAGCCAATTAGTGGCTTATCTGTTTCAAGCGCAAAAAGAGTTTGTGAGTAACCAACAACCCCACCAGCAGGTCCAGACAAAATTGCTTTGTGCCCTGAAAAGGTACTCTCTGGTGCAAGCCCTCCATCTGATTGCATAAACAAAACATTCAACTTCCCCAGTCCTTCATCAAATTTGGACATAAATCCTGAGAGGTACTCTTTAATAACAGGGGTCAAGTAGGCATCTACACTAGCTGTTAGGCCCCGAGGAACAGCACGCACCATGGGAGTCAAGGCAGATGATATAGAAACATGCTTGAATCCCATACTTAGAGCTAACTTTTCTACCTGTATTTCATGCTGTGGATAAGTGTAGGAATGCATCAATACAACAGCCAAACAACTAATTCCTTTCTCCAATAAATTTTTCAGTAATGGCTTCAGTGATTCTTCACTAAGAGTCTTCACAATCCGGACAAGCTCCCCTGAAATTCCCTTAACTAATGATGATGAAGAATCCTGATTTCCTACCTCCTTATCTTGAACCAGCTCAACTCTCTCTTCCACCTCTATAATCTCTTCATAGAGATTGGATGGTTTTGACACAGTGAGATCAAATATACTGGGGCGAGCCTGGTTTCCAATCTGGAGCAAATCTCGGAAGCCTTGAGTCACACATACAGCAATCCTTTCCCCTTTTCGCTCTAAAAGTGCATTTGTTGCCACAGTTGTACCCATCCTTATCCACTCTATTTTCTCAGTTGGTATCTTTGATTTCCGCAGAATTTTCTCCCCAGTGAATTCTTCAAGGATCCTCCGTATCCCTTCAACCGGTGCATCTTCATAGTTTGATGGGTCAACTGAAAGAAGTTTCAAAACTCGACCATCAGGATGACCTGGGATTTCTGCATAAACATCAGTGAATGTGCCCCCTCTGTCGATACAAAACCTTAATTTCCCCTCAGTAACGCTCCCCATTTTAACTTCCCTTAGAACACAGTTATGAGTACCTGCACTTTCAAATATAAGAAACCATTTGAATAATTCAATATGGCAAATGAACCTCTATGCTGCTAAAATGTAGATGTACCAATCCAATTTTCAAAGGCAGTAAATCATGTTAGAAAACAAAATAGGATTGTATTTCATCAGAGAGGTTGGAATCAATAGGTATTACACAGTACAGTAATGTAACAAGCAACTTATTCCACCTAACAATACTAACAAATTCGTGTAAGTATGAAATTCTTTGACAGTATATATTTGATATTTGTAGATGAAGTTAAAGCATGAGATGGTTGGCAAAGACAGGATATTTTCCCCCTCTAGATCATAAACATATCATTGTTCAAGATGATAAAAATCCAACATTTGACCAAAAAATAACTTAAATTTCATCACTTATAATTCCAATTGTTTTCCAATCAATTTACTAGAAGTCTGTGAATGAATCACATAATTAGAATCAGAAGCAGGTTAGTCAACCCCTCCTTCCTCCTATCCCCTCAGAATGTAGTAGCACCTCCAAAGCTCTGAAAACCTTTGGTAGGAGTGAAAATTGACAAGGTATGTAGACACAATCACGCCTAAATACATCCCTCATTTTCACTCCTCCATTTTCATTCCGTTAAGATATTCAATAGATACTACTTATAAGCTAGCATAGCGCAGTTGAAGTATTATTTGAAAGTGGCATTCTCTTCAATGACTGAAAGATACTTCTTTTTAACCTGAATAACAATGCATAATTCAACCAGAATCATCTTTCATACTAAAAAAATAAATAAATCCCAACTTTTGTATTTTTTAATTCTGTAAACACTGAAATGAATCAAAACATAGTGAAAAAATGGAATCCAAAGAATCAGATTGAATCAAAAGAGCGAACTTTACTTTCAGGAATTAAAATGAGTTCGAATATTCTCTTCACTCCGATACTAAGGCAGCTGCACTGCTAATGGGCACTAAAAAGATTCAGTGATTGGGAGAGGCCAACACTGAGTTGCAATTTCATGGGTTCTGCTAACACTGATATTTGCGTTGAGTGGCGGAAACCTCCGGCACGGGTGGCCCGGCTGCTGCTCGGAGATGCTAGTGGTTCTTGTTTGGTGAGGACGGCTACTTTTAGCTTTTCTGTTTCGTATCTTATAATACCAAAAACAAAAATATGGAAAATCTCTTTTATTTTTTTAAAAATTATTATTTAGTTTCTCCAGCAAAAAATTCATTTGATTTTAAAATAGAGAATTTCAATTTAATTTTTAATTTCTCTCATATTATATGAATTATTTAAAATATTTATTGATATTATATAATTATTTTATTAATATATATAAATATTTTTTTGATATGATATATGTAATTATATGAAATATAGAGGTAGTACTGTAATTTGAAATATATATATATATATATATATATATTTACCTTCTTAATTTAGTCCTATTTTTGACTAAATTGGTGGTTGAGACTAGAAAATTTATAAAGAAATTTCTCACGCTCTCAACCTAAAATTTTTATGGTATTTTATAAGTTCATAAGTTTTATTATTTTTATTTTGTCAGGTAAGATTCAATGAATTGAAACCAACAAACGAGAGTTTACTAAAAAAATAAGTCCACAGTTAATACACTTAGGTGGGAAATTTACAAATAAGAGAATCAAGTCAATCTGCTCCACGTTTTCCAAGAAATTTCATCAAATGTTAACTTATTTATTTATTTATTTATTTTTTCATTATCATTACTAATATGTTAACTTGAAAATGAAGGTTAATGAAATCATGTTTGAAATTCTCTACATCTCATTTTTTCTCATGTCACACACTTTAGACAAATTAGATGTTTCTTCAGCTTGGACTGGTGATCACCTTGTTAGTTGGTTGTCTCTGTTCTAATCACCTGGAATCTGAGGCTTAAGCTCTTCTTTCTTGTTGTCTAATGTATTTGGCAGCATAAGATCTGTACCACTGTTTGGTAAGTTCCATTAAACTAAGAGTTGAAACTTACTCTTAATGCAAAAATAATGTCTTAATCACTTCAAAGCTCATTATATAATAGTTTCTTGTTTGGTAAAACTTAGCTAAAAAACAGTATTGAGAGAAAGAGAGAGAGAGAGATGATAAACTTTTAAACAAGTCTTCTTCCACTGAATGACCAGTTTACATACAGATAACAGAAGCATAGACATAGAACCTGAATATGAACATACAATAAATAGCACCAATGGCTTTATTCTTTTAGATACAAGCTTACTTTCAGATATTATAGATTTCAGATAATTTGATGATATAGAACAAGGCCACATTATTCAAATCCAACACAATAAATAGCACCAATGGCTTTATTCTTTTAGATACAAGCTTACTTTCAGATATTATAGATTTCAGATAATTTGATGATATAGAACAAGGCCACATTATTCAAATCCAACACAAAGATCACATGCACCAGTGAATGAATAAGGATTATTTAGGAGAACCCCATCCACCACCACCAGGAGTTAAAATCTGCATGATGTCTCCTGCCTGCACCTGAACTGTGTTCTTACCTCCAAGATAAATTTTGCTCTTATCTTTCCTGATAAGGTAGTTAGCCCCACGAGTTCCATTTTTCCCTCCTTTCAATCCTCTTGGTGCATGAACTCGCCTCTCTGAGAGAATGCTCAGTGTAACCGGGCGCTTGAACTCTATCTCTCTCACAATCCCATTACCTCCTTTATGAAGTCCATCTCCCCCACTATTCTCTCTGATTCCAAATCTGTGCAAAACCACAGCATACCTCTGCTCAAGTATCTCTAGATCAGTTATTTGAGTGTTGGTCATGTGCACTTGAACTCCACTGGTGCCATCCCACGTTGGACCGGCCCCGGCCCCGCCTCCAATTGTTTCATAGTAACCAAAAGTATCATCCCCAAAAGTAAGATTACTCATGCAACCTTGTGAACAAGCACAGGCCTGAAATGCAGTGAGTATAACATCAGTTACTCTCTGAGATGTGAGGACATTACCGGATACAACAGCAGCCTTATCACTGGGAGAGAGGAATGACCCTGCTGGAATGTTAATCTTCACAGGAGCTAGACAACCTTGATTGAGAGGAATATCAACATCCACCAAAGAACGGAGGCTATAGATTACAGCAGCAGCTGTCACAGCTTCTGGGCAATTCCAATTGCCATAAACTTCGTCACTTGTCCCACTAAAATCAAAATTTGCTTCTCCTTTATCAGAATCAATAGTAAGTTTCAAATGAATAGTAGATCCATCATCCATGTAGTCCTCTTCTTCAACTGTTACAGTATTTCCATCATCTGGCTTGGCTGTTTGAGATTTAATTCTTGGGCCAATTGACTTAAGCATTTCTCTCACTGCCTCTTCTGCATTGAGTCGCACATAGTTCATGTAATCTTGAACAGTCTCCAAACTATACTGCTCAATAAGCTCACCAATAAGGTTTATCCCCCGTTGGTTTGCAGCTATTTGTGCTCGAAGATCAGATAAATTATCTTGAAGCCTGCGTGTTCCGGGGATCTTATGTGGTGCTTCATCAGCAGAGGGGAATTGTAGTAGTCTAACAATTCCTTCTTCTTGAAAAACTCCTTTTTCCACAAGTTTGAAGGCTTTTATAGTAGCCCCTTCTTCCCATATGAACTTTGACAAAGGAGGCATGCTGCCAGGAGTAATACCACCAATCTCTGCATGATGACCTCTATTTGCCACAAAAAATACAACCTTCCCATTATGGAAGACAGGTGTAATCACAGTCATATCAGGAAGATGGCTTCCTCCAGCACTAGGATGGTTGGTCAGCAAAACATCTCCTTCATGCAAATTGTCGCCCCAATACTTGCGGTGCCAACGGACAGTGGTGGACATAGCTCCCAGGTGGGCTGGTATATGAGGGGCATTGGCAACTAATCCCCCATCAGGACCAAAGAGAGCACAAGAAAAATCTAGCCTTTCCTTTATATTTGTTGATATTGAAGTTCTTTGCAAGGTTCGTCCCATCTGCTCAGCTATTCCCATAAACCTGTGATTGAAAATTGAGAGCTGCACAACATCTGCAACCTTGTCTGATACTTTGACAGTGCTCAGAGGAGATTCAATTTCAATTTTGATGTTACCATATTTGGTGATTATAGCTCTACAATTGGGTTCTACTATTACAGTACTATTTCCGTTCATGATTATTGCAGGGCCAGGTAAGACATGTCCATACCCCATATTGTCAAGCTTATATAGAGGTGCCTCATGCCAGCCCTGTCCAATATAAACCTGGTAATGACCTTCAACTTTAGGACTGCCAGAAGCAGGTCCCAAGGCCAGAGGCTTCAAGATGTTAGTGACTCCTATACCACGGACTCTAACATCAGAGATGAGGATATTCCTGTTCTGTAGATTAAATCCATACTCACGCAGAAACAGCTTCACAAACTCTGAAGCATAATCACTTACCTTTCCATCTTCATCTATTTGTTTCACCATGATTGAATAATCCGTACCTTCATACCTCAAATTTAAATATGTCTCTGTCACAATGTTTTCCTCTTTGAATCCTTGCTGTTGCAACTTCTGTTCCACGTGATTTATTAACACAGATTCTCTGTGGGACACTTCCAAGAGAGACTCGGTACCATATACATCAGAATATGGCTCCTGTGCCTCTTCCACAACATTTGCCAACCCCATCCCATATGCACTTAAAATCCCACAGAACTTGTGAATCAGTATCTCTTTCATGCCCAGTGCCCTTGCAATAGCACAAGCATGCTGGGGTCCAGCACCACCAAAGCAAGCAAGAGCATGGTTCCTTGTCTCATGGCCCTTCATCTCAGTCAATTGCCGTATTGGACGACACATTGTTTCATTAGCAACATCCACAAAACCCTGTGCAATCTCCTCAACTGTCATGTCTTTTGCAGATGGATCTTGGTTCTTTCTGTAGGAATTTACTTCCCCAGCAAGCTTCTGAAATGCTTCCTTCGTTGCATTGATATCTAAAGACTGATCCTCATTAGGTCCAAAAATGCAAGGAAAATAATTCGGGATAATATATCCTAAAATTAGATTGGCATCTGTAACTGACAATTCTCCACCCTTCCTATAACACACAGGACCTGGTTGTGCACCAACTGATTCTGGTCCTACCCGGAAAGTTCCAAACTGGAATTTCAACTTTGAACCGCCACCGGCAGCAACAGTGTTTATGTCAAGTTGGGGTGCTTGTATTATGGCTCCAGCAATCTTAGTTTCAAGGACCTGTTCATATTGTCCAGCATATCGGCTTACATCAGTAGAAGTACCACCCATATCAAAACCTATCAAAGGCTTGTTTGTTTCAAGGCCAAAAAGTGTTTGTGAGTAACCAACAACACCACCAGCAGGACCAGATAAAACTGCTTTGTGCCCGGAAAATCGACTTTCTGGTGCAAGCCCTCCATCAGATTGCATAAATAGAACATTCACCTTTCCATGAGTCTCATCAAATTTTGATATGAACCCTGATAGATACTCTTTAATAACAGGGCTCAAATAGGCATCCACAGTAGCTGTTAGACCCCGAGGAACAGCTCGAGCCATGGGAGTCAAAGATGATGATAAGGAAACATGTCTAAAACCCAAACTCTGAGCCAACTTACCCACAATCACTTCATGTTCTGGGAAAGTGTAGGAATGCATCAGCACAACCGCTAGACTGTTGATCCCTTTCTCAAGCAAGCCTTTCAATAATGGCTTTAACGCTTCTTCATTGGGAGGCTTCACAATTCTGACAAGATCACCTGATATTCCTTTAACTAAACTTGCAGGAGAATACTGTGTTCCTTCCTCTTTATCATGGACAAGTTCAACTCTTTCATCTACCTCTATTACCTCCTCATAAAGGTTTGTTGGCTTTTTTACAGTGAGGTCAAATATGTTGGGGCGAGCCTGGTTACCAATGTAAAGCAAGTCACGAAACCCCCTAGTCACACACACAGCAATTCTTTCTCCTTTTCTCTCTAAAAGTGCATTTGTTGCCACAGTTGTACCCATTCTAATCCACTCTATCTTATCAGTGGGTATTTTTGAATTTCGAGGTATTTTTTCCCCACCATATTCTTCAAGGATCCTACGAATTCCTTCAACTGGAGCATCATCATAATTAGCTGGGTCAACAGACAGAAGTTTCAAAACTTGTCCATTTGGCTGACCAGGGATCTCAGCATAAACATCAGTGAATGTGCCCCCTCTGTCAATGCAAAACCTTAATTTTCCATCCTTGCAACTTCCCATATCTACTTACAAAGCTTAGATATCAAAATTTCAGATATGGCTGCCAGCAATAAACAAACAGGGTAATCATTATAACCGAGCAAGAAATCTAGATTAAAAGTGGATAGAGCATGTGATAACAGATAAACAAAATGTGGGGAAAAGAAACGAGCTCAATTCAACTTTACAAGAGGTATATAAAATCTAATTGTGTGCATATCTAAAGCAAAAGTGTTTCGTTCAACAATACACAACCCATCACTTTGTCAGCAAACCTCACATAAAAGGTGAAGATAAGTCATATAAGTACTTACACAGACAATAAGAAACAATTACCACCTCAAAATGACTTAGGAAAGCATTTCAACTTAACCAGAGTCTGCTTTACATTAATAATCCATTTACTTCCTAGATATCTCATCTCCCAGCTATGCTATGAAAACTTACATGATTCTTTTTCCTTATGAGTTGTGTCACTTCTATAATTTGATCGAGCTACTTGCTATTTGATTGACAGAAAAATAAACAAGAATGCCACTTCAGAGCTAGTTCATTCATCTCTTTCATGTTCTTAGAATAAGTCAAAACACTGAATTATAAGCAAACTGAAGTTGGAGGATATCATAATCACTTAATACCAGATGACAACAGTTGCAGTTTAAGCAACAGAAACAAATTTCTAACTCGCGTCATGAACATGCATAAACCACTCCTGACGGAGAGGATTTAAGCAATTTATGTGAGATTGATAGCTAGAAACACTATGAGATTATTTTTTATATGCATCTCATACTTTATCACTATACGTAACCATAATACGGGCAAACACACCTTCCTGGATTATTCAGCACAGTAAACACGAGCAATTCCTCAATCTTACTAAAGCAGCAGCAACTCCGAAACTGCAAATTTCAAAATTGAAAAAGCTAATCTCAAATTAGGAAAATGCGACAAGTTTTACTCGTGTTAATAAGATTTACCAAAAGAAAACTCATTCAACGCGACCCAGTTACTGAGTAACCATAACCCACTTCATGGATTAGATAGAAGACAACATAAATCCAAAATACAAAGCAATTTCTTACCTTTTCCAGCAGAAACCAAAACCAGCATCAAATTGCTACTACCCAAGTAAGAAAGACAGAACTTTTGATCTTATAAGCCCTCTTTTGCCAAATTATGGAGAAATAGACATTGCTGACGTAGCAAAAATGTCGTGACTTGAACGTTGTAGTCACTACACCATATTATAGACCAATGTCATAATAGCCAATGGGTTTAGGTTGGAATCTCATTGTTAGTAATCCCTATTTAATAAGAAATTTACAAGGTTGGAATCTTATTGCTAATAATTCATTGAAGCTGATAACATGCCAATAAGATAAATTTTTTCATCCTAAACTTTTTTATACTGAAAAAAACCAATGTCACAATCAAGCACCAGACATAGAAAAGAAAAGAAACTGCCAGTAATGGTCCACTCCCCAATAAGATCAACTTTTCCATAAATGTCCAAAAAATATTCATTGCATTACAGGATAGAGTGGTACCTCCTGAAGCAATTATTGATATGAAAGAGATATATGTGGTTACGGACAATACAACTACTCCTACTGGTTGCGACGATTGCATGTGCCCGAAGCCTATGCTGATTTGAGATTTGTGGAGAGAGACATTTTTAAAGGGTGGTGTAGTTTTTCTTCCCTCTATTATTCATCTCAGGTAATATACACAAATAAACTGATGGCAAGCATAAAAGAGCCAATATATCAATGCTACTGCTAGTTACATGAATGAAGAGAAAAGTGGTCAAATTTTAGTTGATACTCTAACCAGGAAAATGGGCTGCAAAGAGGAATTTAAATCAAGGAAGAAAATATTGAAGATTATTCTTAGAAAAGAAAAAAAAACTCATCAGTGATCTTTGTCCCTTGAAGTAGGTAAATAGCATTATTCTTGAAACCGAGCTGTTTTGCCACTCTAATGTCGTTTGGTCTTATCTCAAAGCCTCGAAGGCTCAGACATGTGGAGCAAGGATTTTCCTCTTCTATGAAATTGGTTTTAATGGCTACCAACCTCACCTACTTAGAATTTAAAACATGCCCCACATGGATGAAAGTGAAATGGGATAATGAGAGGCATATCCTTGAATTGAAACTATGATTTACCTATGGAAGTTGAGAACAATGGTTTATTGAAGTTAAGAAAGGACAAAATTACATATATTGTTTCTGATAATAGCCTAGGGTCATTATAAACTGTTGTCAGAATGATTGGCATGTGAACAGTGAACTTGAAATTATAGTCGTGTGAAGGAACTAGATATTTAATCACTGGTAGTCGTTTACGCTATTGTTTGGTCAAATTATGGATTGATAAGCAACATAATTATTTGATTACAAACCCATCTGAAGACATGCAATGCTTAAAGGCCACAACTCCATCCTTTGCCGTTGTTTTGTTCTATATTTTCCTAAGCTTGGTTCAATTGAAAATTTGCTCACTGCAACAGCTCATGCTGCACTTTTTCCTGTTTCATCCCATCTCACCAGCCACAAAAACTTGCATTAATTAACTTAGGTGCCAAAATTTTAAATGGTGCTTACTAAATTATTCTACTTTGTATTTTGAAGTTTGGAGCAGCATAAACTTTTTATTTTGGTATTATTGTAATTTGCAAAGATTAAGTTATGCCGATATGAGGGTGTATCTTTAAGGTTGTCCAAGGAGTGACTTAATCTTGGTATGCAAAAGCTGCCTCAAGGATATTCTTATTGTTAAAACTAAAAAACAAAAAAACCTAAATATTTGATAAATTTAAAGTTTAACTATGTTTTAATTTATTTTTATTAATTTCTCATTTATGAAAATTAAAGGATTTAAAATAAATACAGTTTGGCCAACTAAAATCAAAGGTGGCTGTAGTTTAGTGGTAAGAATTCCACGTTGTGGCCGTGGAGACCTGGGCTCGAATCCCAGCAGCCACACTAGATTTTTTTTCCTTCCCAGGCAGCTAGTGCGTCTATTTTGCGTATCTTATCCTACTCACTTCCGTTGACTTGCAAGGTCAACCATAACGACGACGTTTAGCCCCTCCTGGCTCCTGCTCCTGGTCATGTTACATTTATGTGAGTGAGTTGTTGGGCACAAGACGCTAATCAGAGTTTTCGATCCACCAGATCTTCCAGAATCGTGTGGCTTGACAAGGTGACATTCTCAACAACTCTGAAATTGTTTTTTGATTTTCATTCTTGTCATTCTTCGATCTACTTAGTCTCTGTTTCCATTATGATTTTTAGCTCTAATTACCAATGAAATGTCAGAGATTGAGGGTCAATCAAAGTAGCATTTTGGATCGTCTGTTCAAATGCACAAATTGCCTAACCCACTTGAAAGATCTGTGCTTTTTTGTTTCCCAGTTTAGTTTTTCTTTCTTAGTCAACCCCATTTCAAACGCGTTGTTTGGATTAACGAAGCCCATATGAGTATATGATGACCAATTCTTTTGCAGAAAGTAGAAAGGAATTCATATGTATTACAGACAGCTTTTAGCTGATTATCCTTAACTATGTGAAAAGTTTGGTATATGATTTTGGATGAGGATGTGTAGGGTGTAGATCCTTACTGAAGGGGTTACCAAAAGACAGAATCTTTAGTCAAGGAGGTACCTTAGTCAGGAAGTAAAGGGTTTATAATTAATGGTTGAGAAATCTGATGGATTTTTTTTTTTAATGTCATCTTTCATATCTCATAGGGTTTTATTTATATATGTTGTTCTCCAGAATTAGGTTATGATGTACATGGATTCATTGATCATTTATTCTCCTGGGAAGAATGGTTTTGTATGTTGTAGTCAGCCCAAATGGTAGCTTTTCTTCTGCTCTGGTTGATAACTGCTCGATATTGTCTCTGTGTGTGCATGTTGATGTGATTTTCCTTGCACTTTGTTCATTGAAACTATTTGTTAAATTATTTTACTCTTTGAAACTATGATTTAGTTTCAGCTTGTACTGGTCAATGCTGTTGGAATGTATCATATATTTTTCTGGGGAAAAATTTCTTTCCTATAAGAACTGGATTTGAAATCTTTTCTCTATTGGCTCAAGGTGGTGGGTGTCTTGTTTATTTCGTGGATGTTCACTTAAGAAGAATGAGAATTGACAATGTGATTGTTGAAAATATTGTGTTGATTTGTATTTGTTCAGGCACCTTATCCAGATGATTGATTCCTTTTTATTCTTTCTTGTCTCTTCCAGGAAATAAGAGATGATTGATGATCAGGGCTTGGGATTCATTGCCAACTATCTTGGCATCATCATTTTTGCTTTGGTTATAGCTTATCATTATGTTGTGGCTGACCCCAAATATGAAGGCAGCTAAATATTTTCACTTTTGTGATGTATCCTAGAGAAAAAAAATTAGATTCAGTTTTGTTAACTGATCTTTTACTCAATTTGTGACTTATACCAATTCAATGCTTTAATATCAGGTACATGTTATTTATATATATTCAATCTGTTTTGGTTCTATCTATTAGTTATCTGCTCTATTTCATCATCATTGGACTATCTTGGATATATTATGTGATTATAGACTAACTGAAGACATGAAGTATGGACTGCCCTACATGGTATGCTATGTGCTATGGAGCTGCACTTGTTTTCTGGTGCAGGTATGTGAATGGGTCCAGCACTTGGGCATGTTAAGATTGTTTGAACCACCAAGAGAAAAGGAACTATGTAGCATTCTTTTCCCATGCTTTCTGCTAGCTAAGAATTGGAATGCTACATGGAAACCACTCAAGCACAATATTGCTAGTAATCTAGAACAAATTACATATAGGATTTTCACTCATACAGTTAACACTACACACAAGAAACAAGAGGAAATGTAGATGCTCCATAACAAGCTCCATATGATCAACTGAATAAAGCAAATCAGGCCCAGGAGTTGAGCCTTTATTTTACTGCAAATACACACAAGTTAGATTTTGCCATATAAATTCAGAGTATTCTGAGGAACTTGAAAGTACCTAAATGTCCTCAAGGTTTGGTGGCTGTGACAGGTGGGGAAAAGAATGGATTTGTGGGAATTGAGGGGATATTTGGAATTGTAAAAATTGGCGAAGGCAACCTGTACTCTGGCCAATTTGTGATTGGAGGCACAGGAAAATTCAGGCCAGGAATGTTGCCCAAATCAGGCACTGTTGGTGCCAGGAGTTTTCTATTGGCATGGACCTTGCCAATGCTTGAAAATGAAAAGGCCATGAGGAGAGCTAAGAGAACCAAACGGGTAGAGGCCATTTGTGTATCAAGTTGTTGTGGAGAAAATGACCGCACACAAGAATGATGAAGAAAAGGTAAGTCTGGAGAGGACTTCTTGTGGTGAGACGAGGACCTGGGCTTGGTGGGTTTTTATAGCGCACCCTAGGAGAAATTGATTGATCATTGGGTTTGGAAACGGTTGGAAATTCGCCCAAAGAAAAGGTGTTTCATCAATGGAGGAAAACCTCATCTACCTTGGTTTTAATGGCGTCAAATGTTGGTGTGCATCACTATTTGAGTACCATGAGTCTGCCAGAAACAGATGCAAAATTGACCCACTTATGCCTAACTCACTTAATGATGTTCTACCTTTGCAGGCGGCCATCGTTTTCTTGACGCCCAACTTTTAAGACGATAATTTCTCAATAAGAATTGCCGCAGACATATTTGTCTCTGATTTTTATCAGATGACACCTCTCTTTACTTGATGTTAATAGAATCAACGTAATGGTTCAATGCACTGCCTTGTAGATCTCTTATCGCACATAGTTGCATTAACAATGTCGCAAGCAAATTGTGAAAGTTGAAAAAAAGAGTATGCCACTTGAGCATAGCTGAAGTAATAAGAGGAGTGAGACGAGGTTAAAATCTTAGGTTGAATCCCTTATAACTAAAAAGTTAAGAGTTAAATGAGATGTGAAGAAATCGGGGAAGAGTAGTGATAGTTGCACAACTTTCAGATGCAAAATCTCGCAATAAGAAATGTTTCAACCAGGCTTCATAAAGGCTAAAACTGGAGACGAGAAATATGATTAGAGATAGACGAAATTTTTTTTGGCCTAAATCTATGTTCAAATTCGTTAAGTATGAGTCTTTGTGATAACAGGACAAATTAAATGCAGCACACCCACCTAAACTAATCTAGACTAAGATTCGATAACAACGAGAAGTTACCATCTACAGAGACATTGTTATCAGAGTTTATCTTTACATGTAAAGTGGTTCAAGGCCAATGTAAGCGTTCTTCGTTAGCTATCAGTTTATAATTAAGTTCTGTTCTCTGTCTGAAATTAATAAGAAAAAGACTTACCTGCATGTCAATGTCATTACACTTCACAAGACAATGGCCATAGCAGAGAAAAATATGCATTAAATTCAGGGTGCTATATGGGTTCAGTTAAGTCACATCTCTCCTTTTTCACTTTACAATTTCTTTGCTGCTTCTGTGTTTGCACTAACTTACATTTTGGTGTTAAAACTCACATGACTTATGGGTTCTCTAATTTCACTTTGATGCTAGTGCAACAACCATTTACAGATAGGGTACAGATTACACGATGGCCTTAATAATTGCTTTTTGGCTAAACAGATCCTAATAATGTTGATAGATTAGAAGCTTGACAATATTATTGAATATGGTAATTGGTCCCTTTTAATGGTATTGCATTATTTATCTGTTATCATCATCATGGCTAGCAGTAATGCAGTATTTCCAGTTCACTACACTACCTCACTTGATCCCATGTCTTGTAGGTAGGTAGCCTTAAGTTAAGTACAATTAGGGTAGCTAAACCTACGCCTCAATAATGTATCAATTATTCATGATGTTATTAATGTGTCAAAGTACATTTTAGGTAAGGGAGTATGTAATTAATGCATCTATCTAGTGCTTCTCACCGAAAAATGGTACTTGTATAATTCTTGTATTTACAACTTGTATAAAAATATACAAATTAAAAAGTTTAAGTTGAATCACTGAAATAAAATGGAGCCATTTGTACAATTTGTACATGTTCGTAAGGATAAGATCGTACTAAACATCATTACCCCTAGGTCAAAAATTTGAAGGTGCGATAGTTTGGCTAAAAATGTGGATCATGCTTGTTTCTATTATTATTTGCAAACTCTTGGTCCCATCATGTCTAGTTGCTTGTAGTGGACAGGTGTATTGTGTTGGTTCTCAAAGTTGCCCAAAACTTTCTTGCTGTTGCATAGCTTATGGTAGAAAATCTAAAGATGGTGCTAATAATATACAAATTCCTTTTCCAAGTATATATTGTTGATCCGTTTTTCCATCTCTTTATTGATACCTACTCCCCAACTATGTGTATGGCATGGTCAATAATTTTGGGTAATGGCATTATGCAGTTGCTCTATACAATTGCTAGTTGCAGTATGGTATATATTCTTATGCTTACCATGATCATGTCTCAATTTTCTTCATATGTTTTATTTAAGTGAGAAATTATTATAGATCATTTATATTAGACGCATCAAATTTAATAATGGTTCCTTGTTTGTAGATAAAATTGATTCGGAATTTTCTTTCATTCTAAGGCATAACTTGTATTCATGCACTTTATATTCACATGAAATTCACTCTCAAAAATCTAGTCCTTCCTACCCCCTTACGTCAATCCCACGAGCATGTTATCCATTCTCATTCAATCACAGCAAGGGAGCAAATCAAAATAGAAAAACTCACATTGGGTTTAGGGATAATCAAGTTCAAACTGATGACTTCCACCATGTCAAGGTTAATCTCCTTTCATAATATGCTTTTCATTTTTGAATACTAATAACTAGTAAAGGTTAATTTCCTCATAATTAGAGGGCTAACTAGGTGGTTAAAAGAGTTATAAATTAAGGAGAGAAAACCATACATGTATAATATGTAGGGATGGACAATATAACCAAACATTCAAGCAACACTTGGAACAAATAATACATAGCTTTCTAACACCAACCAACAAAGATTCAACGATAACTTCTTAACACACATGAAACCAACAATTAGTAATACAAATATATTGCGTGCATACTGATGAACACATGAAGCTGCTAAGTGCTAAACCATACAATATAACAGCAACTTGGTAGGAGCCAGAAACAAAGAAACACAGGCTGAAAAAAAGTAAGAATTTTTATGGGATAGAGGATGGAGATGATGGGGAGAGGAATGGAGAAGTGGGAAGAATTGGAAGAGTGGGGATTAAAGGAATGTTGGGAAGTGTTGGAATTGTAGGAAGGGTAGGAAGCCCAGGAAAAGTTGGGAAAGTAGGCAAATTGGGCATTGAAATTGGAAGCAAAGGTGGCAATATTGTTGGGTCAGGTAAAGTTGGTGCTGGAGGTGGAGTTGTTTGCAGAAGTGGGGAAGCTGCTAGGTTCAAACTCATGTTTGACAAGGAAAGAGTCATGAAGAAAAATATTATGAAGGAATTGTGAGAGGCCATGGAAGCAAGCAGAATGAGAAATAGTTGGGGATATAAGATTTGCAAAGGGGAATTTGCTTTGGGTTGGTGTAGGAAGCCGAGGCAGTTCTTGGCCTCATATTTATAGTCAGAGATGTGAAAAAGGGCCATCATGTAAAGCATGGCTTGGAGAACAATTCTAATCCACTTTGAGAATATGGAAATTAATGGATTTTTTCTTTCTTTCTTCACATTTATTTCTCTCTCTCTCTCTCTATTTTTGGGGGACAGAGGGTGATTAATGTCCAGAAAATTAGATAGCTAATTACATTGATGTTGGAATGTAGCCAAAAACCGAAAAAAAAAATTACAATATGGGAATGTAGCAAAAAATACGACCTCAATTGTATCTATATGTGTATAATGTTATTAATGTTCTCAAGTGCATGTTAGATAAGAGAGTATGTGGTGAATATATCTCTCTAATGCTTTTTATTGAGTAATAATTGTACAATTCTTGCCTTCACAACTCTACACAAATTTTATAGGTGCCTTCATTTGTTTTTCTTTGTGGATGGCATTGTTATGTTTTGAATATAATGACATTGGAGTGTATTTATATTAGATGTGAAAATGAAAATCAGATTCTTTGGCTCCATGATAGAAAAATTAAATGTTTAATCTGTTTTCCATAGTAATTCAATCACCTTATACACGTGCTACAATATGGTATATTTATGTGTACCATGACCATATAACAATTTCTTCGTATTTTTCAATTTAGTTGGAAATTGTCATAGGTTAGATTTGATAATCTGTTATGGGTCCAACAAAAAAAAAAAAAAAAGATTTGATAATCTGTGTTGTTATGGTAAAGTCTATATATACGTCATTTGCCTAAATTCCAAGGAAGAAGAATGTAATTTTCTCTTTGAAAAATCACAGGTTGAGGAGAAGGATAAATAGTATAATAAAATGTTCAAGCAACGATGATAAACTCAAATAAAGAGAAAAAAAAAAAAGTACATTATTTTTCACAATATTAAACAAAGATACAATAACTTCATAACACATGACAAGCCAACAATGAGAACTATATATATTGCATGCATGTAACACTGCTGAAAATATTATTTTGCTAAACCATATAAAAGCAACTCGGCAGAAGAGTAAGGAACACATGATTGAAAAGATGATCATTTTTATGGGATAGAGGCTGGAGATGGTGTGGAGAGGAGGCAATGGCATAACTGGGAGTGGCAGATGGGAAAGTAGGCAACTTTGGCATTGTTGGTGCAGCAGGAGGAGGTGTTGTTTGCAGAAGATGGCGAGCTGCTAGGCTCAAACTTATGCTTGACAAGAACAGAACAATGAGGAAATATATGATGAATGAGTTGTGAGAACCAGAGGCCATGGCTGAATAAGTTGCAGGTTGGGGAAACTGGATTTGCAAAGGGAAAATTTGCTCTGTGTTGGTTTGAGAAGTCAAGGGAGTTCTTGGGCAATTTGACCAGAATAGCACAATTAGACAAAGTAATTACATAAAATGGGTACTATTCAAAATATTTACCTAGAAGGGGTAGTTTTGAATTGTTTAATTATTTTTCGATCAGTGAAGAACACGTTTTATGTATAGAGCGTGTTCATTTGAAACACGCTTTATGTATAAAGCGTGTTCATAAATGGAACACACTTTATACATAAAGCGTGTTCCATTTATGAACACACTTTATACATAAAGCGTGTTTCAAAGGAACACGCTTTATATATAAAGCTTGTTCATTTGAAACACGCTTTATGTATAAAGCTTGTTTCATTCACAATTTCTTAGATCATATTTTATTCAAAGGTAGACACGCGTTATGTATAAAGCGTGTTCAGCTTGAACCCGCTTTAGAGAGGTAAAACATGTTTTATACTGGTCGAAAAAATATTAAAAAATTCAAAACTGTCCTTTCTTGGTAAATACTTTGAAAAAGACCTCTTTTATGTAATTAGTTAGTGTAAGTGTGCTATTTTGGTCAAATTGCCGAGTTCTTGGTCTTATATATATAGCTAGAGATGTGAAATAAAGCATCTTTGCTTGTTTAGCTTGTCGTCTATGAAATAAAACAATATTATTTGGTTACACTCTAAGGTGCTTGGCGATCATAAACCATACCTATACCATATATTAAAATTGAGTATGCACTCTGATTGGGTTTAATAATAAGATAAAAAGTTATAGGCATCTATTGGTAATATCTAAAAAAATAATGTTTTAAATTAATTAATTGATAGAAAACCAAAATGCGCCAAATACATTTTAAAGTATTATTTAGTAAAAGAGAGTTTATTATTAATTTTTTTTTTTGAGTGTTCAATTTAAACTGTGGTCAATTTTATCTTTAACTATTTCAAAGAAAAATAAATGTCAAATTTAAAGCATTGGCCTTTAGAATAAAAAATATGAATTTAATTGCAACCAAAAATACCAAAAAAATTAAGCATAGTAAATTAATAGTATGTTTTTAAAAAATAAAATTGTTGCTATCAGTATATGTAAATCATATTGGCTGTTCAGATTATTGGAAGAAATTAACTTCCATTTCATATTATCCAACGCAAAAGGAAAAAAAAAAAATGTAAATAGTGTGATATATATTAAATCATTAATTGGTTCTATGTTGTTAGCTTGTAAATGTAAATATAATCCGGAACAGATAGCTACAGAAATTTCCAAAATGGAAAAGACTACATCAACTAGCAATGGAATGGGCTCAGAATTAACCTGCCTGCTAATTGCTTCGGTTCAAAAATGTACCACGCAATTTGAGCGTCGGCTGCTTGGTGGGGCTTGAAGCGGAGTTCTCACTTCTCAATGCTTCCCTTTGCTGCAACGGAGGCTTGCAACGATAGTTTGTTGGTGACATATGATAACGATAGTTCTTTTTAGGGTCAAAACCCAGCGTTTTATATAATGAGCTATTAGTGTGTTACCCATGCCATATAATGCCACGTTAATTAAAATTTTCTGTTCACTTACACTAATTTCGTTTATGGAGGTTTAATTTAACAACGAATTGATTCTCTTATTCTAAAACTAATAAATCAAAAAGACTTTAACATCATTTTTCCTACATCACTTTGGTATTGGCCGAGTTGTCTGAGGGTTTAGTTTTGGCTGCACTTCGTAATCAATTTCTCCAAGTTCACGTAAGAAGAGCCACCTGGTCTAGTGGCCTCCTCTGCCTTTCTCTTCCACTCCATCATCTTCTGTTTCATCTTCTTCCCTTTCTCTCCCACCATCAACTCATTCACCAGCTTCTCCACTTCCTCTCTCTTCACATTATTATGAATCTCNCTGTTTACTTACACTAATTTCGTTTATGGAGGTTTAATTTAACAACGAATTGATTCTCTTATTCTAAAACTAATAAATCAAAAAGACTTTTACATCATTTTTCCTACATCACTTTGGTATTGGCCGAGTTGTCTGAGGGTTTAGTTTTGGCTGCACTTCGTAATCAATTTCTCCAAGTTCACGTAAGAAGAGCCACCTGGTCTAGTGGCCTCCTCTGCCTTTCTCTTCCACTCCATCATCTTCTGTTTCATCTTCTTCCCTTTCTCTCCCACCATCAACTCATTCACCAGCTTCTCCACTTCCTCTCTCTTCACATTATTATGAATCTCCATCCCTATTCCCCATTCTGTGCAAGCATATCTGCAGTTAGTTTGCTGATCTCCAGCAAATGGCCAACACACCATTGGCACTCCTCCACAGATACTTTCAGTCATTGAGTTCCATCCACAATGAGTCAAGAACCCTCCAATTGAAGGGTGGTTCAGCACTTTCTCTTGTAGACACCAGCTTGTTATTAGGCTTCTGTCTTTAGTTTCATTCACAAACTCAGATGACAAAATCACTGACCCACCATTGACAAGGTCAGGCCTAATGATCCACAAAAAGGGTTTATTGCTATTAGCCAATCCCCAAGCAAACTCATGGAATTGCTCTGCAGACATAACTGTGCTGCTCCCATAATTCACATAAACCACTGATCCGGGTTCCTTGGATTCAAGCCATTCAAGACACTCAGTCTCTTCCTCCCAAAGATTGGAAGCGATAGATTCCAAGTGGTTCTGAGGAATCTGATTGAGAACCAAAGGGAGAGGGCCAATGGTGTAAAGGGGAGGGAAAATAGAGGATAGAGCATTCACTGCATCACCCTCCAGCTCATCAAATGTATTAAGAAAAATGGCAGAAGCTCCATAAGTGTTGTCTACCTCATTGATGAGAAAGTCCACCATCAAATCATTAGGATCAATTGTCCTTGTTAAGATCCCTAGGTCCTTGAGTCGAATATTTTTCAATCCTGGAATCCAATCTACTTCAGTGTCCAAGTACCCCTTTGTGAGATAACTCTCATCTGCACATTGGAATTACAAAAAGCTAATAGGTAGCTTGAAGGTCCATAATCAACAAAGAAATAATTCTTAAAGCAACTCTTATGCATATAACTGTTCAGATGGCTATATTTGACTATGTAATTTATTGACGCACATTTCACAAACTGCCTGGCAGAATTTGAGTTTCTAGGCTAGAATGTTAACGGATAAAGATTATATATATCATTACTCAAGTTTTGGCTTTCTGGACTTGGTTGAATCACTTGTAATAGTGCAGAGTTATGAATATGAAAGTTATGTAAGTAGCCTTACTCCAATTGATTTGAAGATACACATATAAGAAGCAGTAACATAAATGGATACCTTTGACAGGTATAATACCCTTATCTACTAGACTGCGATGGTGTGCAAAAACCAAGTATGAGGATGCACTCACTGGGCAATAGAGCACATTAGGGACTCCAAGTTCTTCAGCTGCTTTGATAGTGAAGGTCATGATAGCATCTGAAATCAAGCAGCTAACTGGGGGAATGAAGCCATTGGAGGCAGAGTCATTAAGTCTAGCAAGAAGGTCCCGAAATGGTGCGAGGCAGTTCTTTTGGGTTGAGACACACAGAGAGGGAAGGACTTGGGTGGCATTGACATCTGTAGGAGGAAGACCATCTGGGATGGTTTCGAAGCGAAAATCTGGGAAACCATCAAGGGCATTAGGCCCCCTTGTTTTCAGCAAGCGTTTGTGGTTGTACTCAGTGTTGACATATGTTATGTGAAAACCTCTATAGTGAAGCAGTTTTGCTAGTTTCAGCATTGAGTTTAGATGGCCTTGAATTGGAAATGGAGTAAATACAGCATGAGGCTTGGCTTCAGAAACAGAACCCATCTCTAGTTTTCTCTCCCCCATCTCTGATTGCAAGCACAGGTATAACTCTGTTAGGTAGGATTAGTATTAGACTAGAGTTATGGCTCTGAAGCTTTATATAGGCATAGAAAGTTAATAGTTTTCTCTGCCAAGTAATGCTTAACATTATATATGAGCAATCTTATCAATGTTGAGATTGAGAGGGGCAGATTAACAAAGGGAATATATCAAGGTCATTTAGGTGTTTGAGATACTTGATTGCAATAGTGTCTTTATTAGGGATCAAATTGAGAGTTGAAACCTCTATGGATTACCAAAATAATAGTTTACTCAGCAAAACAATGTATAAAAACCTACAGGGAACATTGATTCGGAATTAAATACATGTATACAAAATAAAAGACAGTTGACAGTAAACATTAAATCAAAGTATCACCTTTGAGAAAGCCATCATAAAGTCAATCCTAGGCAATGAGACATGGTTATAAATTCTAGGAAAAAGGAAATAAATGGAAAACGAAAAAGACGAAGAAGAAAGCACAAGCAAGAAAGAATCACCGAAACAAACCAACGATCAAAACCCAGAAAAAATCACCGAGGCAATCAATGAAAAAATGAAGAAGAGAGCAGTAAATTTTGGAAGATCCTTACTGTTGCTGGTTGCGGGGGGCAGAACAGAGCAGCAAGAGGTTTAAACGTTGAAGCCTTGAAGGTTGAAGCTTGAAGCTTGTATGCGGAGGCCGTAGGGAACGAGGGAGAGTGAGTCAGAGAGGAAAAATGAAGAAGCAAAAGCAAACACTATTTTATGTTATATCTCTTACAGAGGTCACTTGTAAATGCTTGTGGAAACTGATTGCAATTTTGTCTTGTCCCCATTTGAATTGCTTAGAATCTAACAAGAAAATCTTTCAAAGATCCTCACTGACGTCAATGAAGACCTCGGAGCATTAATCAAGTTGGGGAATCAGCTCAAAGCCTCCGTTTTGAGTTCACAGTCTGCAACAGTAGCAGAATCACACCCAGCAAACTCATCCAAGAATATTCAGTGTTATTTTGTTAAAAATTAATTCAACTTAAAAACTTAAACACGTACCTATAAAATTTTAATTTGATTGATAAATTGGAGCAAAATGACTTTATACCATGTTAAAAATTGATTTAATTTATAAACATAAATTATTAAATGAAAACTCAAAAATAATTTTATATTTAACACCTTTCTCTTTTCGATAAGGCCATTAATTCCCAACTTAATTTTTTACTGCTCTGAATTTTACTATTTTCAACTGTTCTAGTGTTTTGCATAGCGTGTCTATGCGCGATGTTTCATTAGCAAAAAATAAAATCGAAATAGGTGAAATGAAACTCAACTAAGTGCAAACTGTGATTATCATCATCCAAAGTTGTTTGCATTCATTGCAACTGGTTTGTTCTTCACTTAAAATTGGTACTTTTATTGAAGTTATCTCAATCTGAATTTCAAGTTCTCAACTTTCCAAGTTTCCGTTGACTCACTCCCCCCCCCTTCCAACTTTGATACCCTGCCTTGTCCTGAAACTGACTCTTGAGGTATAAAATGGTGCTCAAGTTTGACTGTCGGATATAAAATGGTGCTCAAGTTTCACATGATTTGAGTCTTCTTTGATTTTTTTTTTTTTTTTT
>QAOA01002596.1:304785-321328 GCA_003255065.1 Cercis canadensis
ATTTTTTTTTTTTTTTTTTCATCCAGTAGTGCACCAAAAAATGGTAACATGTTGACATTTTAGTGTTTTTGGCAGAAATAAAAAATAAAAAATAAAAAATGAGAAATGAAAATTAAACTTTTATAGATGTGAATGCTCCAGAAATATCATTCTCAGTGATGTTTCAAATAATCCCTTAAAGAAAGCTGGAGCATTAAGAGATTAGTTGACAGTAGAGACAAGACATGAGTGGACCAGTGGGTTAGGTGCAGCTCTCCTTGTAGACAGAATATTGGAGCTATTAAGAAATGTGTGCAAACTGTGATTATCATCATCAAAATTGTTTGCATTTATTGCAATTTGTCTGTTCCTCACTTAAAATTGGTATTTTGATTTCAATCTGAATTTCAAGTTCTCAACTTTCAAGTTTCCATTGACTTTCTCGCAAGTCACAACCCCCTCTTTAACTTTTATACCCTGCCTTGTCCTGAAACTGACTCTTAGGTATAAAATGGTGCTCAAGTTTGACTGTGAGGTATAAAATACTTCCACTAAGCAGTCATCTAATTTGAATAAACTAATGATTTGGCCAAACCCAAAAGCAATATTGGAAGGGAGATAGGCTAAGGAGGCCAACATGTTAAGATTATGACAAATAAGTTCAGCATGCAATTATACCTAAGAAAATTCAATTAATTATTCTGCTAAAATGATTATGATTTTTCTTAGTGCTTGTTTGGTTTGGCAGTGGATTGGATTTTACCTGAAAAAGCTAAAGCTTTAGGTTTCCATAATAGTGTTAAAATCAACAAGATCAAATTGTGTGTCAGTGTTACATTGAGTCATTGACCATGAGAGGGGAAGGTAACACTTCCCTAAACTGGGCTAGAAGAATAACGGTTAAATACTTTCTTTGATGAGAGGTCTTGGTGATTGGCATTTTATACTATAAATACAAATAAATATGTATCTATCGTCAAATTCACAGATAACTAGCTAGGAAAACAAGAAAATGGCATATCTTGCCATGCACTTAATAAGCTTGGCTTGCTCTCAGGTTCTGCTTCTGCTACTTCTCCTGAGGCATGCAGACTGTGGTGACATTGTCAAGACTCTACCAGGCTATGCTGGTGAATTGCCTTTCACACTTGAAACTGGGTAATAACAATGTCACATTTCAAGCTTAAATATATGTAGTGCACAGAAGCTTCAATATAGTAATACTCTTTGTCTTCAATTTTATTTTGTGGCAAAGATATATAGGAGTAGAGGACTCAGAGCTATTCTATCTTTTTGTTGAGTCAACTGGGAATCCCCGGACCGATCCTCTTCTGCTATACATGGTTGGAGGTCCTGGCTGTTCTGCTTTAAATGGATTCTTCTACCAAGTTGGTATGTTTTCTCCTGCTCCCTTCATTTAGAAACCTCTACTCAATGTCTTCAAAGGTGATATTTTTGAACAGACAATGGTTTGTCCTTCACAAATGTCCCTAGAGAATTCTTCATTTGACCCAAATCATTTCTTATATGTATTCATTAGCAAACTCTTGATCCTTCATACAGCAGGGCCCCATATCAGAGTATATCACCTACAATAAATCCCACTTGTTCCCTATTTATTAATTCCCCACTTCTTTTCTCTTTTTATTTTAGGTCCACTTGAATTCAATGGGACTGGTTATAATGGGGGTATACCACAGTTGCTCTTAAGGCCATATCCATGGACAAAGGTGAAAAAAATATATGGCCTTTGCGCATTCAGTTTGACTTTAATGTTGCTCTTAATTTCTTCCACCCCTGGTTGTTAAGCTTAATTACTTGATGGTTATGGTGATTTTTCCAGAGCGCTAGCATAATATTTATAGATGCACCTGTTGGTACTGGATTCTCCTATCCTACAACAGCAGAAGGTTATTTTGCATCAGACACTAAATCAGCAAGACAAAGTTACAAATTCTTGAGGAAGGTAAATATAGTGATGTAGAAAAAACTTGTGAGTTTTAGTTGGTTTATTTAGTGCTTGGTTGCAGAAGACACTGTTTCAATGTATAATAAAGCTATGATGTTTGTACATTATGTGTCTCTAATTTTTAATTCAAATGCAGTGGTTGATTGAACACCCTGACTACCTTCCGAATCGAGTTTTTATTGCTAGTGATTCGTATAGCGGTGTACTTGTGCCAATCATTGCGCAGGATATATTAGATGGTAATTATGAAGCAACAACCTGTTATATTCTTGTAACTGTAACTGCAAAAAGGCTTCAACTTGTATGAAAGATGGTTAATTCTCACAGTATGCTTCTAACCTCAAATCTTCTTTGAAATTTAAATCCTAGAAATATATTTTGAACTTGTAACATAAAATCTAAATTCATTTATGTGAAGTCTATTAGTTTAAAACTAACATATTTGGAGTTCATATGTCAATTTCATCCTTTAAGTAAGTCAAGCATATAGTCATCTGCTGAAGGTTTTTCTTTTAGCATGTAAGTTTAGGAAACTTAGAGTTCTCAGTAATGAGTTCAAAGGAGTGCTCTTGCTACCATATTAGATCATTTTGTTTTGATTTAATGTTATTAATTACAAGACATGTACTTTGTTGGAACTGCAGGAAATGCAGCTGGAGTAACACCATTTATACACTTAATAGTAAGTGATAAATATATGGTTTTTTAATTAAATTCAATGGTTTAGGCTTTCATCTTTGAATTTTGTCATTATTTTTACAATGTTTTCAAACATGCATGTAGGGATTTATAAGTGGGTCTGTACATACAAACACAGATCTTGAGGAAAATACAAAAATAGTTTTAGCTCACCGATTAGCACTTATATCAGACAGACTTTATGAGGTAATCCACTCAAACTCTTATTACTGCCCTTCTGTTTTATCCTAAGTTTATGTCATGACAAATTTATCTGTTCTCCTGTGAGGCAAAGAGCAAAAATGGGATTGATCCCTAAAATTCCTTTATTGAACTTGTACTTTTTTTAACTTTTTCACTTTCTTCCATAGAAAGCCAAAGAAAGTTGCAATGGATCGTTTGTTGATGTAGATTCCTCAAATACACCATGTGTGGAAGCGATTCAAAAGATCGATCAGGTTCAATGGTTACTGATATGATGGATTTTCAAATTCATTTTCTTCTCAATGAGGTTATTGTAAAAAATAGAAATGTAATGCATTTGGAATTGCAGTGCCTCAATGGTATTTATACTGAAGGTGTTTTGGATCCTAATTGTGCAACCGTATCACCAAAACCAGATGACACACAGTCTCGAAGAGCTCTTAAAGCAAAAGGAAGAGGTTTCCTTCACCTTCCTGACTGGTGGTGCAAGGTATCTTATCTATCTACCATGTATCCATCCTTTGATACTAATACAATATTCTTAGAAAACTAATATAGTTTCTATCTGCAGAATTCTGTTTATGTACTTTCTGTTATATGGGCAAACAATAAGACAGTTCAAGAGGCTCTTCATGTTAGAGAGGTACACAGTTCAAGAGCATTGCTAATATGGCTCCTGCTGTACAATTGACAAAACATTGACACTCTATGCAGGGAACTTTTAAAGAATGGTATAGATGCAATTTGGTCTTAAACGCATTATATGATTATGATATTGGTGATGCCATTGGCTACCAGAAGAATCTCACTAACACAGGCTTACAAGTCTTACTTTACGAGTAAGTAGCTCTAGTAAATGATGAAATATCAAAACACTTTATCATGCCTAAATTAAACTAGCATTTTCTTTGACCTTTCTTGCTAAAAGATTTGATTTTTCTTTTATTATCATAGTGGCGATCATGATCTTGTTGTCCCACACATTTCTACTGAAGAATGGTTAAGGTCCCTTAATCTGACTGTTAGTGACTCTTGGCGGCCTTGGTTTGTTGATGGTCAAGTAGCAGGGTGAGTTGCTGTATTTTCAGTTCTCTTATTGAGAAAATGATACATATTCTCTTTTCTTAAAAGGAATTCATAGCTATAGTGCTGAACCTCCAGATTATATGAATGTGTCAGCCATTACATCAGTAAATATAATATAATATAATTTATCATAGTTCTCTTGATCTATTAATACACCTACCATAAATGGCATCAACTGTAAGAGAAGTGTAGTGCATAAACTTAATAGTTGCCTACTTCACATGAATCTTAGTATCATATGGATTGTGCAGGTACAAAATTCTATATTCAAATGATGGATACCGCTTGACTTATGCAACTGTGAAGGTAAGAAAAACCTGATAAGTTATATCTCCAGCAATGAGATTAAACGGTGAATGAAACTAAATGGTTGCCAAATTTGTGTGCCTGGTTTAAACAGGGATCTGGTCATTCTCCTACAGAGTACTACAATAAGGAAACCTTTGAAATGTTTGAAAGGTGGATCCATTTTTATCCTCTCTAGTCGGCCGACGGCTTTGGCTACATTTCTCAGTTGTAATCACCTAAATAATCATGTATCCTGTCATTAGGAACAGTTTATTAATGTAATGCTTTTAAACTGAACCATTATTTAGGATTGTGGTTAATGAATTAGAAGCAGTTTCCTCTCTTTTTCTTTTCATTTATTTAATCTAAGAAAAAGGGTTCACTTCACTTGTCAAGAGAAAATGGTGAATGAGATAATATCAATTTGTAGTTAGATGCTGATGTTTTGATTTTTAAGATAAATGGAGGAGGATGCCACCCATGTGAGAACTCAGAAGTTAAAACATTAGCTAGTTTACAATTAAGTGATGGTGTTCTTTACCAATAGGTAGTTAAAACATCAAATGGTGCGTGGACTGTGCCTGTGGACCTCAATGCAGTTAAACTTGACACTTCGAACAAGGATCAGGTCACTCTCCTACTGAGTACTTACACAGAAAATCCTTGAAATGTTTGAAAGGTGGATCCACTTTCATCCCTTGTAATAAAGTGAGCAACTGAACTTGAACTGAGGTTTATGAATAATGATAAAGGAGATGTAATCTTTCCCTGTATTTCATTTTGCCTGACTCTCTATGATAAGAAGCAGTATCTTGTGTAGAGAGACAATCAACAATTTCACCATTAAGTGAGTGCAAAAGAACTAGCAGTGCCACTGACATACAAATCTAGCATGATTGTGACTTTGACTTATGTCCACCGGCGAAGAGAGTAGCAAAGAAGTATGAATTAAATCCATGTATGGTCCATTAAATTAATCCACAAAGAAGTATCAAAGTTTTATTGGTTTTTATCTGGAGGTAGAAATGAATTAAATCATTCACGAGCTTCTTGAAGTGGATCATAATATTATATCAAAAAATCTTGAGTGTTAAATGGGGGCATAATGTAAAAATGAATTATAGCATTTAAAATTGCCAGTATTATATTCAAAAAAAGATTTTTAAATTTCACTGCAACCAACAACTGCTAGTTGATTGTGACTTGTGAGCTATGTGAACTGCAATGTTACCCAACTTCTGCACTTTCCACAGAGGAATGGAAAATGGCCCGTGGTGGTTGCTCATATATGCTAAAGGATCACATACCCTTGTTGGTCATGATTTACTATATAAATAAACCAAGATAGGGCATTACAACTTACTGCATGAGAAAATGACATTCAGTTCCATGAAGTTCATAATTTGGCTCTGCTCTCACCCGTTGCTTCTGCTACTTTTTTTTTAAAAAATGCAGATTGTGGCAACACTGTCAAAACCTTACCAGGCTTTTCTGGACCCTTGCCTTTCAAGCTTGAAACTGGGTAAGTCCTAGTGTGATATCAAGTTTCAATTTTTGTCATAGATATTAAACTATCTAGTGAAATATATATAATTAAACTTCATTTTTGTGACAAAGATATACAAGAGTAGAGGACTCGGAACTGTTCTATTACTCTGTTGAGTCCACAGGGAAGCCACATACTGATCCTCTTCTCCTTTACTTAGTTGGTGGCCCTGCATGTTCTGCTACCAATGGGCTATTCTACCAAGTTGGTAAGTTTTTCCTTTTTTCATTTCTTTCTTGGAGGGAAAAAAAAATAGAGTTTTTAAATTGCATGAAAAATTGTGTTTTTGGAAATCCCGGATACCGCTTGACTTATGCAACTCTCAAGGTTAGAAAGCCATTTGTTTCATTATCTTTTCTTATGTGTCTATTGGTGTATGAAGCTAAATGAACTTAAACTTGACATGTTTGAATAGGGAGCAGGTCACTCACCTACTGAGTTCTTTCAGAAAAAATGCTTTAAAATGTTTGAGAGGTGGATCCACTTTTATCCCTTATAATCTGCAGCTCCTTTTGTGACAGTCTTCAGATTCCCCCCACAAAATTTAGCAATCATTGGCATTTCCATTGATGTTCTCTAATAAATTGAGCAACTGAACTTGATCTGAGCATGAGATTAAGAAGATGTAGTCATTCCCTGTATTTCAGTTTTATCTTACTTTTTATGATAAGAACACTATCTTGTGTTGAAAGGCTGTCAACAATTAGAGTTTATCATCTCTGAGAAGTTACAATCGTTCTAGCCCTCCAAATTGACCATTATAAGTTACTGGTAAAAAAAAAAGGTGAATTACGTCAAATATTTAGACTCAAAGAACATTAACCATTTCTTAAACTGCATTAATCACAAATTTCATTGTTGATGTGACTCAAAATGTGGTTAATGTTCCTTGAGAAGAAATATTTGTATTAGAAGCAAGAGAATACATTTGAGTCCCAAAAGGACATTTAAAATTTTATATTAAATGAGTATGCTAAATTGACTGTTGGATGTAAACGGTCAAGTTACCTAACTTTACTGGAAAGAAATGGAAGAATAACGGTTGAGGTTACCAGAAAAAGTGTGACATGCCAAAGTCATTATATGAAGAAAGATGATAGCCTAAATGTGGATATCTTAAATAGCTGTACCACAAGAAAAGGAGAGCCAGTTCTATTAAAATGAGTACGCTAAATTGGGATGGATAATCTGAGGACTGTTGCAAGGGTTTCAAATTACAAGGGACGGAAGTGGATCCACCTTTCAAACATTTCAAAGCATTTTCTGTGTAAGTACTCAGTAGGAGAGTGACCTGATCCTATTCAAAAGTTTCAAGTTTAAATGCATTGAGGTTTACAGGCACAGTTCATACACCATTTGGAGTAGGCAATGGTTTGGTAAAGAACACAATCACTCATTGTAAACTACCTAGTGTTTTAACTTCTGAGTTCTCACATGGGTGGCATCCTCCTCCATTCAGCTTAAAAATCAAAACATCGCCATCTAACTATAAATTGATGGTCTCTCATTCGCCATTTTCTCTTGACAAGTGAAGTGAACCTTTTTTGTTTTGGATTAAATAAATGAAAAGAAAAAAGAGAGGAAACTGCTTTTAATTCATTAACCAGAATCCTAAACAATGGTTCACTTTAAAAGGATTACATTAATAAAATGTTCCTAATGACAGGATACATGATTATTTAGGTGGTAACAACTGAGAAATGTGGCCAAAGCCGTCTGCCGACTAGAGAGGATAAAAATGGATCCACCTTTCAAACATTTCAAAGGTTTCCTTATTGTAGTACTCTGTAGGAGAATGACCAGATCCCTGTTTAAACCAGGCACACAAATTTGGCAACCATTTAGTTTCATTCACCGTTTAATCTCATTGCTGGAAATATAACTTATCAGGTTTTTCTTACCTTCACAGTTGCATAAGTCAAGCGGTATCCATCATTTGAATATAGAATTTTGTACCTGCACAATCCATATGATACTAAGATTCATGTGAAGTAGGCAACTATTAAATTTATGCACTACATTTCTCTTACGGTTGATGCCATTTATGGTAGGTGTATTAATAGATAAAGAGAACTATGATAAATTATATTATATTTACTGATGTAATGGCTGACACATTCATATAATCTGGAGGGTCAACACTATAGCTATGAATTCCTTTTAAGAAAAGAGAATATGTATCATTTTCTCAATAAGATAACTGAAAATACAGCAACTCACCCTGCTACTTGACCATCAACAAACCAAGGACGCCAAGAATCACTAACAGTCAGATTAAGGGACCTTAACCATTCTTCTGTAGAAATGTGTGGGATAAGAATATCATGATCGCCACTGCAATAAGAAAAGAAAAATTAAATCTTTTTAGCAAAAAGGGTCGAAGAAACTGCAAGGAAAGTTTAATTTAGGCTTATTAATGTCTTTTGATATTTAATCATTTACTTAAGCTACTTACTTGTAAAGTAAGACTTGTAAGCCTGAGTTAGTAAGATTCTTCTGGTAGCCAATGGCATCCTCAATATCAGTAACATATAAATCCTTTATGACTACATTGCATCTATACCATTCTTTAAAAGTTCCCTGCATAGAGTGTCAATGTTTTGTCAATCAAACTACAGCAGGAACCATATTAACAACAATCTTGAACTATGTACCTCTCTAACATGAAGAGCATCTTGAACTGTCTTATTATTTGCCCATATAACAGACAATACATAGACAAAATTCTGCATATAGAAACTATATTAGTTTGGTAAGCATATTATATTAGTATCAAAGGATGGATACATGGCTAGATAGATTAGAAACCTTGCACCACCAGTCTTGAGTCTGAGGATTTTGAGATGAATGAAGGAAAGCTCTTCCTTTTGCTGTAAGAGCTCTTCGAGTTTTTGTATTATCTGGTTTTGGTGATACTGTTTCACAATTAGGATCCAAAACACCTTCATCATAGATACCATTGAGGCACTGCAATTCCAAATGCATTACATTTCATGTTCAGAATAAGCTCGTTGAGAAGAACATGTATTTGAAAATCCATCATATCAGTAACCATAGGACCTGATCAATCTTTTGAATCGCTTCCACACATGGTGTATTTGAGGAATCTACATCAACAAACCATCCATTGCAACTTTCTTTGGCGTTCTATGGAAGAAAGAGATAAAGTTAAAAAGCTAGAAGTTCAATAAAGGAATTTTAGGGAACAATCCCATTTTTGCTCTTTGCCTCACAGGAGGACAGATAAATTTTTCATGACATAAACTTAGGATAAAACAGAAGCAAAGTAATAGAAGTTTGAGTGGCTTACCTCATAAAGTCTGTCTGATACAAGTGCTAATCGGTGACCTAAAACTATTCTTGCATTTTGCTCAAGCTCTGTGTTTGTATGTACAGACCCACTTATGAATCCCTAAATGCATGTTTGAAAACATTGTAAATAATGACTAAATTCAAAGATGAAAGCCTAAACCATAATGAATTTAATTAGAAAGCCATTTATTTATCACTTACTATTAAGTGTATAAATGGTGTTACTCCAGCTGCATTTCCTGCAGTTCCAACAGAGTACATGTCTTGTAATTAATAACATTAAATCAAGACAAAATGATCTAATATGGTAGCAAGAGCACTCTTTTGAACTCATTACTGAGAACTCTTAAGTTTCCTAAACTTACATGCTAAAAGAAAAACCTTTAGCAGCGGACTATATGCTTGACTTATTTAAAGGATGAAATTGACTTATGAACTCCAAATATGTTAGTTTTAAACTAGTAAACTTTACATAAATGAATTTAGATCTTGTGTTACAAGTTCAAAATATATTTCTAGAATATAAATTTCAAAGAAGATTTGAGGTTAGAAGCATACTGTGAGAATCAACCATCTTTCATACAAGTTGAAGCCTTTTTGCAGTTACAGTTACAAGAATATAAGAGGTTGAGGCTTCGTAATTACCATCTAATATATCCTGCGCAATGACTGGCACAAGTATACCACTATACGAATCACTAGCAATAAAAACTCGATTCGGAAGGTAGTCAGGGTGTTCAATCAACCACTGCATTTGAATTAAAAATTAGAGACACTTTATGTACAGACATTTTAGCTTTACTATACATGGAAACAGTGTGTGATGCAGCCAAGCACCAAATAAACCAACTAAAACTCAAGTTTTTTCTACATCACTATATTTACCTTTCTCAAGAATTTGTAAACTTGTCTTGCTGATTTCGTGTCTGATAGAGAAAAACCTTCTGCTGTTGTAGGATAGGAGAATCCAGTACCAACAGGTGCATCTATAAATATTATGCTAGCAGTCTGGAAAAATCACCATAACCATCAAATAATTAAGCTTAACAACCACGGGTGGAAGAAAATTAAGAGCACATATTATAGTGTAATTGAATGCATAATGACCATATATTTTTTTCACCTTTGTCCATGGATATGGCCTTAAGAGTAACTGTGGTATACCCCCATTATAACCAGTTCCATTGAATTCAAGTGGACCTAAAATAAAAAGAGAAAATAAGTGGGGAATTAATATATTAGTGACCAAATGGGATTTATTGTAGGTGATATGATCTGATATGGGGCCCTGCTGTATGAAGGATCAAGAGTTTGCTAATGAATACATATAACTAATGATTTGGGTCAAATGAAGAGTTCTCTAGGGACATTTGTGAAGGACAAAACATTGTCTGTTCAAAGATATCACCTTTGAAGACATTGAACAGAAGTTTCTAAATGAAGGGAGCAGGAGAAAACATACCAACTTGGTAGAAGAATCCATTTAAAGCAGAACAGCCAGGACCTCCAACCATGTATAGCAGAAGAGGATCGGTCCGGGGATTCCCAGTTGACTCAACAAAAAGATAGAATAGCTCTGAGTCTTCCACTCCTATATATCTTTGCCAAAAAATACAATTGAAGACAAAGAGTATTACTATATTGAAGCTTCTCTGCACTACATATATTTAAGCTTCAAATGTCACATTGTTATTTACCCAGTTTCAAGTGTGAAAGGCAATTCACCAGCATAGCCTGGTAAAGTCTTGACAATGTCACCACAGTCTGCATGCCTCAGGAGAAGTAGCAGAAGCAGAAACTGAGAGCAAACCAAGCTTATTAAGTGCATGGCAAGATATGCCATTTTGTTGTTTTCCTAGCTAGTTATCTGTGAATTTGATGATAGATACATATTTATTTGTATTTATAGTATAAAATGCCAACCACCAAGACCTCTCATCAAAGAAAGTATTTAACCGTTATTCTTCCAGCCCAGTTGAGGAAAGTGTTACCTTCCCCTCTCATGGTCAATGACTAAATATAACACTGACACACAATTTGATCTTGTTGATTGTAACACTATTATGGAAACCTAAAGCTTTTTTCAGGTAAAATCCAATCCAATGCCAAACCAAAGAAACACTAAGAAAAATCATAATCATTTTAGCAGAATAATTAATTGAATTTTCTAAGGTATAATTGCATGCTGAACTTATTTGTCATAATCTTAACATGCTGGCCTTCTTGGCATATCTCCCTTCTAATATTGCTTTTGGGTTTTTCCAAATCATTAGTTTATTCAAATTAGATGACTGATTAGTGGAAGTATTTTATACCTCACAGTCAAACTTGAGCACCATTTTATACCTAAGAGTCAGTTTCAGGACATGGCAGGGTATAAAAGTTAAAGGGGGGTTGTGACTTGTGAGAAAGTCAATGGAAACTTAGAAAGTTGAGAACTTGAAATTCAGATTGAATTCAAAATACCAATTTTAAGTGAGGAACAGACAAATTTCAATAAATGCAAATAATTTTGATGATGATAATCACAGTTTGCACACATTTCTTAGCCCTAATATTTTGTCTACAACGAGAGCTGCACCTAATCCACTTGTCCACTCATGTTTTGTCTCTACTGTCAACTAATCTCTTAATGCTCCAGCTTTCTTTAAGGGGTAATTTGAAACATCACTGAGAATGATATTTGTGGAGCATTCATATCTATAAAAGTTTAATTTTCATTACTCATTTTTTATTTTTTATTTCTGCCAAAAACACTAAAATGTCAACATGTTACCATTTTTTGGTGCACTACTAGAAAGTCAACCAACTATAAACCCAAAGGAAATTCAGTTAAAATATCAAGTTGCCTAACTTCCATGAAAAGAAATGGAAGACTATCGGTTGAGTTAGGGCAAATGCTAAGTAATTAAGGTGTTAAATACGCGTTTATTGATTAGCATTATATAAACATAGCTGATTAAAGCCATAATTTTAGCTGTGCTTAGATTTTCAGTAGCAGGATGATGATAAGATCATGTGCTTACTCCCAGCTACTGCTTCTGCTACTTGTCTTTCATAATGCAAACTCTGGTACCATTGTCAAGACCTTACCAGGCTTTCATGGTCCACTTCCTTTCAACCTTGAAACTGGGTAAGTTGTAGCCTACACTCCAAGAGTAACCACATAGCATCAAGGGGTATTTTGATAATTTTTCAGTGTGACAAACACTTACTTGAAAGACATATTTTTTTACCATTAGATCTTTTATGCAAGTGGGACTAAGTATATTTTAACTTAAAAAAATGCAACTTGAGAGTAAAAGAAATTTCTTTTTTTGGTTAAAATTCAAAAGAAAGTTTACCAAATTTGTATTTTTGTGATGAAGGTATACAAGGGTGGAGGACTCTGAGCTGTTCTACTATTTTATTGAGTCAACAGGAAAGCCAAGGATCGATCCTCTTCTCATTTACTTAATTGGAGGCCCAGGATGCTCTGCTTTAAATGGATTATTCTACCAAGTTGGTATAATTTTTGATAGAGGAAAATATTATTTACTCAGAAAATAAAGGGGATAATATTTTATTTTTTTTTAATAAAGATACATACTTTATCCAGAAAAATTATATACTAATGTTAAAAGATAAATGATATTATTATGCAATATTGTCTTGTAGCAAAGTACTATTACAAAAACACCTCTATCACTATATATGGTTACCATGTCATGTATGTGGTTATCTGCAGAAGCTAACATGTTAATTTTTTTTTTTTTTTTTTTTCTTATTGCTTTAAATCAAGTTCAGCAGGCACAAGAAATCCTTCATCTGCTTCTTAGCCTTGTTAATTTTTAATCTCTTTTGTTTAAGGTCCATTTGCTTTCAATTTGATTGATTACTCAGGGGGTTTACCACAATTAATCTTAACACCATATACTTGGACAAAGGTAAAGAATACTCACATTGTTACTTCATTGTGATTATCTTACCAACTTGTAAGTTTAATTGATTGAAGATGGTAAAAAATTGTTCCAGACTGCTAGCATTATATTCTTAGATGCTCCTGTTGGCACTGGCTTCTCCTATGCCACAAGCCCAGAAGGTTACCTGTTGTCAGATACTATTTCAGCTAGGCAAACTCACAAATTCTTGAGAAAGGTAAAGTTTGAATAATGATATATATGCAAATTTTTTGCCGTAACATTTCACAAACTATACTATGTGATAGAATTTTAATTCAACTGGTCCACCTTGGTTTTTTTTTTTTTTTTTTTTCAACCAAAATATGATGCTGCACATACCACTGTTGTGGATTGTTGTGGCAGATAGTCTGTGGAAACAGTAACAATGGTAAAAATTTGAAGTCCAGAAAAAAGACTAATCTTTAGTTAATTGTATATAACAGTTGTCAACTGTCTTAGCTGAAAATAGATGTTAATGTTCAAAAAACTTTAATGCAAATGCAGTGGCTGATTGAACACCCAGAGTACATATCAAATAGGGTTTATATTGCTACAGATTCATATAGTGGACTGCTTGCACCAGTCATTTCCCAGCTTGTATTAGAAGGTAAATTTTGTGGCATAAGCAATTTCTTCTATAAGATTGCAAGTAAGTACTCAAAACTGAATGTTATCCCTTTCTCAAAAATCCTCAAAAACAATGTCACACACTCATTGCTCACTTTTGGCTTACAAGTTCTTTCTTAGTCTTTCTTCCCTAGTAAATTAGTAATTACTTGAAAAATTACTCTGGTTTAGCAGACTCATATTTTTTAACTGCAGGTAATGCTGCTGGACTTGAGCCATATATAAACTTAATAGTAAGTGATACATGGTTTTCTAAATTCAGTGTTTGTCAAGTTTGGATCTTTAAGAGATAACATTACCCTTATGTTCTCAAACTTGCATTCAGGGATTCCTTAGTGGCTCTCCCCATATGAATACACGGCTCGAAGGCAATGCAAGAATACCCTATGCTCACAAAATGGCACTCATATCAGACAAGCTTTACATGGTATTTCAGTCAATGTTCTGTGGCTTACATGCTGATATAAATTGATTTCCTTTTGATTTCACCATAAGAAACTAAACTTTTCTACTTACTTTCTTTATTTGAAATTAATCATTGGTCAATATCAAAAGTGTAATGGTTCATAGTATTACACTCTCTCAGGATGCCAAACAAAGTTGCAATGGTTGGTACCTTGATGTGGATCCCTCAAATGTAAAATGCTTGGAAGCACTCCAAAACATATATGAGGTCTAATGGGATAGTAATATGTTGCATATTCAAACTCACAATGTTATTCATAATCTTTTCTTCTCATATTAGATTAGTCATGTATTTGGATTTGTGGAATTTTCAGTGCCTTGCTGATATCAACACATTATGTATTCTGGACCCTCTTTGTGCAACATTGTCACCAAAACCAGATGGTGAAACTCATAGAACTCTCAAAGAAGCAGGACATTTCCTCCATCTTTCTCTAAAGCCTCGGCCTCAAGACTGGTGGTGCAAGGTGCCAATCTATTCATTTGTCCTTCATATAACACTAATTGTTAGGAAAGCATGGTTTAGGGAGACAATAATGGCGGCCTTGAGGTGTGCAAAAGATACTATCTTAAGTGTAATATTGCTTTACTATCAGAAGCAAATTACTTTATGAATCTAAATTGTCAAAGTAATATGGAACTTCGACTTTGAAAAAACACTTTGAACAAATACAACTTGTTGGTTAAAAACAAATATATATAAGGAGCCGCTATTTTCACATCCGATTTTCTGATGCCACTTCTTATTTAATGTCTAAATGTAATATAAACTAATTTATCCTCATCTAATATAGAAATTTTTTAGTTAAGGTTAAAACTTTTCATATTAATTGAGGGTAATGTAGTCTATATTATATTTAGACATTAAATAAAGTGTTGCATTAACAAAATATGGTATAAAATAGCGTCTCCCTATATATGACTATTTGTTGTCAACAGACACTAATATGATACACTTAATTGACAATTTTAATTTCTATTTGCAGAATTTTGAATATTTACTATTAGATATATGGGCAAACAATAAGACTGTTCAAGAAGCTCTCCATGTTCGCGAGGTATATGTAACTTAATTGTTGAAGTTGTATTTGTATTTTCTCTTATGATTCAACTACTGATTTGTTTGTTGCCTCATAAAACACAGGGAACCATTCAGCAATGGTATCGGTGCAACTTAACCATGACTAATATATATGATGCCGACATTAAAGATGGTTTTCCTTACCAGAAGAATCTTACTGAGACAGGCTTACAAGTTTTACTTTACACGTCTGTAATACTAGTTCTATTTTCTCCATGCCCAAACATGTCTAAGAAATAACATGCTTAAATTTTAGTTTAAGTATAAATTAAGTTTGACATATGTTAATAAATATTTTTTCTTTTTTTGACTAGTGGTGATCATGACATGAAGATTCCACATATTACTACTGAAAGATGGTTGACATTTCTGAATATTACCGTAGATTCTTCTTGGCGTCCATGGTTTACTGATGGTCAAATTGCAGGGTAAGTTTGTTTATTTCCAGTTACCTATATAGCAAAATATGATATACATATTTCACACAATAAATTGCATAAGGTAAAACCAAAGATGGTATAGCTCAAGAAAATCAAAGAACCCTTCACTAAAACCAGAAAAAAAAAAAAAAAAACCCTTTATANAAAAAAAAAAAAAAAAAAAACCTTTATATGAATATGTGTATGCTTTTAGTCAGAAAATCCCAAGTAGGGCAATGATGCTGTTACATGAGTTATGTAGGTACCAAGTTGCATATTCAACAAAATCAGGGTACCGCTTGACCTATGCAACTGTTAAGGTAAGAAATTTAAGTTATCTGTTTAATTGTTCTCATTTTTGTGATCAAATGGTGTATGAACTTAAAAGAAGTTGAACTTGACATGTTTGATTAGGGATCAGGTCACTCTCCCACAGAATACTTCAAAAGAAGATGCCTTGAAATGTTTGAAAGGTGGATCCACTTTTATCCCTTATAATCTGCATAACTGCAACTCCAATCAACAAAGCAGCTTAATTGGCACTACTATAGATATTCTGAAATTTAACTGAGAAGATGAACTTGAACTGAGGTTCTTCATTAGTAAGGAGATCTAAAGTTTCTCTATGTTCCTTTTCTTTCTTAATATTATGTGTTATCAAGCAGTGTCTGTGTATATGGACTGTCAGTAAACTATTTGAAGCAGGGCAAAGTAGTTTTTATGGATTTCTTGTGAGTAATAAACTGCAATGTATATATCAAGACAAAATATCATTGAATTAAATCTTAGTTGTTCCTGTAATTAATGCTTTAGATTTGTCTTTCTTGCCTTTTACTACTTCTGTAAATGGTAAATAATTAAACAACAACCATTTTAGTAGAGAAGATCTGCTGAAGACTCATAAGCATGTTAATTAAACGAAGAGTTGGTTTTTTTTTTTTTTTTTTT
>QAOA01002596.1:321509-343912 GCA_003255065.1 Cercis canadensis
TTTTTTATTTTTTTATAGGAACAACTTGACATGTTAATCAATGATATTATGTAAGTATGTTTCATGGTTCCAACTTACTCAAGGCACCATTAACAATAAGGAGAAAAAATTAAGAAGATACAATAAATACACTAAATAATACAATGCAAATCATTGTATTTGAAACCTATGTAATATTTTATAATTATAATCTTAAATTTTATAATAATTATTAAGTTATTTAAATAAAAATAATTTTAAGTGAGTTACTAAAAATTTATTTATTGAGTTATAACTATTGTTATTTTTTTAAAATTATTTTTACCAATAATTATTGATGATGTACATAAGATAATAACACATCAATATACAATGACCATTGATCATTGATGAAAAAAAGTAAATTTAAGAAATTAACAATAATTATAATTCACTTAATTTTCTTTGAATAACATACATGACATTATTATTATTTTGAATCACTCAAGCTAATTTACTCAAAAAATTTAGTAAAAACAATCATAAGATGATTATGTTATGATATTATTTCGTTAAACATTACATTGCATATTAATGCTGAAATTTTAATTTTACAAGGTGAATACTGAATACAAATACAATGAATTGATGTTGATACGTGATAAGAAGTAAATCCTTCCCAAAATCTTGTCAAAATTGCTTTTGACATTTGACAAGCTTCCAAATCTGGCAATCTGCCACGGACCACCGTCTCTCTTTAGTCTTTCATTTATGCGTTCTGCTAAAATTTCACTTTCACTTGTTACCTACCACAGTTACCAACTGTCACCTGATAGTGAAGATGATGAGCGTAGCCACCAATCCACCACCATCAGCGCCACCGCAAGCTCTGAAATTGGAGTCCCTAGCTCGCATAGACACCACTACTCTTTCCCAGTCTGAGCTCCAAGCGCTCTCTCTCTGCTCACTCTCCGCCTTCGACCTTCGCTCCACCCATGACCTTGTCACCCCCAAAATCGACCGTGCTCTCTTCAACGAAAGCGCTGGCTCCCGTCGCCAGACCTACTCTAGACCCCGTAGGCAGCAATCCGCCACTGGTTCTCCCACAGGCCACCGCCGTCGCGTTGCCGGGCTTCTTCCCACTCCGAAGCTCCCTCCGGTTCCTGCTGGTGACCCGGAAAACGTAGAGAATCGGATGATTATCGATTATCTGAAGCAATTAATCAGGGAAGATCCAAACTTTGATCAAGTTGAGCTGGCCCCACCTTCTGTTTCCACTGTAAGTGGAACAGCTTTGGAACCTAGGGGTGAAATGGTGGCCAGACCGGAAGTGGGTATGGTGAATTTTGGTGGGGAAAGGAAGAGGAAGAGGGGAAGGAAGCCAAAAGTGAAGGTGCATTTGGAGGAGTGCTATAGGGGAAAGGAGGTTGTGAATAAGAATGGTGTTGCCATTGATCTTTCAGCTCTGGCTAATGCGGAGGATCCCTTTGCCGAGGAATTGAGGAGAAGGACTGTGGGCTTGCAGAATGAAGAAGAGTTATTGGGTTTTTTGAGGGATTTGGGTGGACAATGGGGTAGTAGGAGGAAGAAGAGGAAGATTGTGGATGCAGGAGATTTCGGGGACGTGTTGCCAGTTGGTTGGAAGCTTTTGCTTGGTTTGAAGAGGAAAGATGGTCGCGCATGGATTTATTGCCGCAGATACATAAGGTGGTCTTCTTGCTTATTTCATTCTTATCCTTTTTCTGCTTGATCGAAAGAAATTGAGGGAATTCAAAAATAAAAAGCTTTTCTTTAGTGGCTTTCAGAAAATAGCTCAATTGAGCATCACGCTTTATGTCTTGGTTGTTCATTTCAAAATGTTAAGTGAGAGAAAAGGGAAAAATGCACCCTCTTCTGGTTTAAGATAATTTTCTACTAGGTCTGTGATGATTGATTGGTGCGGTGTGCATTGTAAGAATATCAAGCCTATGAATTAACACTATGAACTACTGAATGTGTTATAGCAGTTTTGAATGTGGCATAGCTAGTATGCAGAGCTTTCACTTTCAAAATATTTGATACTTGTGTTGATATGGTTGAACTTCATTTTCTTGGAACATAGTCCTTTACCATAACTTTCAAAAATCTTGAAGGTACTTTGTCTGTGAAATGGTAAGGCCTAGTCCTTGATGTATTTGTTTTTTTTCTTCTCATTGATACCAGGACAAATCTCTCTTTCACTCCTTTTTCCTTGCTAGGACTTACATCTTTCTTATTTGATATTCTCCAGCCCTAGTGGACAACAATTTGTCACTTGCAGAGAAGTTTCTTCATATCTGCAGTCCGTTTTTGGTTACAATGATGCACAATTGGCAATCAATCGTAGGGGTGAAAATATGCTGCAGGCCAACAGGGTGACCACTGAAAGTGTAAGTAAATTTGCTGCTGCTGATTGTTCTGTTGTAGTTTTAATATGTGAAGCTTATGAGATATATTGCAGCCCGCAGGTGTTACCCATGAGAATCAAGAACAAAGGCAGATTGTTGCATCCGACCCAACTCTACCCAGTTCTTCTGTATCTAATGAACGGGTGAAGGAAGTGCCATTGTTGGGGATTGATAACCTTGCAGATGTGCAAATACATGATCTATTTGAATGCCACAAATGCAGCATGACCTTCGATGAGAAGGATTCATACTTGCAGCACCTGCTGTCTTTTCACCAGAGGACAACAAGGCGGTATCGACTTGGTTCTTCTGTTGGAGATGGGGTTATAATTAAAGATGGAAAGTTTGAGTGCCAGTTCTGCCATAAGGTGTTTCTAGAAAGGCGTCGCTATAATGGTCATGTTGGGATCCATGTTAGGAATTATGTGAGAAGAGTTGAAGAATCACCAGCTCAGGCAAATGTCCAAAGGAGAGATAAGTCTCCAATCAGGGAGGATATGCCTTTGAGGATCTCTAAGATGGATGCTCTAATTGAAATTGCTCAGAACTCTATCATGGAGGACTCTGACTTGGATCCTCATAGTAAAACCAACCATGGCTCATCTCCAGATAAATTGAATGTGATTCCTGCCTCAGAACTTGCTGTTGGCAACTTAGATCATGACATGAACTTTGAGTCTCCTCTCAGTGAACAGGAAATAGAAGATAGCATGACTGACAAAAATGTGGGTCAGGATTTGAATCAACAAGATGGTCAACATGTACACATGGATGGAAAAGTACAGAAAATTGATGATGATAACAAAGTTATAGACGTAAAGATGGATACTTGTCTTGATTACATGGATCTGTTATCTGTAAACAAGCAAAATGTTAATGCATCTGGGTCTTTAAATGGACAAGACAATATGGCATTGATTGTTGATGATTTTGATCAGTCTGGGGTTGATCTGGAAGGAGTTTCTTGCGGTCCTTTACTTCCTTTCTCTGGAAAGTATGCAACACCTGAAGCTGAGAGTAGCAAAAATTCTGGTTCCATTAATGCTGAGGGGCAATTTAAGCCCAATGAAGATGACAGTAATAAGACTGAGCTGAAAATTGGTTTAGGTGGCAACATTAATGCATCTCTTAGCAATAATGTCCAAGAGAGAGTAATGTCAACTTCTGAAGACAATGTAGTCAAGTCTGGGGTTTCTAACCCCTCTATGTCCATGTTGCAATCAATGGATTGTTTTCCCACATTAAAAGAACTCTCAGATAAGGTACAAGGCATATCCTCTGGGTCCCTTCATTCTTAGGGTTTTTTATATGTAGAAAAACTTTGAGAATATTTCTACGCCAATTCCTAAGTTACAGATTTGAGGCCTTTTATGTGTGGTCACATGTACACATGGCATGTGGGCCACTAACCATGCCTCCATGGTGTATATCTTGTATTGAATCATTGATGTAACTTCGCATTATTTTCAAAGTCTTTGGTGCACGTTCATTCATTTTCAAGTGCAGTTTTAAGAAGGAAATTTTCTGTTTGAGTATTAATCCGTGTCAAGTCCCTTAGATGGTTTCCATATATTTATTGATATCACTCTGTAATCTGGTGTAAGTTTTCCTTTTGTATTTATGCAAGTCCAATCTACTTTAACCTGCTATGTAACTGGTCTATGTGACAGTCATAGTCATCTGGAATCATAGTCGTCTGGTTGTTCAGCAAGCATGTCTCTCAAAAAATACCAGAAATGTAGTAGCTCACTTCCTTTCTTTATTCATTGTCGAGTACATTGTTTTTCAATTGTATTGTGGCTGAGACTGCTTGAAATAGTGGCTTTCCTTCTAGCTTTTGTAATTCTTTCTCTCAATTTTTACATACCACTAAAGAGAAAAGAAAGAGTTTCTTTTTACTATTATTATTTTTTATGCCATTATCCTTGAACAAGACTATCTCCCATTCCTCTTGAAATAATCTTGCTCTGTAGTTTGAAAGTGCAATAGCTGGAGTATGAGCGTGTCTTTGTGTACTAATAGCAATCCTCTCTAGTTAATTCTATTTTTTTTTGAATGCTGTCTTTAGTTTGAAGTTACTGAAGACTAGTTAAATCCAGCATCTTTAACACCGGATCAAGCTCCTCTAAAGTGCACTTGGCATGTGCATGTATCCTAACCATTAAAACAACCAACAGTTGAAATGAGATAATTACACATTAATCTGTTGAAAAATATTCTTGTCTTTATTTTGCAATTATATTTTTGCCAACTATATCTCAATAGTAATTATATACATGTTTCTAAATAATCCCAAATTTAATCTAAAGTGTCCTTGTCAATTTAAAGATTCGCATTTGTTTATTTATTTTTTGCACACACAAACATCAGTCCACACAAAAGTGTGATTATTTCAGTGAACGAAATGTAAGCATAATCATATTTATATAAGTACTTTATAAGTACTTCCATTCATTGATGTAAGCATAATTTTTTTTATTTTCTTTTTGGTTATAAATTTTTTCTAGAGGATCCAGATCTTACAGTACCGAGTTGTATGATGTAACAATTAGCTACTTTCTGCACCCAACCATGATGTGTGTCAATTGGTTGGTTGTGCTGATCTTACCATGAAATTTTTGTTGGTGTTATTGCTCATTGACAGGGGGGGAAACAATTTTGCAGTGTTGACCACAAGCATAATAATGTGAATGGGCTCCAGGAACTGAAATTCGATGAAACAGAAACTCATAAGTATGGATTTGCAAGTGTTCAAGATTCCCTTTCTCAGCCAGACATGCCAACAGATTTAGCAAACAACACAGATATTGGAGGAGCACGTGCTTCCTCAGTTCAGCTTGAATCACAAGAAGTTATGTTAAATATGGTTGGCAGAAATTGTCTGACAACTTTGTGTGTATGGTGTGGAATAGAGTTTAACCATGATGCTGTTGATTCGGAAATTCAACCAGATTCTGTTGGATTCATGTGTCCAGCTTGTAAGGCAAAAATCTCTGGTCAAATTAATGTGTTGGACTGATCACCCTTGAATGCTGACCATTTTTGATTCGGGATGTTCTCATTTTATGTAAGGATATTTTACAAGTGGGTAATTTCTGATCCTCTAGATGTTTGATAAGAATGGCTTTAATTATACTTTTCTCTCCCAAGGTGATTGACACTGTAATTGTTTCTTTATTTTGAGAAGAGGCTTGAGAGTGTTATTATGAGATTTTTACCATTCAAAAACATGCTAACTAGGTTGTGTGAAGTTACTCAAAATATGGATATAGATGGATTTTTGATAAACTGAGCAGATGAAATGTCCAAAATTTTATGGATTAATATAGTAAGAAGGGATGGTAATTCAGGGTGCTGGATTGTGGAGTTAAATCTTATTTTTTCTGAGAGAACAAAAAGAACAACCTTATGGCCACACGGAGAGTAATGGCTAAAGTGAAAGAGAGAAGCCTCAAGGATAACTTTTACGAGTCTAATTTAGGATAGGTTGTGACATGTAATAGTTCATTAATTGTAATTTGTACTTTGTGTTTTATATATGAATTCTCCTTTGAATGGAGTGCCATGTGGTATATGCTTCTCAATTTCATGCATGGATGCATGTAAACATGCGTAAAAAAAAAATTTCTTCTGCAAAGTATGTTGTATTTTATGTGCGTCTTAATTTCATGCATGGATGCAAGTAGATATACTTATTACTTTTTTTTTTAATAAAAAGAATATGAATCTAGTACTGGATTCAATTTTGGTAGAATTCCTTGGACTAACAGTAGCTCCCCAACTTCTTTATTACCTTCACAAAATAACTTTTACAATATTTAGTTTTCCACTTTCAAAAGAAACCCTTTCACCTTGAAGGTTCCTTCCCTATCTATAATCCTTAGTTTGAGCTGCTTGTTGGATTGGTTCTAAGTAGTATTGCTGTTATTATCATACCAGTAGAACAATGGTAACAAAGCCTATCATATTTGAGTAACTTCAATCTTTGGTTTTTTTTTTACTTTGGCAGCTGAATGATGTTTGGGAGATTAGTGGAAGGAGAGAATCTAGAAGATGTCAGATTTTGCTGTAGATATTATCCTCATTTATGACACCTAGGTAGATTGTGTTGATAGTATTGATCAATTTCTCCATGTATGTTGTACTACCTAACATGGTCATTTGTTAGAGAACCAAGACTCAACTGATATAATCATGTATAGTGTAGTCTATAGTACCAGTCTCTGCAATATGCTCAAGGTTTCTGTATAAATTCCAGACATGACTATGGCGTTTACCATCATGACACCTTAGTCAACATGAATCAGGTACTGAATAAAATTAACGTTGTTTAGTTTCCAGAAGTATCTTTCTTTTCTGTTAGTTTATGATGGTTATGGCCATTCCTTGTCGAGTAACTGTACTACTTGGTGTGCGTGTTCGAAACCATTGTTTCCTCCCTTGGAAAGTGTGAAATAATTTAGCTTTTTGGCTGGACATGGTTTTCAGACCATGGTTTGGATTTTATATATTTAGATTCTTAACACAGCAGATAACAATCAGGAGAAAAGATGTAAGATATTTGTTACTGTATAAGTTTCCTGAGCTGGTGGCTCCAGATGAGCATCAGAGTTTACCAATAGTTGTGTAATACTGTTTTTCTTTTGTTGGGTAAAAAGCAAGAAAATAATAGTGTTTCATTGTTTAATCTTCATGCCTTGCTGTTGCTTTAAGTTTATTCTGTTTACTGCATGCATTGAAATCTTCATGGATTTGAGAGCAATTCCCTCGTGCAAACTATGTAGTAGTGAACTAGTGATTAGTGATTATAGAGTATCTTGTAATAAAGCAATGATACATGCTTGAAGAGTTTCATAAGATCATTCCTTCTAGTGCATAATATACGCATCCATAAAATACTTTGTACACCAAATAAAGGTCATTAAGCAAGTCACTTTATCATATTTTTAATACAAATTTTAATATAATAAATAATTGTGTTCGATTATCGTTATTTTTTGCGTCATTGAAAGATTTAGGCTTTCACAAATTAATCTTTGAAGAAATATGTATTACAAAATAGTCTTTCAATCAAGATTTTTAACAAAAACACATGACATTTACTACAAAATAGTTATTTAATCAGTCAATTTTTGGAAGAATTCTGACATTTACTATAAAATAGTTCTTCAATCAGTCAATTTTTGGACCAATTTATTAGGAATTCTAGTGATTACAGGACTATTTTGTAATACATATATTTTTAAGGACTAATTTATGAAAGTATGAATTTTTTAAAGACTTAAAAAATAGTTTACTCTAATTATTTTCATAGATAGGTGACGATGTTGAGCATATAACTTTCTTTAATCCATCAATTAGCAAAGAATCAAATCAAGATAGTAGTAGTAACCTACGTTAGCCAGTGGGGAGGGGAGAAAAAAACGCAAAAAGAAAAAGGGTGACCTAACTTTCAACACCTAAAGAAATTTAAAGTTCATAGCATCTGGTTCTTGCAGCTTGACATTGAAAGAATAAAGATCACAAGAATATCTTACTTGGACGCAATTGAGAAGCACAAGATAACACATTGTTCCATTCATTTTTTTCCCCACTTAAAATAAGGTTCTGTTTTATATGAATCAATTAGACTGGTGCCTCTCAGTAGCTCTCAACTTTTGGGGCCCCTAGCCAGGAACAGCCAATTTTGCACTGCAGAATTGACTATGCTTCAACAAAGGCCTATTAAAGGTGAGGATTTTGCATCCCTCAATCTTCTATCAAAAGTGGGATTTGATTTGATTTATATAATAATTTGTAATCGTCCTTTAAAGTTATTTTGGCCCCTCCATGTCTAATTAAAGTTCAGTATTGGAGCACCATTGTCAACNTTAGACTGGTGCCTCTCAGTAGCTCTCAACTTTTGTGGCCCCTAGCCAGGAACAGCCAATTTTGCACTGCAGAATTGACTATGCTTCAACAAATTAAAGGTGAGGATTTTGCATCCCTCAATCTTCTATCAAAAGTGGGATTTGATTTGATTTATATAATAATTTGTAATCGTCCTTTAAAGTTATTTTGGCCCCTCCATGTCTAATTAAAGTTCAGTATTGGAGCACCATTGTCAACCTTTGTATAGTTTATTTAGCATCAAGGGAAGTGCATGGACAGATATGAAAGTTGTCAATCTTTTCTCATGTGTTCATTGTATCATGTGCATGTCAGTCTCCTCCATATATCTAGTTGATGCTAGCATGCTTGAGCTGCAGAGAAAAACACACATCAAACAATGGAAACTAAAACTGTATGCAGAACATGCAGAAAGGATGTTTTGTTGCCCACAAGCACAACTGCTTATCGTTGCTCTGTATGCCACGGGGTGAAAAAACTTGGTGAATTGTTCAGGTATGATCAGCCAGACAGTCCCAAGACTGCTAACAAAAATGTCAATTTCTTCAAACATCATCAGCTAGACTCAGCTTCTTCCTTGTCCAGGAGAAGTGACAAGCGTGCGGTTCTCTGTGGAGTTACTTACAGAACAAGGAAATTCAGGCTCAAGGGAACCATTAATGACATTAGGAACATGAAAGAGCTGCTGAAGGAGGTTTATAAATTTCCAGAAGAGAGTATACGTGTCCTCACAGGTATCTAGTAGAACTTTTTAGCTGATGATTCTAATTAGTGTTTGAGTTTACTATCTTTTCATTTAGATTCTATTTTAAACTTTAGTCTTTGCAGTTTTTTCTGAATGGATAATTAGAAGAATTTAAAAGCTCCCACACACACTAATTTGCTACTCCACAAGCACTAAAAATGTATTATAGAGTAGAATCTGTTCAAGACAAAGTTATCATTTTTTATGTTATCCTTAAAGTAGTAAACTGTGTTAATTACAAAATCATCTTTGCCACTAAGTATATCATGTTCTCTGTATGCTAGAATGCTTCATCTAATTCTTCCTTAATTTGTGATATATATTAGTCTGATTCCAAAATCAAACTAAAATGCAGAACAAAAGAACGATATACAGCCAACCAAGAAGAACATACTGGAATCCTTACAGTGGCTTGTGAAGGACTGCCAGCCGGGTGACTCATTGGTCTTTTATTTCTCAGGACATGGTGTGCAACAACCTGATACGAAAGAAGATGAGCGTGATGGGTTTGATGAATCTCTTTGTCCTGTTGATTTTCTGCGAGAAGGTGTGATTATTGACAATGATATAAATTCTATCATTGTTTGGCCACTCAAGATTGGTGTCACACTTCATGCTATTGTTGATGCTTGTCATAGTGGAACAGTTCTTGATCTCACGTATGTTTATAACCAAGAAAAGTGAGTACATTTAATTATTTTCTTCCATTTATTCTTCCTCTATTTCATTTGCAATATAATAACTAATCTCTTGCCTGAGGCTTGCAGGGGCATTTGGGAAGATAACGAACCCCTTGCTAAAGAACCTATGAGAAAACATACAAGTGGTGGATTGGCGATTTGCATCAGTGCTTGTGGAGATAATCAGCTGGCATCTGATACCACAGTAAGAATATTGGATACTTCTCCATCCCATTATGTTATGCAATGAAATGAAGTTACTTGTTCACCACTTGGATTATGACCAACCAACACAGGCTTTCGGTTGGAAGGGAATGAATGGTGTCCTCACCTATCTTTTAACGAAAACGATCAAAGAAAACCCTGAAATAACATATGGGGGCATACTAGAAAAGATTCATGCAGAAACTGAAAAAATTATACAACATAGATGCCGGCCCAGTTTCCTGAAACATGTCTTTCGCCATAGAATTTCACAGGTTGGCTTGCTTCCTCCTTTATTGCTATTACTTTTCAATAGTATCAATTCCTAAGATGCTGTGTAGCAGATAATCTGACGGTGTTATCTGCACTAGGATACATCCCTTTTATATTGGGCATGACATAATTATACTAGATAAAAATGTCATTTTTTCGCTCATTCTTAATAACTCAAAGTTTTTAAGTAGACCGTAAAACATTTGGTTTAATCATGATAAATCTTGTTTCTATGAGTTTAAATGAATTTGAGTACAGTCCTTCCTAATAGAACTTAACCAAATATCCAGTTCTCATGTAACCATGTAGATGTTTCCCGCACATTACACTGTTAGACTACAAGTATGAACAATTAATGGTGACCTATCTAGATTCTCTAAATTCAATTTATTTTTCTTCTTCATAAAGCATAGAATCTGATTTTTTCATACTTAGAAGGAGCTAAATATTACCTAGCTCCTTCAATCAGCTACATCAAGAATTTATCTCATAAGATTGTTGTACATCCAATTCATTCAAAACTTAAGCTAAATTTGAATCAGTTGCTGATTTGGTTTCCTCTTTCTCGTGGCGAAATCGGATTATGGAGCATTGCAGGATCCTCTTCTATCATCTTCTGAGAAGTTTGATGTTTTTCGGAGAAAATTCACATTGTGAGCATTTAAGATGGAAATGGCAAGCCTGTTGGTTTTCATTATAAATGTCTTGTGATAACAGAAAGAATTCTTACAAGTCTACTTATATCCTTGTGTATTCTTGATAATCAGACAATTGATTATAATAATTTTATTCATCATTATTGCTCTTCCCTTTTCTGTCACACATAAACCCATGATATAATCTGATATTATTCCCTATTGGTACTGAAGGCCAATGAGGATTCTCCATCTTCTGTTGCCACATTTATTAATTGTTAACTTGAAAGTGGTCAAAAAAGAACTAGTGGTCTGTTTTCTATTAATCTGAATCAGAATTCTTGTATTTAAAGTATAGCTCAAGGAATTGAGAATTTATCAGGATTCCATGTATATCTCATACATTACTCATTAAAATCCTTAACCCCATTCTTCCCGTTTTCCACTCTTTCAAATACATCATGACTGTTACATGTGGGTCATGACTTTTCTTGCACTTACCATTTCCTTACACAGTAATCACTTCTCAGGAAAGGATCAAAACAAAGAAAAAGCTACATCCATTTTCAAGAAGATAGGAATATGAGTTATGGAATCAGAATCTGATTCATGCTTCTTTTGTAATGTTGGAGAAACAAAAAACTGGGAAACAAAAAGAAAAAAGAAAATTATATGATTTACTTGGAAGCTTTGAATTGTTTCTATGACTTAGACGTGTTTCAATTTCCTCTTCCCGCATGACTATGGTGAACTTGCACAAATATATTTACACTATTGGATATAAAATTTAAAACCCATTTGATTTAATCAAAAAGTACCTTTTTTTTTTTTTATAATAAAAGTACTTCTAAAAGTGTTTGATTGAGCTTTAGTGTAAAAGTTGAGGCACTTAAAAAACTCAAAAACTGACGTTTTAAGAAGCTAAATATTCTAGCTTTTAAGGTTTGATATTGCAAAGTTTTTTTTTTTCTTTAAGACAATAATTATGAAAAAATAAAATCAAAATAAAATTTATGCTAAGAATAAAGTAAAAGTCATTTTCATTTTTATTATCAAAACAGCACTAGTTTTCAAAAAGCAAACAAATACAAAATTTAAGAATAAAGGCACACGAATGAGATGCATCATGCTTTCATTAGACTCTGTCTCTCAGTTAGCATTTGATTCAGTATTTCCATAAAACCATTGACCAACCTGCAACTCAGAAATTTTAAAGGTAAGCATTTTGCATTCTCTCATCTTGTACCAAAGTTGGGATTTGATCCAACATCACTATAATCTTATAAAATGTCCTATGCAGTTATTTTTACCCTTCAATTTCAAATTATAAGTTACTGAAGAAAGCACTGCTTTCAACCCTTGTAAAGGCCACTTACCATCAATAAAAACACAGGCACAGAGGTGAAACTTTTCAATCTGTTGGCTCATTCTGAATTATCTTTTCTTCTTGCTACTCCTGCCTGCAGGCTTGGTTTGTAGAGAAAATCAATAGCAAACAATGGAAGTTAAAGATACAAGCAGAACACACAAAAAGGATGTTATATTGTCCACAAGCACTATCATAAATCGTTCTCGATATGTTTGGCCAAGATATGATACTTCAGTGTCACAGCCAACAAGGGAAGCAAGTACTTCACAGTCGCAGCCAACAAGGGAAGATGCATATTAATTAATTTGATTCCAAATCAAACTAAAATTCAGAACGAGAGACCAATATAGCTCCAACAAAGAAAAACATACTGGATTACTTCTCAGGACATGGTTTGCAACAACCTGATTTGAAAGAAGATGAGCTAGATGGCTTTTGATGAAACAATTTGTCCTGTTGATTTTCTGCGAGAAGGCATGATTATTGACCATGATGTAAATTCTACAATTGCTTGGCCACTCAAGAAGGGTCTCACACTTCATGCTATTATTGATGCTTGTCATAGTGGAACAATTCTTGATCTCACCTGTCTATAATGTCTACTAGAAAAGATGCACGAAGTAACTGAAAAAAATACACCACCTAGATGGTATCCTTGTTTCTTAAAACATATCTATTGCGGCAGAATGTTTTCACAGGTTGGATTTAAATAGCTAGTGTCAATTCCTAAGATGTTGTTTAGCAGATAATCTAATGGTTGCTGCACTACCATCCATGCCACTACACAAATTATATTGGATATAAACATTATTCTTTGGCCTTACCTAACAACTTAAGGTTCTATTTGGTTTGTGTGAATAGGAGTTTTCAAAATTTAAAACTAAATCAGTTCTAAAACACAGATCAATTCAATATTCAGCTCTCTTCACGAACTAGTTCTTTAACCTAAAAAACTAGTTCTCTGATAAAACAATATTCAACAGAAACTCAAAACTAATTAAATCAAAGAAAAGTAGAATAATAGAAACCTAGAATATCACACTTCAGCATTAGAAACACAGATAAAATTCAGAAGTGTAAATAGCTCAAAATTAAAGAGATGAAGAGATAAGAAATTTGACACAGGAGTTTATAGTGGTTCGGCCAAATTGCTTACATCCACTCTCTCAATTTCTTGAGATTCCACTAAAATCTGAGTTTAGTTGTCCAAGCTTCTCCAAGCTTACATCCATAGTTTTTTGCTTCAAGCTAACCAAGAACTCAAAATCAAGTTTAGTTGTCCAAGCTTCTCCAAGCTTTACATCCATGGTTTTTCTTCAAAACTCACCATAAACTTATCTCTTCCAACACAAATGAAGGAATCACACACCCAAATTTCTCTCTAGAAATCTGAATACTATCAAAAATAAATCCCCATAAAAGGCACTCTTTCAACAGAGAAGAAAATTACAATTTACGCATTTGAGGAATAAGAATGAGAGATATAAAAGATGAAGTACAAAGAAATTCAAAGAAATGGCATTTTTCTCTGCAATTTTAGCTCACTGTATTTCTCTTTTTTTTTGCTCTATCTCTCTTCCTTGCTGAAGTCTTGAAACCTTCTCTTCTTAAGGCAAAGATAACCCACGTGAAGACTTCAGAAAAACAGCCCCACTAATTAAGGACAACTGTCCACCACATAGAGCAAGAGAATCTCATTTGCCTTATCTCTTTCATTTTTAGCAATAAACAATTCTTACTTTATCCCTTAAAATGTGGATCTTACTAATGTCCCCTCAAGAGGGAATTTTCTCACTTTGTATAGGAAACTTCCTAACAAAATGAGAACTTTTTTGGGTCTTCTTAATTCAGCATAAATCTCGTTCACATGAGCAAAAATCTGGGTAGTCAACTTCTGGAATAACAAATCCTCATTTGCCAGAACTAGTTCTTTGTTGAAGATAGAACTAGTTTCTAAGACTTCTTACTAACATGTTCTAAATAAACACTTAAGCATATAACACAAGATTAGTAACAATATGATCATTTGTTATCATCAAAATTGGATTAAAGAATTATGAGACTAACATATCTAGCATAATAGTAGTAAAAGTAGGAGTATGAACACTTGATAGTTACCTACCAAGATTGTCTAAAATAAATTTTGCCCTTTGATGCAAACATAGAATCTGTTACTATCATAATTGAAAGGAGGTATATGTTACCTCCTTGCAACTATATCAAATGTTATCTTCTAACATTTTCTTAAAATTAATTATATGATGGTTGTATGTCCAACACATGATCAGCATTTAATCTAAATCTTAATAATTTGTAGTTGTTGATTTAAGTATTTCATGAAGAAAATGGATTTATATGGAACGTTGCAGGATGCTTTGCTGTCATCATCTGAGAAGTTCAATGTTTATCAGAAGAAATTCACATTATGAGCTTCTAAGGTGGAAACAAGAATCTGTTCAAGTTACTAGATTGCAAGGACAGATAGTGGCTCTTCATCATAATGTCTTGTGATAGCGGAAAAAATTCTCAGACAGCTATTTTGTGCAATTCATTTCTTTTATTTGTACTCAAATTTATAATTTTTCCAAAATGCGGTAATCCATACAAAGATTTTAAGTTTAGGGTTCCAAGTTGTATTCAGTTTAACGGTGATTTTGTGATTATAAATGATTGAAATCTTATACAAATTAGGAAAATTAATTCTGAAATGCTTATCCTTTCTTAACAAATAAATCCTTAAGAGTGTATTTGGAATGTCTCATAAATAAAATTAATTTCTTTTGATTTGAAATGAAATTATTTGCAAAGCAGACAAAAAAAAAAATGATAGTTTTTGTAATCTTGATCTAATACACACAAAATGATTTGTAAATGAAATCAACCCCTAAACTAATATGATTCCAAACAAGTTTTATTAAAAAAATTCATTTACAAATCAATTTAATTCTATGATTTTAATAGTTCCAAACATAGTGTAATTACTTACTTTGACAAATCTTTTAAGATAGGGACCTTCGAGAGTGAGAGGTGAAAATGGAAGAAATGGGAAAGAGCTGAGGATTGAGAATTTTTATCAATATGCCATGCATATCCTAATGCATTACTCATTTTAAATCTTATCGATCCGCATTTACCAAATTAAACATCTGCTACATATGGTTCCTGACTTTCTTGCACTTATCGAATTTCTAGCTCAATAATAAGGAAAGAATTAAAAAGGAAAAACGTTATGATCATTTTCAGCAAGCAAGGAATCTAAGTTGTGGAATCAGGAACCTGGTTCTTGCTTCTTTTAATTGAATTGTAGGAGATAAAGTAGGACAGGCCCCTTTTTTCTCCTTCCTTTTTAATAGGTTTAATCATGAGATATTTTCTTTTTAATTAGGAATACAAATCTTGGACACCAATTAGGAGAATCCTTTTCTATATTCATATAGATAGATATATCATATAACAACTAATAAGCTGCATGCTATCACTGTTACATTTGAAAATTTTGTAAATTTTATTAGTTACATTTGTTGATCTTATTTTCTTTAAGCCAACAATCAGGAAAGGGTTGGACTCATTTCTTTTTTTTTTAATTAACAAAAAAAAAAAACACTATGTTTACCACTTTACAGTCACATCCAGAGAGGGAAGCAAACTTTACATGCAGGAGTTGCAGAAGAGTTTTATCACCTGCAAGCATGACCATATATGAGATATATCGTTGCCCTGCATGGCGAACCACTTACACTTCAGTTTCAGGATAAAGGCAATTTTTCAAACATGATCTACCGAACAATGATGACAGAAAATGTTAATTTGATGAATTCTTTTTCTGCAGATTCTTCCTTAGTACTTGTCTTACAGGAAAAGTAATTAACTACTCCTTATTAGGCCTGATTCTCTAGCTACTAAAATAAATATCAGTTGAAAAATAGCAGTGCCATGATTCAATATATTCACTCTCCACTAGGAAAAGCAAGGGGAATGTGATTCTCTCTATCACTCTCCAAACAGATAAAATAAGCTTAATTCAGTAGACACACACCTCTAGTAACAACGAAGCATCAGTTTCCTGATTTGTTAAATCCTAAACCCTTTGTTCTTTTTTTTGCCTCACCACTCTCGAAAGCTTCAAGAAGAGAGGAAAGTGATGGCAAGCAAACAAGAAAGATGCAGTCATTGTGAAACATTACTAGTAGTTCCATCAGAGGTCCAAACCTTCAAGTGTGCTATATGCCATGGCATCACCCAGGTGCAATCCAATTATCCTTTGAGTCAAGCCTACAATTCTGTTTCCCACGTTGCAAACCGATTTAGAGGCTTCATGAACACTATGATGACAGTTTCAGTTAACAGCAATCCTGGTCATGGCTATTATTACCCTCAGCCTCAGCCACTAAGGCCTCCATTGATGCCTCCTCCTGCATTTGGTTCAAAGCGAGCAGTGCTGTGTGGAATTCGCTACCACGGGCAACGTTACAGGCTTAAGGGTTCTGTGAATGATGTTCAGTGCATGAGATACTTTCTGATTAACAAGTTTGGGTTTCCTAGTGACTCCATTCTCATGCTCACAGGTACTAAGAGTTCAACAATTAGCAAAAAAATAAAATAAAAAAGGACTAATTGTTCAAGAAACTTATAAAACTTCACAATATTATTATTGTATGAAGAAAATGAAGATGTATAAATTTTTCTCAGTGCTAAATTAAGGGCTAAAAACCATCTTTGAAATGAAATTAACAAGCAAGCATGTGTAACTTAGCTCAGGGATAAACTACTGATTTTATGTATGCTTATATTTTTTGTTTCATTCTATAATATAATTTAACACACAATCAACCTGCAGATGATAAGGAGGAGACGAACTCATTAAAAATACCAACAAAATACAACATTCAAATGGCCATGAGGTGGCTGGTTGGGGGCTGCAAATCAGGGGACTCATTAGTGTTCCACTTCTCAGGACATGGTACACAGGAAATGGACCTTAACAGTGATGAGATTGATGGGTATGATGAAGCACTATGCCCTGTTGATTATGAGTACCAGGGGAAGATCCTCGACGATGAGATTAATGCTACAATTGTTAGGCCACTACCTCATGGTGCTAAACTTCATGCCATTATTGATGCATGCCATAGTGGGACAGTTCTTGATCTACCATTCATGTGCAGGATGAACAGGTCAGCTCACAAATGCTCGTTTTCTGATTAGTTGAACTTATATCTTGTATGCTACATTAATTATCTGATCCATTGTCAGATTAAAACTTTACCATATCAATTAACAAGAAAGTTTCATATTGAAGTTACTAAGATATTTTACTTGCAATATAAGTTTTTAACATATTCTTTACAACATGACAACATATGAATCACTATTTGTGTAAATACGCATATATCAAAATATTAATTAATTGTGGATTATTTGTGTTTGCTTCTTTTTGCTCAATCAGGGAAGGCTATTACACATGGGAAGATCATAGGCATCCCTTGGCTGGTAACAAAGGTACAAGAGGTGGCTTAGCTATTTGCATTTCAGCTTGTGATGATGCTGGAGTCTCAGTAGATACCTCGGTTTGTAAAATTCCCCTTTCCCCATTTCAAGGTTCATCTAAATTGTTGATAACTGTGTGTGAGATTCATGGATTTATGTGAATTGGTGTTGGTAGGCCTTGAGTGGCAGGGAACTTACTGGAGCCTTAACTTACAGTTTCATCCAAACAGTGCAAAATGATCCTGGATTAACATATGGCCGCTTGCTCAGTGTCATGCGCTCCACAATCCGTGAGGCTAAAGTAGGAGGAGTAGTTGGCCTAAATGGCCCAATTGCTTCCTTGCTTAATAGACTTCTTGGCATGGGCATCGTACAGGTATTCTTATTTGCCAAGTGCTAGTTATTCTTACAATGCTTTACACATGTACACTTGAAAATATCTAGATTTAAATTAATCAGTTTACACTTTCACTTGACGTATATTAACTTTGTTTTTTCATACGGCTCAAAGTTCATACATTATCTTACATATTGTTAATTAAGATTTATATCTCTTATTATTCACTAGCATTTCACCAAAATAAAAAATTTGAATGTGTAACAAATGTGACTACAAAGTAGTGAGATCTACATTTTCCCATATTATAATATAGGAATATAGTTAAGATATACAAGAATATGAGATCTTCACATTCTTGGTGTCTCACCGATAATTATGAATAATTTTTTATTGTCATACCATATGTATTTACCTATATCCAAGATTATTCTTATATAGATATGAAAATATTGGCACACCAACCACCTCCTCAATGATTATGCAGGAACCACAACTGTCTTCTTCGGAGAATTTTGACATACATTCAAAGCGGTTTATGCTGTGACAAGGTTTCAGTTTGGACAACATCACCGGTTAAATAAGAAACGGTGAGTATATATATAGCCATGAGAAAATTAAGATGCTATATTGTCTGTCATCGATCAAGAGTAAGAGGCTCAAAGAAAGCTGAGGAGGCATCTTCCACACTAGCTTAAAAAGCACAATTTGGGTAAAGTATCAACACACAGAATTGTTACCATCAACACAAGATACATGTCAAATACAGAAACTTGCCAATCCTAAGATTGAAGAGCATGGATCTGATATCTTCCATGGGAAAGACTTAAAACATTTGGAAGCTAGTTAATTTTATTAATGAGGACAATCTTTATATTATACCTTAAATGCCTGTAGAACTTGAATGCCAAGTGATAACAGTTCAAGACTTTTCCTATCTTATGAATGTATTTCACAAAAGATTCTTCACAAAATGCCAGGCATCTAGAAAGTAGTAAGGTTCTGCTTTTAATTTGCATTTGAGATATCGGACACATAATCAACACAGGTCACGAACACAGTAACCAAAATTAAGCGACATAGAGTTTCCATTTTTGTTTATGCAAAAGAAATACATAAAACGAATTAGCTAGTAACTTTCTCATAAAAACAAATAATATTAATTACAGATTACAGAGAAGTTGGTTGAGGTTGGGAAGGGATCTTGTATGTTCATTGGTTTCCTTGAAGTTAGCACTAAATTTACTTATTGCCGCAAAGATAATGGAAATAATTTTTTTTTTTTTTAGTTCTTGCATTAAAAATGATGTAGTTAATGTCAATAATCATTTAACTTAAAAGTCTAAATTGTTTAGAAAAAAATTGAAAATAATTTAATATCTAACAGAATTATCCACACTGCAGCATGAAATTCTAGACCATGAAACTAGGGAAAAGCATGAGAAAATTAAAAATCTATCTCACGAGTCATGAAAGAAAAAAGATAAGAGTGAAATATACAAGTAAGTGTGGGATTCTTCATCAAGAATACAATGGTTCACCAAAAAACAAGACCACCACTTGGCCATTCCAAGGATTTTAGCCTCATTATTAGAGTCAAACCTCGTATCAAACATATGTACCAAAAAGAAAAAAGGAAAAAGAATCATATTCATTAATGGATGGCAAGAGCAGATAAGTTGATAAATTCTGTTCCCACTAGAGGCAAAAGGGAATTTGATTCTGTAGACTAGCTAGACAAATATATAGGAATACACTAACTTCAATTGAGGCCATTCCGATCATTAGAAGTCATCTACAGATTCTTTCTTGTATCCATAACTTCTAAACTGTTTTTTTCTTTTTTCATTTTATCTTTACCACTCTAAAAAGCTACAAAAATGACTACACAGAAAGCAAATGTTCCTAACAGAAGAAGGTTGTTCAAGTGCCATTATATGTCCGTTGGCCATATGAACTTGATGCCATGTAAATGGCCAACATCCATGGTATTAAAAGAAGGAAAAGAACAAAAAAAAAAATTCATATTGGTGAATATTTTTTGATAGAATAGCCAATTAATGCTTTTTCTCCAATAGTTTTTAGAATTTATGGTTGATTAATGATGACACTTTGTGTTTGTGACTATGATACTTGAGGTGATTGCTACACAAAAGGAGAGATAACCCATAACCATATTTATTTGAAAAAGGAGCAAGATTATTACTACACATCACCAAATGGTGAAAGAAAGCAGGTACGTAATCTATTTACTCAGTTTACCAAATATATACCTATTTTATGTTGATACTGTGGGGGGGAAATATTTGGACATATATTTGTGAAATTCTCATATTCTATGTTGGAGAATTACTTACAGTGTGGTTTGTGGATGAATGTTCATAAAGGAAAATATATGTATATTTTTGAAAATCCAGTTTTGTGATGATGATGCTTTATATTATTTGGGGTCAAACAAGAGTTGAGAAAATCTGTTGAAATGCGTAGAATAATTTGTATACCCAAAATTATCTTCTTTTTTTTTTTTTTCGGTANTTTTTTTTTGCGGTAATCTGAAAATTGCTAGATATGGCATGAATAACTTGTTTCATTTTTAGGAACTGGATGTTGATTTATTATGGGTTGCAAATATGTAACAAAAATTGTGTTTATTGGCAATTTGGCATATGTATATTTATGATCAAATATAAAAAATAAAAAACTGATTATACCGCATCGTCCATGTATATTTGTACTATATATCGAAATCTATAAATTTATATACAGATATATACATTTATAGTAGTGTAAAATACAATATTTCCTAATTAAGATTGTCTGATGAGATTTTTAGATTTATCTTAGTAGCAAAAGTTTTTTTATAATGAATAGTATTATAGTTAACTCAAGTGGTACGTTGTCATATAAAAAAAAAATAGTTATATTGAGGAATTTGATTCTGTATTGTTATTTCGATAACCTCAAATTTAGGTGTGTGAAATTTTTATTGTTAAAACTGCTATTTTCAGCCCGAATTTGATGGATTCAGTAAAAGAAAATTCTTGGCGCTTGATCAACACATGAACTGACTTTGAAGTTGTTTGGGTGCTTTGCATTGTATGTGAAATTTATACTGTTAAAACTGTGCAATTTTGAGCACAAATATAACCGAGTTAATGACAAAATATTCTTTACTGTTGATCATAACAAGAACTGATCAACACGCTTTAACTTTCCTACTTGCAGGGTAACAGATATTGCAGAAGCATTTCCATGACTAATATACCAAACCGAGTTAAACCTGGGGTACATGATTATGACTATTACCGTCAGCCTCAGCCGTTAAGGGTACCATCATCACTAATGCCTCCTCCTGCACATGGTAACAAACGAGCAGTGCTATGTGGAATAAGCTATGGTGGGGAGCTTAAGACTTCTCTGAATGATGTTCAGTGGATGAAATACTTTTTGACTAACAACTGTGGGTTTCATGATGAATCCATTCTCTTGCTTACAGGTACTAAACTGTTCAACTATATATTATGGCTCAATTCATGCTTATATTGTGATTATGTGAATGAAGTAAGCATGTCTAATAAGTTTAGCTCATTGATAATTTAAGAGATAAAACCATCTTTGAAATGTTATGAACCATGGAGGCTTAAGTCAACTCAGAGAGAAGGGAGAGATGTATATAGATGATGAGTCACACAGCACACAAACTACTTGTTGAGCTTTTCCAAATTTTCCACAGAATCAAAAGACTCTTCGGTCTTTACTACTATTTTTAACTGCAGATGCATTTACTTCAGTACTTGGTAGCTTATGGTTATGGTCGGAATACATCAGGAGAGACGTGAAGATAAAAATGTAATCTAAGTAAAAATGTGAAGGATGGAGCTATATGTAATTTACTGTAGCTAACTCGGACCTATTTTAATGTATTTGAATTTAGATGTAACTTAAATATTTCAATTAAGATATTATATGAGGTTTATAATTTTTCAATGATATTCTCTTCTAACACTTAGCCCCAACCTGCAGATGAACAGCTGGGAAGAGAGCCTCTAAGAATCCCAACGAAATATAACATTCAAATGGCATTGCGGTGGCTGGTTGAGGGTGTCCAGCCAGGGGATTCATTAGTGTTCCACTTCAGTGGACATGGCTCAAGAGAAGTGGACCTTAACAAGGATGAGGTTGATGGTTATGATGAAGCACTAAAGCCTATTGATTATGAGAGTGAAGGCGAGATAATTGACGATGAGATTAATGCTACAATTGTAAGGCCACTACCTCGTGGTGCCAAACTTCATGCCCTTGTTGATACAAGCTTTAGTGGGAATGTTCTTGATTTTCCATTTATGTGTAAGATGAACCGGTATACATATTGTTTCCACTAAACTTTTTTTTTTTTTTTT
>QAOA01002596.1:343922-417228 GCA_003255065.1 Cercis canadensis
TTTTTTTTTTTTTTTTTTGTTTCTCTAAATTCAGATTAGGCCATAGCTTTTCTATCGCTGCTTACGCAATGTATTTGGCTACTACGATATGATGCATTTTTATCTTTTCAAACAGGCAAGGACAATATGGATGGGAAGTTTGTATACGTAAGAATCAGCAAGCTGGTTATAAAGGTTCAAAGGGAGGGTTAGCCATTTGCATTTCAGCTTGTGAGGATGAAGTAAACAAAGCAGACACCTTGGTTAGTAATTAATGCCTTTTTTTTTTTTCTCTTCCAAGATGTTTATGTTAATGGTCAAAATTGTTTCTGAATACATGGATTTATGTGGGTTTTGCATGGGTTGGGTTGTTTAATTAGGCATTAAGCAGCATGCCAAATGCTGGCTCCTTGACTAGCGGTTTCATCCAAAGTGTGCAAAGTGAGCCAGGAGTGACTTATGGGCGCTTGCTCGCTGCCATGCGTTCTAAAATCCGTGGGCCGGGCTAAAGGAGGAATATATGGCTGGATTGGTCGAAGGTTTTGGATAGACATTCGTCAGGTGTTCTCATGTGCCACCATTCACTCTCCCCCTTCCATCTCACACACATTAATTAATATATTCGAAATTGGCGTATTTCTATTCAAGCATCACTTAGAGTTACACTTTAATAGATATCAAACCTGAGTTTAAAGGACTTCACTTAAATTTTTCTCTGTAAATTAACTCGGATGATGACACACATATATTGAGTTATTGTTCATAGCTGTGACTCTAAATGATGTAAGTGAGATTATTCTTGAAATTTTAATGCGACATGTACATTTTTCTTTTTGCAGGAGCCACAACTGTCCTCTTCTGAGAAGTTTGATATTTATTCAAAGCAATTTGAAATATGAGATAGTTAACATATATAGGAGGAGAGTAATTCTAAATCTATTGCAAAATCTTTTATATGCATAAACTATTCACAAATTAATACTTTTTTGATAAAATATATTAGATCGAAGAGAAAGCTCTTGATAAATGATGTTATATTTCTATAATTTTCTCCTGGTATATATGCAATCATGCAGTAGCATTTTTTTTTCCCTTTGTTCTTTATTTTTCTCTAAAGCATTAGCATATATATGGGCAACCTTTCCACACGCACTAAATTTAGACCGTTCCCAATTATTTATATATGCTAGCTAGAATCAATTTCATTGATAAATTATTAATTATGGCAATAACAAGTGGGTCGAAATATATTCACTCCCCACTGAAAAAGACAAAGAGAACCTTATTCTCTTTTTGCATACCACAATAATTTTCCTTTATATTTAGGAATAAGGTAAGTTCAATAGAGGCAACTCCAATCTAAACCAAACCCTTTTATTTTTTCTTATATTGGCACCTTACTTACCACTCTACCTCCTAATTGCTCTTCAAAAATGGCACTTAGAAGAGAAACATGCAGCCAGTGTGGAAGCTTTATTGGTAGGAATACTCTTCGGTGTGCCATGTGCGGTTTTGCCCCGGTTCGACCCATTTATCATCCGAATCAAGAGAACAACCCTGTTTCCTATGTTCCAAACCGGTTTAGAGGTTCAGTTCCAATATACTATGGAAATGGAGTTCCTGGTTATGGCCAATATCGTCTGCCTCAGCGGCTAAGGCCACAAGCATCGTTGAGGCCTCCTTCTCCATTCGGTAAAAAGAGGGCATTACTATGTGGAATTACTTATGGTAAGGGAAGGTTGGCGCTTAAGGGTTCTGTGAATGATGTTCAGTGCATGAGATACTTTCTCATTAACAATTTAGGGTTTCCCCCGGCTTCCATTCTCATGCTCACAGGTACTAGCTAACAGTTCAATTATTATGGCATATTTTTTCTTTTTTTGGTACTTACTATGATGGAATAATATTTAAGGTTGTTGTAATTGTAAGAAAGACGTATGCATGTTTAAGTTAATTTATAGGACATGTTTGGTATGTCAGTATTTCCATATTAGTATGTAAGCATTATCTTGATTCTTAACCGTTAATTGAAACTTGAATCCATGGTGAAGATTATAAATCATGTATATCAAAAGTAAGAATCCAAATACCAACATATATTATACAAACGTGCGATCATGTCCTTAACTTATAGCTCAATTAAGGTTAAAATAATCTTTGAATTAATTGTTTCTAGGCATAATTAGCATTTGAAGGGACACAACGCGATCCATTGGCATCACCTTCCTATAATATTTTTACTCCTAACATTCGAATAAATGTAGTATTAAATTTCATTATCCAATACTTATTAACCACTTTTTGGAGATTCATATTTAATTAAATGCATGTTGTGAACATTACTTAGATATAATATATCTTACATATTAGCTGTACGAATTTATATTTGGTACACTGTTAGTGAAGTCTAAAGTTTACACAAGCAGCTTGATTTATACATTTTCTTTATAATAAACACTTCATAAAAATCATCTTAATGATGATTTAGGTTGTATTCGATAGTTTATCTATGATTAACTTCAATAAAAACATGATAAAAAGTAATCAAATTAGAATCCATAATTAAAACCAATCATGAACGTTCATTTTATGATTTTATAATTTTTGTATGAAAAATGCAGTTTGAAATATAAAAATATTGTAAATTGAGATAAATAAATATATTAAGAATATTCATATCTAAATTTTGACTTATTATAAATACAACTATAGAATTTCAGCCGCTTGTGTAAATATTTTACTTTTCACTGTCAGTATACCAAATAATAACTCTTAGTTGTACNAATATTTTACTTTTCACCGTCAGTATACCAAATAATAACTCTTAGTTGTACCTGAAAAAAGTTAAATATTTCATGTCTTAGATGTCTGTTAATTAATTTTATTAAAATTGATATCTTTACGCTTTGTTTACCGAACGATTATTATATTGTCTTGGATAGATACCTTGTTAATATCCATCTAACATTTAAATTAGCAAGTAAGAATGTACAACTATTGAAGTTTAACTCGAATATTGAGAGTAAAATAAGGCCTTAAACCAAATATCTATTATGAATTACATTCTGATTTCTTTCATTGTATACATCCTAACAATCAAATCTAACGTGTAGATGCTGAGGAGCTGAAAGAACCCACTAAAAATCCCAACAAAGTATAACATGCAAAAGGCCATGCAGTGGCTGGTTGAGGGTGTTCAGCCAGGGGACTCATTAGTGTTCCACTACTCTGGACATGGTTCAAAAGAAGTGGACCTTGACATGGATGAGCATGACGGGTATGACGAAGCACTCTGCCCTCTTGATTTTGTGCATGAAGGCAAGCTACTCGACGATGAGATCAATGCTAAAATCGTTAGGCCTCTACCTGGTGGTGCCAAGCTCCATGCCATCATTGACACATGCTTTAGTGGGACTGTTCTTGATTTACCATTTATGTGCAGGATGAACAGGTGAGCTATCACTGTTTGAGAAACTTCACTATAATATGTAAAATAAACTTTTTCTTGCCCAAATCTAATTAATTTTGACACATAACACAATTGTAAATTGGTGTGTATTCAAATTTCTGAATTTATCATTTTCCTAAGGTGAATTGTGTCGTTTTCTTTTCTGTTCAAGCAGGCAAGGTCGTTACATATGGCAAGATCAAAGGAATCCCAGTCCCAGAGTTATAAAGGTACAAACGGAGGGATAGCAGTTTGTTTCTCAGTGTTACACAATCAGAGGAAGAGAAATAGCAGAAATAATAGCAGAAAACAAAATAACATAAATGTTTTTATGTTGTAGAAGGCTCAAAAACGAGTTTCATTCATATGCTGATATATATACAAAATACCAACAGTACATAGTTGGTTTGAGCTACAGTAAGAGCAGGTTTTGGTCCATACCAAACCTAACAGAGTTTTCCCACAAACAAGCATTACCATTCATCTACAACTAACAAAATAGCATAGCAGATTTTAAGCATAAACAAAACAAGATATTTTATTAGCTTAGAGTACTTAGAAAAAATCTCATAGTCTAACACTCCTCCTTGAGATTTNTACAGTAAGAGCAGGTTTTGGTCCATACCAAACCTAACAGATTTTTCCCACAAACAAGCATTACCATTCATCTACAACTAACAAAATAGCATAGCAGATTTTAAGCATAAACAAAACAAGATATTTTATTAGCTTAGAGTACTTAGAAAAAATCTCATAGTCTAACACTCCTCCTTGAGATTTTTCTTAAAGACTCCAAGCTTTGTTCTTAGTAATTCAAATATGGCTGTAGGAAGAGCCTTGGTCATGATGTCTGCTATCTGGTTTTCAGAACTGCAATGCACCAGATTAACTTCACCAAGTCTTTCATATTCTCTAACTGCATGAAACTTGATGTTTATGTGTTTAGTTCTGCCATGCTGCACAGGATTTTTTGCAATGGCAATAGCTGATTTGTTGTCAACCCAAATTGTAGTAGCTTCATTCTGGTGTTGCTCCAAATCTGCTAGGATTTTTCTGAGCCAAATGGCTTGATTAGCAGCACCTGCTGCTGACATATACTCAGCTTCAGCTGTTGATTGGGCCACCACTTCTTGCTTCTTTGAATTCCATGAGAAAACACCTATGCCAAATGAAAAACAATAACTTGAAGTGCTTTTGGCATCATCTACACTTCCTCCATGGTCACTGTCTGCATAGCCTTCAAGTTTATTACTTTCATTCTTCAAATACCACAAACCAAAATCAGTAGTTCCCCTTATGTATCTAAGAACTCTCTTAGCTACACCCATATGAATTTGACTTGGTGAGTGCATGAATCTTGAAAGCAAACTTGCAAAGAACATTACATCTGGTTTGGTAGCAGATAGGTACAGCAAGCTTCCAATTATGCTTCTATAAAGTGAATCATCGGCTTTGCTATCTTCATCATTATTTGATAGCTTCTGATTCACAACAAGAGGAGTGGACACAAGTTTTGATTTCTCCATATGAAACTTCTTTAAAAGCTCCCAAACATATTTCTTTTGTGAAATGAAAATACCAGCATCACATTGTTCAATTTTCATACCAAGAAAATACTTCATTTCACCTAAATCAGACATTTCAAACTCCTACTCCATATTCAGCTTGAATTGCTTTAAAGAGTTTGAATCTCCACCTGTGACTAACAAATCATCAACATAAAGAGACACAATTAGATCAACTTCAATTCCAGCTTTCTTCACATACAAAGTTGCTTCACTCTCACTTCTTTTGAATCCTTGTTACAGCAAGTAAGAATCAATTCTGCTATACCAAGCTCTTGGAGCTTGTTTCAAGCCATAAAGAGCTTTGTGAAGCTTGTACACTTTGTCTTCACTTCCTGGAACTAGAAAACCTTCTGGTTGTTCAACAAAAATATCTTCTTCCAGCAACCCATTTAAAAATGCAGATTTCACATCAAGATGGTAGATTTTCCAACCCAATTTTGCTGCTAAAGCCATTAGAAGTCTGATAGTGTCATGCCTTGCTACTGGAGCAAATGTTTCTGAGAAATCAACTCCATGCTGCTGAAAGTAACCTTTCACAACGAGTCTTGCTTTAAGTTTGTTCACAGAACCATCTAGATTAAGTTTGGTTCTATAAACCCACTTAACACCAAGAACTTTGTGATTTTGAGGTTTGTCAACAAGTGTCCATGTTCTATTTTTCTCAATCATGTTATCTCCTCCTGCATTGCAACTTTCCAATCATTTTTGCTTGCTGCCTCCTTATAGCCTTTAGGTTCTAATGAAGCTATATTGCATCTTTCATAAGTTTCTTCAAGAGGTAAGGTTCCTCTTATTGGTATATCATCATAATTATCTTCATCTATATCTACTTCTGCTGCATCTTGTTTTTTAAAGATATTTCCCCCAATGTGGCTCTTATCACTACTTTCAACTTCATTTCTATCCCAATTCCACTTGGAGAATTCATCAAATTTTACATTTATGCTAACAAGAATTTTTTTGGTCTTCAAGCTATAAATTTTGTACCCTTTTGGTATTGCTGCTATACCCCAAGAAAATTCCAGCTTCAGCCTTTTCATCAAGTTTAGTCTTCTTCTCATCAGCCACATGCGCATAGCACACACAACCAAATATTTTGAGATGCTCAACTGTTGGCTTTGTTTCATGCCAAACTTCATAAGGAGTTCTGCCTTTCAAGATTTTGGTAGGTAGCAAATTCAGCAAGTATACTGAGGTATTGACTGCCTCAGCCCAGAAATTTTTAGGCAAACCCTTCTCAAACAAAAGACATCTGGCCATTTCCATTACTGATCTATTTTTCCTTTCACTCACTCCATTTTGTTGAGGAGTGTAAGGAACAGTAAGTTGATGCTGAATTCTTTCTTGCCCACAAAATGCCTTGAATTCCCTAGAAGTATACTCAGTTCCATTATTTGATCTGAGTATTTTAATATGGCAGCCAGTTTGCTTCTCAACCATAGCTTTAAATTTCTTGAAAACATCTAGAACTTCAGATTTTTGTTTCAAGAAATACACCCAACACCATCTAGAGAAGTCATCAATGAATAACAAAAAATATCTACTGCCATTTAGAGATGAAATACTCATAGGGCCACATACATCAAAGTGAATAAGTTGCAACTTTTCAGAAGCTTTCCAAGTACTATCTAAAAATGGCAATTTGGTCTGTTTTTCATATTGACAAACATCACACACTTCAACATTATCACCAATGGCATGCAAGTTTAACACTAACTCACTTGAATGCATATGTTTTAAAGTAGAGTAACTGAAATGGCCAAGTCTTTTATGCCATAAAACTAAGTCATCTTCAACACAGGAGTTAGCATGGTTACTAACTTGTTTCCACTCAACTGGAAAACTTTTATCTTTCATTTCAACAGTCATCAACTCACAACCAGTGGGATCAAATATAATGCATGACATATCCTGAAAATGCAAGGTATAATGCCTTTCTAGCATTTGTGCTACACTTAGCAAATTTTGGCTAATGTTAGGCACAAAAAGAACATCATCAATAAGCTTTATACCTGAAGGTGTCTCAACAGCAACAACACCCTTTCCTTTTACATCTACATACTCTCCATTGCCTATCTTCACTTTGGAGATGTAAGTGTCATCAAGCTCCTTAAATATGCTAGCATCATGAGTCATGTGACTTGTGCAACCACTATCAATTAACCAAGTATTCTTGCCACTGTTTGCAACATAACAAGTGGCAGCAAAGAGTTTTTCTTCATCTTGCTCATAATTTTCTGCAACTTGTGCTTGTTGTCTCTGCTGGTTTCTTTTGTTCATGCAGACTTTTTCAACATGGCCTAGCTGGTTACAAGCTCTGCATCTAACATTTGGCCGGAACCAGCAAAATTTTTCACTATGGCTTCTCTTCTTGCAATGAGAACAGGTGGGATACTTGCCTTTCCAAGCTGTTCCTTTACTGCTATCTCCCATTTTCTTCTCTTTATCCTTCTTCTCACCAGATTGCTTCTTACCTCCACGGCTGCTAGCTTGCTTTTCCTTCAACTTTGCTTGAAAAGCACCTTCAATAGACTTATCTTGCCTTAAAGCCCTTTTCTGCTTCAAGCCTTGGAAGGCACTCACTACCTTAGTTACTGTCAACTGAGATAGATCTTTCACAAGTTCTAGAGAAGAGATTTTTGACTCAAATCTCTCTAGCACACTGATGAGAACCTTGTCCACTATGCTCTGCTCAGTGAGTTGTTCACCAAGCAGCCTTAGTTGGTTAACTATCTTCATGAGCTTATCCACAAGCTCCTTGATAGTCTCTGACTCCTTCATCCTCAACAACTCAAATTCTCTCCTCAAGTTGAGCATTTGCATCTGCCTGGTTCTGTCACTGCCTTGAAACTCCTCTTTAAGTTTGCCCCAAGCCAGCTTTGCTATCTCATAATGCATGATTCTATCAAAAATGTCATCTGTCAAAGATGAATGAATAGCTACCAGTGCTTTATATTCTTTGGCAACCTCTTCTCTATGTTGTTTCATTTGAGCTATAGTGGGATTTTGAGGTAGAGGAGCTGGTTGTCCTCTTGTCTCTACTACTTCCCACAAGTCAAATGCTCTAAGGTATGTCTTCATCTTTACAGCGCAGATTGGGTAATTTTCACCTGTGAAAGATGGAGGAGAGGGAGCAGAGTAGCTACTTGAAGCCATGAATTTTCTCTCTGGTGTTTGAAGGTTTTTTAGGAGGGGAAGCCTTGCTGGTTTTCTCTCTTTTACTCACAGTCCTTAAAGAACTTTAGAGCTCTGATACCATGTTACACAATCAAAGGAAGAGAAATAGCAGAAATAACAGCAGAAAACAAAATAACATAAGTGTTTTTATGTTGCAGAAGGCTCAAAAACGAGTTTCATTCATATGCTGATATATATACAAAATACCAATAGTACATAGTTGGTTTGAGCTACAGTAAGAGCAGGTTTTGGTCCATATCAAACTTGACAGATTTTTCCCACAAACAAGCATTACTATTCATCTACAACTAACAAAATAGCATAGCAGATTTTAAGCATAAACAAAACAAGATATTTTTTTAGCTTAGAGTACTTAGAAAAAATCTCATAGTCTAACACTCAGCTTGTGATGATGACGGAAACGCAGGAGACACCTCGGTTAGTACTTTCTTTTTCTTTTTTCCCAACACTCCGTTAGTAATTGACTGATATTATTTGCACACTAATTAGGCTCACTGAAGCCTAACATAGCAAGCTAGCATTTACTTAATATAATTAAAGCCCTTTTTCCCTTTCAATGTTCATGTAAATTAGGTCAAAACTGTTTCTTAGAAACATGAATTTATGTGAGTTGGTTTATTAGGCTTTTATTGGCACGGGAAGCGTAGGTGCCTTGACTTACAGTTTCATCCAAGCTTTTCAAAATGAACCTAAATTGAGTTATGGACGCTTGCTCAATGCCATGCGCTCTAAAATCCATGAGACTAAAGAAGGAGTAGCAGCTCTAAATGGCCAAGACCTTTCCATGGACATTCGGCAGAATCAAGCTCATGTAACTTCCTTTACTCTCTAACTATGTCTCTTTTACCATAACATATGAAAGAATAATGCTATATACATAACTCTTGTGCACTGCTACTGCATGCACAATTATAAAAATGACTTGATTTGAGTTGACAAAAGAAAAAAAAAATTAAATGAGATTGCGAGAACTCAAATGGAGTATTCCATATAGTTTAATTAATAAGTGTTATGTAAGCACTAATATGAAAGTTATGCTAATTAAATGGGTTTTGTAGTTTGTACTATTGGGATTTGCAGGAGCCACAATTGTCATGTTGTGAGAAGTTTGACATATATTTGGAGGCAGTTGTAATATGATATAGTTGACACACATCTGGCCACAATAAAAAAGAAAATAAACTAAATGACTTATAACTGAGTGATACTAAAGTTGTCTTTAGGACTTATGGATTCTGTGTTTAATCCGGAGTTATAGCCAAAGTACCAAAAAATAAAAATAAAATGTGGGTGTTAGAAGAAAAATAAAAGAGAAAAGAAAATTTTGTTCTAGTCCTGTTGAGAGGAAAAATGATGTTGAATTTCGTAATATGTATGAATAAATAGATGAAGAGTCATTGGAGATAAAAAATGTAGCGTGTACCTATTTAGACTCTATCTAATAATAGAGTTCTGAAATGTTGCATCACATAAGTTTCTATTGTTTTATAAAATATCATTTCTCATAAAAAAAAATTTCCTGCCGAGATAGGTAGAAAATCAGCTTACAGGAGAAAGATAAACAAATACATGCATAATTAAAATTTTGCAATACAGACATACTATGAGGATGAAAGTTGTTATTTTGTAGAAAGGAAGAATCTTAATTTGTTCACACTAATACAAAGGCAAATATTACAAGTTGATAACTAGGGCTTAGACCACATTAATTTCTCCCCTTGATTAAGCTAATATTCTTATAATGAGTAAAACCTATTTTTAGTCATTGGAAAATGCAGTTACTGGCAAATTCTTCTTCCAAAAATTTTTGGTAACAAATTGGTCCTTGAATTATTATTCCGTTTGACAAATTAGTCATCTGATACTTTAATAAGAAAAGTTCTGAATCTCTGCATATCCCTTTTTCTAAATTTCTTTCATTAATTTTGCCTAGCTATGTTTAAGCCATCATTTTCTCATTTCAAGTTCTCTTTTTCTTTTCACTGATCTTGTCTACCGGAAGATTAATTTGTCAGCGGAATAATAATTCAATGACCAATTTGTCAACGAAAATTTTTGGAGGACAAATTTTTCAGTGACTGCATTTTTCAAGGACTAAAAAAAGGTTTTACTCTTTTATAATTCTCTCTTATGTTTAATTTATTTCCATTTTCATTTTAGTGAAATCTTTTCTTCCTTGAGAAAAAACTTAACTTGTTAGAATTAAGGAGAATACATATGGTAGTTAATATTACAGAAATTATCCAATGTATAAAATAGCATGTGCTATAAAAAATAATATGTAAACTTAATAAATCTAATTATAAACAATTAATATAATATGTGTGACCTCAAGGGAACAGGCTAGTAATTAAGTACTAATTATGAAGATTGTACATTCAAATCTCATTAAACATAGTGAGGTGAAATTTTAAAAAGAGATAAGTTACTCCTTATATTCTAGTGAAAATGAATCTTATCTCAACTTCCTACAACATACTACAAGAGACTTGCATTTACCTTGCTACTTCCAATCATATATTATATGGTTAGCTATGTCACCTCTATATATATTTTAAAAGTCACCTATACTTGAGTTCTTGTTTGCACAATGCAATTGCAATGCACCAAAATAATGAGAGCATGACATACTATACCATAACCATGGATTATAAGGCTACATGTCACCTTCACTGCTTTGGTACATTAAAATTAATAATGTGGATTCAATTAGGTGAGATCTAAAAATGAATCATCGTTCGCTTAATTTGGACATTTTTGTTTCTAAGCTATAAGGCCTAGAGGCACTCTTTTAATGTGGTCTAATCATAATCTGACACAACAAAATTATTAGTATTTAAAAGCTACTAACTAAAGATTTTTTTTATTTGTTGGAAAGAAATTTAAAAATCAATTAGGTTATGCCAAAATTAAAAGCATAATTCATGTAAAATGTCTTATTAAAAAATTCTCACGAACTAACTAAAGATTAATTAGCATAAATCTTGTTACATGGGAACCGAATATACACAAAATTAAAGATTTTTCCAAATCCAATCCTCGTGGGACTTGCGGATTGGACGATGGCTAATAGAGACAAATCAGATCATTGTGCTAAAACCACACAGTCCCGTTGACGCTGGCAGCCCGCAATTGTTAACTGGACGGACAAATTTGAAGACTATCCAAACTTGGCACACCAGTTTGGCGTCAAACACGACTTTTTGGAATCGAATAATTTGTAGCTCAGTGATATTAAGATCATCCTCATGACTTATGAATTATGCGTTCAAATTTAGAGTCGTAGCTAAAATTAACAAAAAAAAAAAAAAAACTGGGAGTTTAAACAGTTCATATTCATATTCTGTGTGTTCTATTAGTATGATTCAATTTTTTAAAATCTTTACAATGACATCAAATTCAGCTATTGAATCCCACCAAAAGCCCCTAAATGAGAAGAGGTGGGCAGGGCTACACCCCTCTAAAAGTGGGTGTACCTTAACAAACACTTTAATATAAATGGGCCAATAGTGGTCCTAATTAATTTGTAATGAAACACATTCATATGTTATATACGCCTCAACCTTATCTATCAAATGCCCTACGAGCAATAAATATTGTACATCGTACAGCAGGATATTTACCTCTTCAACACGCTGCTGCTTTCATTTTCATTGAAAAAGCAATTGCTTGCGTGACGCACTGCACCAGCAAGCATAGCATGCATGGAGATTGGCCAATAGTGGTCCTAATTTGTAATGAAACACATTCACTGCACCAGCGAGCATAGCATGCATGGAGGTTGGGCCAATAGTGGTCCTAATTTGTAATGAAACACATTCGTATGTTATATACACCTCAACCTTATCTATCAAATGCCCTACGAGCAATAAATATTGTACATTGTACAGCAAGATATTTACCTCTTCAACACGTACACTGCTGCTTTCATTTTCATTGAAGAAGCAATTGCTTGCGTGACGCACTGCACCAGCGAGCATAGCATGCATGGAGGTTGGGCCAGTCAGAGGATGGACAACGCGTGAAATGGTGGAGCCAAATGGAAAGAACCTTCTCTTGCTCCTCGTCTTCTTCCAACTCCTCTATAGTTTCCTCCAATATTCTCTGTAACTCATTCCTCTCGCCAATGCTTAAAAGCGGGGCATCAGTGCCATTGCTGCCTCTGCACAACAATGGCAGCCATGACTCCATCAGCTTTAGCTTCGTTTGCATGTTTTGCTCAATTTTGCTTTCCTCAGTTTCATCTACACCCATGTCTCTGGCTTCCATGAACAAGAGTGCTTGAAAAGAAATTGAAGCCAAAATTATTAGTTAAGTGGGCAAGGGGTTACACAATCTAACTGCATTACATTCCTTTGAACAACAACGTGAGGTTAATTATCTTCATGTTATTACTGTAGTTATGTTTATAAAGCTCTTCAGACAGTTTTGTGTTTTCTACATGGGGTTTGAAGCCTAGCTAAATGGAGAAGAAGATAAGACAAACAGCTGTTGTCAAGAGCTTATTGGGCATTCTAATTAATGTGTTTCTGCAATTAAATAGAATTGAAAACAATGTTTGAAGCAGTCACCATCGAGCTAAAGGTTGTATTGCAGTTACAAGAAACATAGAGAAAGAAGATATTTTGTCTTTGCTCTACTAACGTAGGATGGCTGGCATCCTCGCTCCAATAATATTAGCTTTCTTTTGATATATGCACTTTATGTAAAAAAAAAAAATTGATCAAATATAATGTAGAAACATATTTAGCAAACAGTAGAAAAATGTAGGATTTAAATCGAAAAAAATACTCACTATACAAGAGAAAGTAATAATGAATAAATATGAAAAAAAAAATGGCATACAACAAAATTTTTCACTTTCAAAAAAAAAAAAAAGACAAAGGAAAGTTTATAATTACGTAATTTGTAAGTATATTTTATAATTAAATGTCGCCTTCTAAAATAATATTCTCTACTATATTTTCTTATTTCTTTCCCTCTTTGGCTAAACACCAAAAATTTAATATCAATAAAGAGATAATAATAAAAATGAAATTATTCAACTTGCGTATATAGAAGTAGAAACCAGTCGTTTAAGAAATGGTACCCGCGACTTTGACTAGTGACCCTTGCAACCGCGGCTCAGCCGAGAGAGCGAGCCAACCCAAATTAGACGCCGTCGACCATCTCCGAACAGCATCTTCTCCATAGCCACAAGCCGTCAACTTCTGAGCCAACCAAAGCAACTCAGCCGCCAACTTCTCAGCCGAAACCCCGCACCTGCTCGGCTCCCCTCTCAGCCTCCTACTCCATCTCCATCCAATCTCCCCAACCGAACGGAGCGCCTTCAAAACCCGGTTCAACCAATACTCAACCGGTACATCCCTCGAAGCGGAGCCGCTGCCATCCTCACTTCTCACCGGCTCTCGCTCCTGAACCGCGGCTTCGAGCTGGCTCAGCGTCCTCGAAAAAGCCGCCGATAGAACCGTCCGGTTCACTTCACGTAACGCAGGAACCCCCTCTCTGTGATTCTCATCGATGACGCTCTCCGCTAAAGATCGAACAACTTCGTATTTTCGGGAGCTAACCGGTATGTCGTTCACCGTGGACAAGAGCTGAGAAAGTGCTCGAGCGATACCTGAATCGCCGCCACCGCAATACGGCGGGACGTGTTTGTCGTTTCGCGATGGCTTGAGGGTGAAGTTTTCGTAACTGGGTTTGATTGGGATTGGAAGGAGGGAGAAAGAGGAGAGAAAGCGTAGGAAGAAAAAGAAAGATGAGAGTAAAATGTAGCGAAACGTTTCGAGGAGCTTGTATTTTTCGAACAAATTGATGAGCAATTTATCGGCGAAGAAGAAGATGGAGGTTACGAAGTTTCGGAGGAGCAGGGGAGGTTTGGTGGTCGGAGAACTCTCGATCATACCCATTTGTGGCTTAGATTATTTTTGGTATTTTGAATTAGGGGGTCCAGGGAAGAAGTTATATATTTGATGAGTTGAAAAGTTATGGTCTGGGTTTGATTGGTGAATTGGTGATGTAATCTTGTATCAGATGATTGGGAGTGACCGCTAAAAAAGAAAGCACGTGAAGGGAGAAAACAAAAATAGAAAAGTATAATAATTATAAATAATTTCAAAAAAAAGATTTTATTTTAGATTAATATAATAATTACGCAAATAAATAAGTTGCGTTAATTGATTTTAATATTAATATTTTACAAACTATTTATTTTGATATTAATCTTTTAATTGTTTTATTATATAATTATAAAATCACCCCCTCTTCTCATCTTCTCTTCCCCACAACCTCCCCACTCCCCACCGCCCTATTTGTGATTTATTCCTTGATTATATTATTTANCACGGGACACCGCCCTATTTGTGATTTATTCCTTGATTATATTATTTACTTTTATATTTACAACTTTGTATCTATTTTTTTTCATAACTGATGTACTAAAAATGCATAATGCAAATTAATATTCTATTTCTAATAAACAAAATATAAAATATTATATCTAAGCACTAAAAGGGGCAGCACATCTGCTCAAAATTAAAATGTATATATTAGATGAAATAAAATGTTAGGTATTAGTTAGAAATTTATATTATTCTGACAATGTCTAATTTTATTTTATTTTTTTATATACACTTCATATATTTTCTTAACTTGAAAATAAAAAGTAGTTCTTCCATGTTCAAGAATACTGAGCAGGCAAGAACTCATTTTAGAAGGGTGAAACTCCTCCTAAAAGCAGTACTATATATCCTTGGAAGAAACATTGGTTCCAGCTTGTAAATTCTATATTTATATGTGGCTTTCCCTCGCAGAAGAGAAAAGTTACATTACTTACTAATTAAGATCAAATTAATTTCTTTTGGATTTGCTCCATGAAAGTAGGTGCAGGAGGAGGAGATGACTGTGAATCAATAAGGAAAGACTTCAAGTGCTTGGCAAACTCTCTGGGCTTTTCTACGTTCACTGCATGTCCTGCATTGTTAATGGTAACAAGTTGTGCAGATTCCCCTACATGCCTGTTCCAAAACATTCCGTACTTGACACTTTGAAATTTGTGTTTGAAAGCAAATGATAAAGAGATTTCCTGAAATTCAATATCAGAAACAAGACCTCACCTTTTTAATCTGTACGCTAATTCCAGAGGGAATATCTTATCTTGCTCTCCCCATATTATCAATGTAGGCTGCTCCAATGTAAACCCATAATTAGGTAAATAATCATAGAACAAAAACTACAAAAAAGTATAATAGCCATAATGCATGCTGCAAAATACCGGAGTGATCGTGGGAAGGTTGGAAAGTTGTCGACCTCTGAGTATTGTCTCAATCAGTTCTCTCTTCTCCACAACATAATCCGAACACATCACCTGTCCAATGAATTCTATGTCAAATTTCATATAATTTCAAACAATGATGTCTTAAATCAGTCTATAATCTGACATTCATTGATTAATTTGTGCCATGATTAAAAGAGGAAAAAAAATCAACATTTTCTCTCAGCTAGCATCAAATGTAGTAGTACTTTGTTACTTTCATTTTGTTGTCTATGGAGATATATATAAACCAAGTTGTTGAAAAGACAAACTAAAATTCCCTAATCAAATATTTGAATAGAACTTTTGAAACAGAAACACATTAAAGTATAAAGGTCTTGCAGAGTGCAACCCAACTGCTCTAACTGCAGTACTTTGTATGAGAAACTCTTGCCTCTCACAACATCAATGGCATAAACTCTATTAGGAGCAAGAATAATGCTACCAACAGAATTCTTCTATTTACAACTATGCAAAACCATTCAAGTAATTGACTCAAAAAAGTTTAAGTTAGTACTTCACATAGAACAATCTACACAATTTAATGCAAAAGATTACATAGATAACACTATCCTAAACAGCATCCCAGAGCCATAGGAGTGATGGCATCTTTTCCAATCAATGGTCATATCCAGCCACAAGCATATTCTCATGGTGATTCTCTTGCTATTGAAATGCTTTTTCAATTCCAATACTAAATCAAGTTTCAAGAAAAAAAAAATGCATATTATTCTAATCATTGGTTCAAACAATCAAATCCAATAACTTTGATTCAAGCCAATTAAGCATGATGCAGAAAGTCTCACCTGAATGAAATCTGAAAGGAACCAAGTAGGGACACCCCTAGCAGGCCTCACAAACGAAAACCTCATCAATTCCTTCAACTTCTCAGGGGTTTGTGGCAACAAAATGCTAGAAGCCTCCTCCAAACTCGAAACATTAAACAACCCATCTCTCATATCCTGCTCTTCCAAACAAACCCCTGCGCAACACAGCACCAATTTCTCCACCACCTCTGGAAATTGCGCCGCCACGCTATACGCCACGAAACCACCATAGCTTATCCCGACCATGCTCGTTTTCCGAACCCCATGTGCCTCCATCAGCTTCATTGTGCACTCAGCCTGAAACGACTCCGTTCGCTCCGGTCGCGTCGTGAACGATTGGCCGAAGAAGAGAAGGTCTGGTACATAGACATTGAAGCGTGAGATGAAGTGCCTAAGGTGTTCGCCGTATTGCCACATAGCATTGGCTCCGAATCCATGAACCAGAAAAAGATTGGGTTTTGATGGTTTCTGGGTTTTGGGTACCCAGCAATGCATCACCGTCCCATCACCCAGATTGGTGGCCACCGATCGGAGACCGGCGTTGGCGAAGGTATAGCGGTAGAACCAGTCTCTGGATGCGGTCAAGCTGAAGCATCTGAATGATTTGGAGGACATAATATCTGTGAAATCAAATTCAAATTATGCTAAAAACATTTGATCTTGATGAAGGAAATTGGTGGAATTTATATATTTCTGTGAATGCTGATTAGGCTTTGTTCTTGTTTTCAGGGACGATGGGTCTGTTTTTCTTGTTTGAATTTGGTTTCTGGTTGTGAAAGCCTAAGCATTCCGAATGTCAGAGAGAGAACGTGACGAGAAAAACAATGGTCAAAATTGGCACATATGGAAGCCATGAGGAGGTTAGAGAAAACAAGATGAGCCTGTAAGGCATGAACTGCGGATTGCCATTACACGAAGAAAACTACGTGCATGATATAACATGGATTCTGTTAATACCATATACTTCATAAAAGTGCAAATATGACACTGGGTGGTTATTTTATTTTTGGTAGTTCCCAAAATGTAGGAATAAATTAACAATGTTTTTCATTTACCATAAAAGTATGTGATATTTTCTCAACGTAATAATATAATAATTATTGATGTAAAAAATATTTAATTTTTGTTATTTATTTTTAACAGTCAAAATTAATTACTTTTTATATAAATAATTTTTATATTATTAAAAAATATCATATACTTCTTTGATATAATAGAATCAGCCATCAAGTAAATTTTGTTTTCTTTTTTATTTATTTTCATTAATTAGTGACAATTATAATTAATCTGCACCGGTGCTGCCCCATATGAAGTGGCGCACATCTTTCAAGATGCACCATTGCCTTTACCATAATCTAGTTTTCCTATTTCATGTACCAAATGTATTACAAAATGGCAGAGAATAAAATGTTATTCCTGTGAAGATGAAAACAAGTATTAGAAAAAAAAAAATTATCATTTTTTTTCTAAATCGTTTAAATCTCATCGTCATTCCCTCAATAATTTATCCCATACATCATAGAGAGATGTATCTTACAAGTACATATGTTAAATTTGATACATTTAATTCAAATTTAAGTAATTTATTTCAATTCAAATGTTATTATATATATACAAAATTTGAGATAACTGGATGGTCTTAGAAGTTTGGTAATAATTTGGTGAAAATCAATAGGGAAATTTTTTTTTCAGTTGCAAATGTTTGACAAGTTTTTTTTTTTTTAGTAAAAGATGGATGAAAAAAATGTTCAAAGATGCTAAGTGATCAAACCATGTGTGACACAGCCAATTGAGTTGTAAATCAGTTGATCACAAGACTCTCCTAACAAAAAAAATTATCGTGTTCAAAGCTTTTCATTGACAAAATAAAAATTTTAAACTGTTTTCTCATACGCCCTAAATAAAATAAAAAACCAAGTGTGACACATGGACTTTTTTTTTTTTTTTTTAGCTTCACATGTAACACATAATTTTGCACTAGATTTTTTGTACACATGATTTAAGGGAGCTAAGTGACACTTTTGTACCACGAGTGATAAAGTTTAAAAAGAAAAAAAATAATAAAAAGTAAATCACAAGGATACAAATTGAAATTTACCCTTAAATTTTATGAGGGTTTTTTTCTTTTGTCCTGAAAATAGATAGGAGCACAGTTAGTGTGCAAGGGAAGCAAGATACCCCAAACTCAACCAAAAATATGTGATAACCAAGCCTTAAAACGAGAAGGCAATGCTATTGTAGCAATCCCTCTTCCTCAAATTTTATAAGGATTTAATTGAATAGAAACAAAGTGTTAAAAAAAACACTGAAAAAATATCTGTTCTGTTTGATTTCAATTTTTAAAAATTATTTTTTATTTTAAAAAAATAAAAATAAAAAATTTGTTTGACAAAACTGTTTTTATTTACATATTTTCAAAATTTATTCTCAAAATATTGTTCTAAAATCAAGAAAACAAAAACAAGAGAAAACTATTTTTTTTCCTAAAACAAGTAAAAGACAAGAAACAAATTATTTTTATTAATGGCACAATAATAATTATAAAATCTTTTGTTATTTGCTATTTAAAAATTATTTTCAAAACAGTTTATCAAGCAGATTTTTTTATACTTTTATTTTGCAGAATAATTTTTAAATATAGTTTTCAAAAATAATTTTTAAAAACAAAATCAAATACACCCATGAACACTTAATGATTCATGAACCGCTTAACATATGGAGTATAAGTATAAACAAAAGTAAAAGAATAAAGGGCACGATAATAGAAGCAAAAGAGATTATGGATGGCTTTGAATACTTCCTGCATCGACACTCAACTATACTAAGTTAGCTGGTCTCATCATTGATCGGAAAAATGTGTCCCTATTATACTTTTCTCGTCATCTAAAAATTTATCGCAAAACGAAAGAGACAACACTATTGGTTTGGGCCATTGAGGTTCAGCTTCATGCGTATACGTAGATTGTTAGACTAGAATCCAGGAGAACGAAAATAACAGCAGGTTATCCATGCACCCAAATTACGGGAGGCAGCTTAATTAATTATATAGAAAAAAAAAAATTGCAAAACCCAAAAAGTCAACATATACGCAGGCCTAATGCATTCTCCAATAAATTTGAAATAATATTTAGTTACAACAAATGATATGGACAAAATGAGACCAAAATTGCAGCACCTCATCAACGCATGTTCATTTTTCTTCTCTCCTTCAAGGTTCACTGAGCATGAGAGGAGCTATCTCTTCAGCAGGAAGGTGAGAGGTCAGGGAGAAAAAGAAAATATGGTATCAACTCATCAATTTTCTTAGTCTTTTATCAGCAAGATTAGCAGTCTTATTCTGAGGTTCAAGAACGAGAGCATGTCTGAAATCTGCATAACAAGAGAAAATGACAAAGGAAAAAAGAAAAATGGTGAGGATATATGAAGTTGTGAACTACATTGTCCCAAAAACTTTAAACTACGTGTGCGTTTGGTATGATTAAGAGGGTCAAATTTAGTGGAGTAACATTTAAGGAGGTTAATGAGGGTGTAAACATTAATCTACTCACATGGAGGGTAATAGTTACTCCATTAAAAGATTACCCCTCGTTCATTTGTGCAACCAAACATACATAAGAAAGTAAAGTTTACTCCCTTATATGTTACCCCTTTTACCCTCCTCTACCAAACATACCCTAGGAGTTAAACCCACTTAAGCTGATAGAACTCCAGAATAGTTGTAACACAGTGAACCAAGAATGACTAGATACAGTGCTTTAAACATGATAGTTACTGGACAACAATCAATTCATACTACATCAATGCAATTACATCTAAGAAGTCCAAATATCAATTATATTTACGTGTGATATTCCAGTATCTGCATCTCCCATAATTAGAGTTTTGCTTAATGTGTTATTCTCTCTCATGCTCTACACGGAAGACAAACTTGAGCACATAAAAAGCTTAAAGACTGTTGGAAAACATTGAAAATTGACTAGCAGTCAGTTTTCAACGGGATATAAGAACCTCTAGGATCATTTTCCAAATTAAGAGTTAAATGACATATGAGAGATTTATCTCTAGAATAGGAAACACCTTCTAGAGCCTCTTTATTGCGTAGTAGTGATTCTCTAGCGGTTCCACGTCTCAGATATGCCTTCACGTTCTGCATGAAAATAATAATGCATTATTCTTAAACAAAATTGGCACATGCTATAGATATTTGTACACAACAGATATAACTAGTATCATCTTATAAAGGACTCCTACAAAGATTCTAATCTAGTAATTAGACAATGTGAAAAAGGCATATACAAGATGGTGTGACCACCCTACTATAAAATATAAAAACATTTCACCACACAACAAACTATAAATAGCCTATTCCAGAGCCTGATAGTTTTCAGAGGAAAAGGTATTGAATTGATTATCATGTACAGGTTAGGAAAAAAGTTTTCATAAAGCCACTACTGTCACATGCCTATATTCTCACCTTCTTATCATGTAATATAGCTTCATTGCAGTCTTCTTCAGCTTTCAGAAAGCTGCATGTTTTCACAGGGTAAATGCCTATTACACAGAAAATGATAATATTATCAATTGATAAATGGGCAAAAAACCTCATACCAGCCCAACTCCAAATAAGCAGCTGCACGGTTGCAATAGTAAGTTGCATTCATCCCATTCAATTTGATAGCTTCCGTGTAGAAATTGACTGCCTTATTCCATTGCTTTCCTTTAAATGCCGCATTTCCCTGCAAAAATGCTTTTTCAGTGATTCATGCCACATCCTACAAACCTACACTCGATTCCAACCCCTCCTGCCCATGTATGACAATGGAAACTTTTAAAATAAATCAAGTCCACCTAACACCAAAAGCTTCTCTTAAAGCACTCTAATGCAAGCATGAGAAGATATACCAACAATAGCTATAAAACGTTTGTTATTCAAGTTTCAATTTCAAAAATGATTTACCTGAATTCTCAGTTAGCAGCAAGAAATAGAAATGTACGATAGAATAAATGCACAACCTTCAAATGTTAATCCTTAGTGTTTGTAAAAATTTCAAAAGAACCTGGACCATGATTATAATGAGAGGCAGCAAACTAGAATGATTTATTTCTCAGACTAACCCTTCTCAATAATCTTTCTAAATTATTCACAAGGCATGTTATATACACAAAAGCCTTGGAACGTGATAAGGATAATTTATTAGCAATGTATTTAAACATATTATATAGATACTTGCACATGTATCCAGAGACATTATTTTCTATTGTGATCTCAGAAATTTTTACATTGACATTTTTTTTACTGTCTCTAGTAACATCTCATTGAGCATGAGCTGTGAATCTGTGATGCATAAAAACCATTATATTCTATTACTTCTGAACTTAAGACAATATAAATCTAAGTTGATTTCAGGTCCATTAGGTCTATATTTTCAAACTAGTATAAACAGGTACAATTTACAAAAATAAATATACGATATCTACATCTCATTCAGACACATCAAAATCTTCAACTCTGAAACTCTTAACCACTGCACATTGCATAATGTGATGGAACTATCCTTTTAGCAACATCCCAAATTAATCCAGTGAAACTTTGTGTCATAAAAGTTAAAATAGATATATACACTTACAAAAAGAATTTTCAAAGAATTATTTTAAGAATAACAAATTGTTAAGTGAAAACTAACCTTCTCCTTCAAGAGTTCACACTCTTCCATGTTCCCATTGGTATCTGGTAGTGGCAAACCATTGGAGAAAATACTAACTTTCTCTTGAAGAGTTGCATACATATCCAAGACCGTATCAAGAAGAAATTTATCAGCTCCATGAAATGAAACAAATGAGACAGAAATACGACAATCATTGTGATACCCTAGAGGAATTGTAACCTGTCAATCATGTAAAAACTAATACATAAGTCAACCAAAGTTGCAAACAAATAAAAATTGAGAAATGGAAAAAGATCAAATATAGAGCCATAAAGATATAAAATTACCTGACAGCATCCAGACATAGTAGCAATGCTCGATAATGCAAAAGCTCTGTCGTGGAACTCAGAAGGAAACCTTTTCTTTGTATTAAGCTTTAATGGACTGTCTGCAACAGTGGGAACAACTAGTATTCCATCATCCTGGGACAATCAAAACCAAAAAGGTAAGGACGTAGCATGGGCACATTTAACCAACTGGCCAAAATAATTTTGCTATTTCATAGATGGAATCTGAGACCTAGGTTATCTTCCAATTTAAGTAACAAACTTCTATCTCAGAAGTTGTAGACCCTACCATTTCTTCCAAAAAATTATTCGACAATAGTTAATTACTTCATTAACTACTTATCTACTTACCAGTTTTCCCTCTAATCTTGTCTATAGCAACTCTTGAACATTACAGGCCTAATAATTGAAATGAAAATAAAAAAGGATGTTTTACTATTAGAAATGTTCCTGAAGAAGAAAATCATTTGGATAACAGAACTCTCAAACTGTTGGAAGAATTGAATCTTGTCAATCAAAAGTACTGAATGCTGAGTCATGACTCACAACTTCTTGAAACCCAATCACCATAATATTCTCCGCGGTCCAGGCACAATAGTTAACCTTTTCCAGTGGTTAACAGAAATATTGCAACACAACTGATTATCATGTCATGGATTCATAATGTTTTTCTTCTGCTATAGAATTGGTTAAATTCTATGACAAAGATATATTTGCGGGCAGTCCTAGATGCTCCTCTAAGGAACCAAAATTAGTAGATGATATAGGATTCGGAGCTTCAGCTCCTGATGCATGTTGATCCCAACAGTGAGTAAACTTTAATGAAATGACACATGTTTGGTTTAATTGGCTCTCGCCTAAACCACTAAGACTAATCATTCTACAAAAGCAACAATTTCTTGTTTCTGAAGGAAGTCCATAAGCAACTCAGTCAAATGAAAAAGAATAGTTAAACTATCACGCACAACAATCCAATAGAAAGTTCACTCCAAGGTAAAGAACTCTTATGTAAGAAAGAAGGATAAGAACAACATATTAGAATCTTGAAAATACCAGTACCTTTAAAAGACTTTGAAAGGCACCCCGCATCTCAGTTCTGACCTTATACAAGGTTTTTATATCATCATATGTAGTATTAATAGCTGTAGTAACACGATCAAACGCAACACGTCCTAATTTGGGCTTTATTGATTCCACCCATTTTTCATGGTTGCTATTGAATTCATATCTGAAAAGCAGATGCAAACATCATGTATGTTTGTCAAGAAAATATTAGGCCCACAACAGAAAACAACAATGAGAAGCAGTAGTTTACAAGAGACCACATGGCAAGCTGTAGTTTAGAGAACATCAAATATTAATTTTGTATTACTTTGGTACCACAGTAACCACTATAGATGACTGGGCTCATGTGCAACAATGAACTCGCCAACTTCCAAATATCTTATGTCTCAACAAGTGCTTTTGGCATGGATCAGTTAAAATAACATAAAAAAAAACCAAAAAAGAAAGAGATTTTTGACAGATCAGAAAAAGAAAATCAGCACAAATTCCTTCAGGCATTCAGCTTCTGGCCATTTTAAAAGAGCTCCAATTACAAATATTCAAAGAGATCAAAGAGCTTCATTGTATTGAGTTTTGTTTCTTTTTTCTTTGTACCCCATTTAGAGGAATTTTCATCCTCACTCATGTAACTTCTTTCATTCTCATAAATATATTTCTTCTTTTACAATCAAAGAGAAAAATAGACAGGCATAAACTATAACACACTTGATTATCATGAACCAACTGATGAAAATTAAAAGCATAATAGAATACCCTTGTAATGAAAACATAACAGAAGAGAGAGCTTTCAAAATAGATGCTCCACTTTGTTGGTGTGTTGATTGTTCACGAAACCTCTTTAGACTGGGTACACTGGAAGCAATATGCTGACAAAGATTTATATGCTTTGGAGAGTTATCTGCAAAACCCAAAGGACCAAAACATTTCATAGTAAACACGAACTTCCATATCCTTTGTTCTACACAACAAGTTCTCTAAGAAAACTAGTATTTAACATCAATAATAAACAAATTCTGATTTGAAAGCATGCTGATTTTTCTTCAAAGATCTAGAAACTTACACCCGGACAGATTCTGAATAGCTCTGCCAATAACATCTACTGTTTTCTGTGCAGGCACTTTAGATAATTGAAAGAGGTCATCAGCAAATATAATACGCCTTGCCCTTCTGGACTCCACTGAAATCAATTGAAGCAGAACATGTCCAACACGATGTAGGACAGATGGATCACGGGCAAACCATCCTGAAATTCAATTAAGTAGTAAAGGAATGAAGAAACCAAAGAAACATTTCTTATTAAGGTAATCACATTTTCAACTGGCATGATGAACCAAGACCTTGAGCAAACATACAGAATATGTTCCAAGTGTAGGAAGAACAATCAACCATATTTTGCAGATAATTAACCATGTTTATTAATGTAGGACCAATTTGTGAATTTGTTAACCCGTGTACCTAATTTGCTCATAAAGCTAGTCACAAAGAAAAGAAGATGCGGATTTTATAATATACAACAGATGAAAAGATACAACCACTTGCACGTCTATGTGGGTACTTCTAAGAAATAACAACCTTTGACCATTTAAGAATCATATCAATAAAATCATTAAATTATGCACCATACCAACAGTCTCTAAGCTTTGTGAATTAGAAAGAACTCCAATTCTGGACACAGCCCCATGAGATGGTCGGAACCCAAGAATACCACAGAATGATGCTGGAATTCTCACACATCCTGTAGTATCAGTACCTACAAAGTCACAGTAATCTTTTATGATCAAATACATAACAAAATCAAGCAAATAGATTTCATGAGCAAAATATTGTTGTAAGAATCCATTAAGTCTATTGTGGATCAAAATGAGATGGACCATAAATGGGCAGCCACACTGCAATAACAAGTTGAAGAAATCATAATGATAAACTTAGACTTGGAATCAAGAAACTTAAGCGCTGCTATCATATTATGCACATCATGACAACCATGAAACTGAATTTTCACTCAATGGCAGAAAGTTAGTACTCAAGTCACTACTTAAACGACCATTGAGACTAGGTCTTAGGAACAACCATACAAAGAGATAATTTCTTAATATCTGTAGATGTTTTATTAAATGAGTAATTAATGGCAAGTAAAAGAAAATATTGATATACTTAATTAAAAAAACCAACTTTAATGAAGAAGAAAGAAAGAATTGGAAATGTGAATCTTACAGCTACTTCACATTGAAGAGGTTGCCTTAGGATTTCAAATTATCTTTCCAACTTCTCTCCTTTGTCTCGGCAACCAAACGAAGCAGCAGTATAATTCTTACTAAATAAATTCAAATTCAAAATACATGAACTCCAGCTTGTTGCAACTATAACATTTCAAATATTGTCAGATACAGCCACATCTTTTAGTCTAGGAACCAGTTAGGAATAGGTCAATAGCAATAACTTAAAAAGATATAAATTTATCAGCCCCATAAACAGAGGGAATCAAAAGGAAAAACCAGATAAAAAAGGTAATACATAAGTACACAAATCAGCATTTCAGGCTTTACATCTAAACTTACCAATGGCAAAGTCAACAAGACCAGCAGCAACTGCAACTGCTGCACCACTAGAAGAACCTCCTGGGATGCACGATGGCGTCTGAGGATTCGTTGGAGTTCCATAGTGCGCGTTCTCACCAGAAATTCTGACAAAACGTATTCAATAAATTACTTCTGAACGATCATTTCTACTGAATATAGAGAAATGAAGAACATGAGGATTCTCACCCAAAAGAGAATTCATCCATAACAGTCTTGCCAACGCAAGTAGCCCCGTTCTTTAATAGGGCAGTCACCACTACCGCAGTCTTCCCCGCAGCCTCGTGCGTTCTCTTCCAGTCCGGATTCCCAAACCCAGTCACATAACCCTTTACATCAAATCTGCACCCCCACAACAGAATCCACAAAACCAACCCCATCAAAAACTCAACATACCTAATTATAGAAATCACATACTGAGCCAAATTTTCTTTCTTTTTCCCCCCTTCAATCCCAAAAAAAAAAAAGACCAAAACTTTTTTACAAAATTTCAAGAAGGGAAAAATGGAATCAAAACTAAATGAGAGTGGCGAAAACGAACGTGTCCTGTATGGCAAATGTTAAACCAGAGAGAGGTAGCCTGGCTGCCGGAGGAGGAGGCTGAGGGAAAGGAGGTAGCTCAAAACGCTCAATAAATGCACCAAAGTCCTCTTTTTCTGTTTTGACCCTTCGTCTTCTCCGCTGAGTCTCCGCCAGAACAACGATCCCGGCGACGCCGATTCCGATTACTAACCAGAGTTTGGGGTTGGACGCATTGTCCTTAATAAGCTTCAAAGGCTTGGAAATGGACATGATCAATCAGAGAAAGAGAGAGAGTGATCAGAGAAAGTTCAGGGCTTTGGAGGGGTTTTACAGAGAGAGAGAGAAAGAGAAAAAGGGTTTTCGAAGGGTTTAAGAAGAGAAAGACTAGGTGCGTGAATAGATGCGCAAAAGGGAAATGTGCTATCGTGCGCCGGACTGAAGCCTAGAAGGGGAGAATTTTCAAGCAAAGAGAGAGAGAGAGAGTGTGTACAACAGGTGACGCGCCAATCTTCTTCGCGGCATTGAGAGATCCTCATTCCTCAGCCCGGGTGGGCTTTGCACTTCGGGTTTGTTTTTTTGTTCCTTTCTTGAAGGCAAAGATTTGTAAATCCAAATTATATATTTTTACAAGACCATGAAATGATAATGTTGATTAAACTCTTTGATTTTCTATTTGATTTGTGAGAATAATAAAAATGTTTCGCCTCCAAGAAAAAGAGAATAATAAAAATGTTACATGTCAAAGTTTATTTATAATTGTTACATAAGTGATTTAGAGTCAAATTTTTAGTTTGAGTTGTGATATTTTTAATTAATTAAATTTTAGAATATAATTAGGAAACCTTTTACATGAGCCATTTTATTATGTGTTTATGGTTGTGAAAAATTTGGACACAATTAGTCTTTCATTTTGTATCATTATAACTGTTTCAAAAAATAAAGTTACTTAAATTAGCAAAAATTAATTGTTCTAACATACATTAATTGTCAATAATATGTGAGTCTTTTTTTTTTTGGTTAATACCACAAATATTTCTATTTTACACAATTAGGCATGAGAAAGGTTAGAGCAATTATGATTTTTTCTCTCTCAATAATGTTCTCACATGACCTCAAACATTTAACAACAATCAAGGGCGTACACCCAGAGTTCAATTTACTACTAGTTAAACCAAACGCTTGTTGGTCAATGACATGTGAATCTAGTAATACTTCATCTAATCATAAGAATTAAAGTGCTTGATGTTATAGTTTTATTCTTACCATGTACTCACCTCTCATTTCCAAAGTGTATTACACTCCCACGTAACCATAGAACAAAAATCATACACTACTCAACTTCATGTTTCAAAATATTCTCAATAATATTAAAATTTTAAAAAGATTGATGTTCCAATCCTCATTCTCTCATATCATATCCCCAATTAAAAATAATAATTATATTTACCTAATAATATAAAAAAATCAAGGACTAAAATTAAGTATTTTAGCACATGCTAATTGACTTGATTATTCAAATTCTTCTCAAGACAATTAAAATGAAGGAATCGCTTTATCCAGGTTTCCCGAGGGTATAGGGTAGCTTAACATGCGCTTAAAAAATATTTGTTCAATTACGCAAGATGAGATAGTTTTGAATGGGAAAATGATATGAGAATATTTCTATCAAACATAAAGCGGCTTTAAGGGGTCAAGAAGAGATGCAGGCAAATTATTGAAACCACTTGAGTTTTCTCCTTTTTCAATGTTATTTTATTCCTTTGTGTTTGAGAACAAAGAAAACATGTGAACAAAATAAATAAACCCGAGAGTCAAGTATTTTTTTTTTTAATACTATGAATATTTCAACTTTACTAATCTGGTTCGAAGATTATAATAATTACAATATGAGTCTACTATTTATATATGTATAAAACAAAATATAAGACAAGACAAAAAAAACAAAACAAATGATATAACTTAGTGAATGTTTGGTTTTTCTCCACTGCAGCTTCCTGAGGCAAGAGAATTAGAAGGTGCTGACCCCATAAACAACCTCCCTCAGCAAAAACAAGCATTCTTTTAGATTTAGTTCATGTTCTCTAAGTCCAGAGTTCTAATTCATCCAAGACCTATTTTGGGTTCCCCCTCCCATGTCTTTTTTTTTTTTTTTCTAGAAAAAAAAAATGGTTGGATAAGTGGGGATTTGGACAAGGCTTCTAAGTTCAAGTTGCAGAAGTCTCCAATGTATCACAAAAAAAAAAAAAATGAATAAATAAATAAAAATAAAAATAAAGTATGTGCAGAGTACACTGGTATTTCAAGCAATAGGAAACATTTGCTATACTTACTTAAATTCTAGCTGGTGATGAGTTATGGCACTCAAGCTAGGGGCATGTCAAGTATGTCATACACTCTGTTTATAACAAATGCATACATCCCATTAAAATGTAAAAATATATGGCCATCTTCACACTGCTCCAAGTCATAATGCAAATTACAGAGAAAAATGATGGTATGAATCTACACAACAAAGAAATCAAGAAATACTAAATCGCACGACCTAATTTCGAGAACTTCAATTTTACAGAAGAAGGGAAGGGGGGGAAAAACCTATTTTGCAGAAAATTCGAAATTGATAACGGCTTCCATGAGATCTCAGAGTTAATGGTAGGGTAAGGAATTGCATCCCTGAATGGGGAATTCATGGTATATGTATATACCCTGAGATATAGAGAGTATTTACTTGGCCTTTTTTCATCCCTTGAAACGAACTACAATGCAGGAAATGTCATCTTTACTGTCTCTGTTCAATGCCTCAGAAGCCAGTTGTTTGGCTGCCCTTTGTGGATCCTTTACCCTTCTTGCAATATCAACTGCTTCTTGATTTGCCATTACCTGGATTAAATGAATATTAATACAAAAACATTCATTTGAGAGAAAGAGCAGAGAGAGATTGATGGATAACCTTCCATAGACCATCACTTGCAAGTATCAAAAGCTCAGTATTTTGGTCAACATCAGTCTCCTGTAAGTCAGGATCAGATCGCAAATGCGATTTCAGGTTTTTGTCTCCAAATGCTCGCGAAACTGCAAGCTGCCCATTTACTCTTGCAACATCTCCTAATATAACATCGACAAGAAAACAAATCTTGACTTAATACAAAACACTAAAACAAATGGAGAGGAGTCACAGTATTGTTGCATATATATATATATATATATATATATAAAGTAATCATGAGACAATAGATACCGGCATACTCGTTGAAGAACTATTTCTATACAAGGAAAGAGGAAAGTTGGAACTTCAATTATTCTAGCTGCAAACAATAACAAGAAGGTAATTTTCTACTTTCCAAGCAGGAATCAGTAGAAAACCTAAATTTTTTAGGCATCAAAATAATAATCCTATTCAATATCCTAGTCACCAACACTTCTCCTGCACGAGGAGACAAGTCCAACATGATCAATGTGACTTAACACTAGGATTGCATATGTTTTTGTGTATTATGGCAATCTAAGTAACAGATATGAGCAGTTGCACCTGGGTAAACAGTAATGTCATCTCAGGAGTACATCCTTTAGTAATTAGAAAAATAGATAATTTTTATCACACAAAGATAGATATAACAGAGCTTCAACAATTGAGTAATATTACTATTAGAAGGATTTTAAATGTCATTTTGAATTTCATACTTCAATACTGAAAGTACAATAACTGATCTGTGCTTAAAATCAGGCATGTGCATACAGCATCGGATAGAAATATCAGAATTGACAGCAGCCAAACGAGCATCCACATCTGTAGATTTAAGCAAGATGCATGGAAGGTAGATGATGTCATCTTCTCTTGTTTTAGTATTAAATCAATTTCAGTTACTATAGAACTACACACCTAAGTGGGNCCCCCCCCCCCCCCCCCCTCTTTCTTTTCTCTCTCTCCCCCCTCTGTTTGAATGATAACCTTTACACCTTAGTCCAATCTAGTTCAGCCTTCATAGTAATTCCAGCAATTCTCAAATACTGACTTATTCTGTTCTACAAGAAAAAGGAATTTACTGAATACTCATAGGGAGCTATATATGTCTAACACTTCACAGGCCAAATTTACCACTTTTTTTTGGATAAATATTCATTATTCAATCAGGAAAAGTTTTTCAATGTCCAGATTTGGTTTATATAGAATAGCAGTCAGCCTAAGGCATATCATTTCTGTCAAAAGTTCCCAGAAATAAATTAGTACTTCTATGATTTGATTATCAGACCAGAATGGAGAACAATTTTGTTCTCCCCTTCCCTCTCTATCTCCCTCTTCTAACCTTGGGTGTGGATCACTGAGGAAGAACAAGAATGGATAGGACGATAGGAATACAGAGGCCCAATACAATTAACCTACCCTAGAGTCTCTATGTATTCTATGTTAATCCCCTTCACTTTATCTCTTCTCTTACCTTAAAAAGGTTTCATTACAGAAACTGGCACAAGTGTAGAAATTGTAGCAATTTAAACAGGCATTACTGTTAGCCACCTGATGGGCAGTCTATCTTTGAGCCATCAGCAACTATCATATCATCTTAAAAAATGGTGACACTAAGTCAAACGAGATGGATAATGGATTCCATTTACATTCAGGTTTCTTAGATAATTGGCTAGTATATTTACACATCCAAATACATTTTTTGGGTACAGAAGAGGAGGATGAAGTATTATTTCAGAAGGATTCCCACAAACTTAATTATTGCCACCACAAAATCTTAACAACTTGAACTTTCATTCAACCCATCCTTTATTTTTCTAATTTAATACACACCCCTTACACAAGCAAAGGTGGTAATCCCACTTTCAAGTTTCATAATAATAAAGACCAATAGTTGTCAACTGATGTCCATGTCTGAAAGACATACACACATCCTCTCTCAACCACATGTATCCTTCCCAAACACAAGATATGAATCAAATCTCATTGTATAAAAATAAAAACCCTGCATTGTACATGAAAGGAAAATGTCATAGACCTCAAGGTTTATTAAAGAACCTGGCATGTTTGAGACAAAGCCGCCTCTGTTTTCAATGCTGCCCCGCTCAGTGTTGGGCTCATGATCAGTACTCATCTGTATGGCCTGCCCTCCCCTTGACAGAACTGCTCGAGAATCTCCAACATTGGCTACCCATAACTTCTGATTATCCATAAGAATTGCAGTGACTGCAGTTGATCCACCACGTCCCAAATCAGGACTATGAGAAAGAATTGCCTGGTCTGTTGTCTCATAAGCTTTAATTATGGTCCTGGTCGGATCAGTCCAGAAATCGTCCTGGAATTCAATTATAATTTCAGGGTGCAAATTCCCAAATTAGATTATACATAGAGGCATTATAAACAAGTAAATTAAGCCAAATTTACTATACCCCATCCTGGCAAACTTTTTCCGACAGGAAAGAAAGCTTCACCAATTGCATCAAGATATCAAGTTAAGAAAAAAAAAAAAAAAAATTGGAACATTNAAAAAAAAAAAAAAAATTGATACATTTGGCAATGATTCCTAAGCACAGGAATTAACAAGAAAATCCTCGTACTATGCAACAAAAAACAGAAACAATAATCCTTTGTGAGCAATCAAATGTGCTTGAGGTATTCATCAATCACATAATATAGTTAGTTTAATTCAAAAACTTACATCTTTTAAGATATTAGAAAAGAGATGCTTTTGTAGATAGGCCGGTACACTGTCTCCCAAGTGTCCATCATATATAGCAAAAAGTCCAAGCTCATGTCCTCTGAAATGGACAAACTTTGCTACATGATAGTCCTCCATTGGGTGGTTTGCTTTCCCTTTAACTAGGCTAAACCCATACTTGACTGGGCACTGATGGCTCCTGCCCTTGCCAGAGCTACATGAAGAACGTCCTCCGACCACCTAAAGATATAGAAGTTTTAACACAATAACAGAAGATTTGATGTCTTGTTCAACATATTTCGACAAGATATAACAAAAAATCTTATGTGACTGATAACTGAATGGCACATAACACAAGTGCAACACAAGATAATATAAAAAATGGGAGATGTCAGTATGGCACAGTCAGAAATAAAATGGATAAACACACTCATTACTTTGAAAATCTCACGTTGGTAAAGGAGTCTCAATGTTAATCAATGCCACGAAAACTGCACTAAAGGGTCATAGGCATCCCACCATAATACTATTATTTAATATTTATCAGTAGTCAGTACAAAAAAAACAGAAGAAATGGCACAAAACAGAGAAAAGAAAGAAAATAAAAGTAGACCAAAACCCACTAATCAAACATTGGAGGGAAGAAGAACATTAATTAGACAGTTTCTATGTTACATATCATTGAGGCAGCCATTTCAAATGAGTCATATCTCACAAAAGCAACATACTGTGGAAAGATTAAGGCTGACTGCTGAAACTAGTTCTAGCAGAGTACCAAACCCATGTTAAGAAACAACACCAGTTCCAGCGATGCTGAAGAAAGTCAGTAGAATTGCTTGAGGGGGAAAAGAGCTCCCCGTCTCTCTATCTACTATCCATCCATCTATCTCTCTCTTGATACAACTAGTGTATTTCCAACCAGTTCTGTAGATCAATATTTTCAGGCAGCACAGGAAGTCAATAAACCTAGAAATAATCATTCTCAACGAAGCAGCCTTTAAACACCAATCCAAAAACCAACAGCACATACTCAAGTTTAGTTATTATTTGAGTCTACACATTCGTATGTTGCCTTCTGTCAGTATTTCCCACTCGTTTTAAGTTCAGCCGATGACCATAAATACACAAAAATAATACTTTACTAAGCACAGGAAAATATAATTTTATGACCGTCCTGACCAATTAACAAGGCCACTAGAACTTAAAGCATAAACAGATAACTCTACATCTACTTGAGGTCATAATTCTCATATAGCACGCCCTTCAAGAATTCATCAAAATTACCAAAAAAATGAGTACTTTTATATCCGTGGACACTGAATATTTGAAAGATAAGAGATGAAAGACAAAAAGATGCAGATATCCTCACCTGACTGACAGAGTTGAAGCAACAGAGATTATCCATTTAATTCAACCCCACGTCACCTTTTCCGTCTATCACTCAACATCTACCTCGTCTGCTAATCTTCAAAACACAAAAACACCAAGTCAAAAAACCACAATTTTCCAGGAATTTCACCAACTGCAAAATCACCCAAAAAATTGTGATCATCCAAACAAGCAATTCTATCATCACCCAGAATTACCCTCCCAAAAAAAATGAAAAATTTACAACACCCAGATAATCATTAATCAACTGGGTATCCAAAAATTCACTCACCGATTGAAAAAAGTCTCTAATTTTCCCAAGAAAATGAGAGGGAAGATCTGTAGAGGAATTGGCTCACCGATTCTGCTGCCCCCTCTTAGAGATGATTGACACAAGCACTAGAACACAAAAAGAATTCACACAAAAACCTCTTAAAGAGAGGTATTAGAAGAAGGAATAGTTGATGGGTGTAACCATCTAGTTCTTTTGAGGAAGTCTTTGCAAATGGCAGCCAAAAGGCAGAGCTTGCCCTTATTGACTTTGCAGTTTTGCGTTGATTGTTTTATCGCTGTCACTGTTTGTTTGATTATTACAGCTGTTTTGAGGTTTCATAGTTCGTATAAACGAGTATTGGCTGGGTCACCCCTGGGCGAGAGTGGGGACCCTTAAAAAGTCAGCCAAATTTTCTACCTCGGAAACTCTGTTTCTTATAAGGAATTCCCTCTCTTTCTCCCATTGTCCAAGAGGCAAAGTGCTCCCTTTGTTCCAAAAGGTGGAAAAAAAAATTACAATTTTTCTGCTTTTTAAGTGCAATAAAAAACTATGCTTAATGCTTCTTGCTTAAGCATAATTTATTGTGCTTATTTTATCTTATTTTTTATTGATTAAAGAAAATTATATCTGCATTTAATGGGTCAATTCTGCAGGTTGGATTTTTCAAACAAGACATTAATTGGTGTCATCTTTGTATAGGAAGAAGCATAAAAATCAGTAACTGAAGACAAAAAGTCTCATGGGTTTGAAGGATGATTTTTTAATCTAAACATTGAAAGTCATCTGTCAGTATACAAAAACACAAAAAGTTCGCATTTTTTGAAGAGGAGAAATCTGGTGGGTTTAATTTCGGATACGGGTAAATTATTGGACTAGATGATAAACACTGACAGTTTCTCAGAAGCTTGATGCAAAACCCTGCTTTGTTTTCTTGTTCTTTCTCTGCAAGTTCCATCACTGGTCCACTCAAACTCATAAATGCATATATATACAAGCCTTATCTGTAAAATCTGAATGGTCAAAACCATCATTAGCCATTGTTGTCTCATAGAGATCTCCCATGTGGCCTAACAGGCCAGTCCAACAAGCATCCTTTCAAAGCTGTGAAATTTCATGTTTAAAGCAAGGACAACCTAGTGACGCTTCAACCTAAATGGTTTTTTTTTCTTTAAGGGTGTCTCATCAATTAGAGAAGGAATAGTTGAATAGTATGCTTGTGCAGTACATAAAGTATAATATTAAAACTTCAATTGCACCAAAACGCCAAAATGAGGCACGTTCCCGTTTCAGGGACAGGGACGAAATGTAAAACGCGTTTCACAGGGAGGAAACGCCAAAAAATACTCAAAAATCTGATTTTTTGATTTTTCATGTTTCTCCAAAAAAAATGCCAATGAAACATTTTTAAAAAGTTGGTCATTTCTAACGACGTCGTTTTGGAGGCTGGATTTCTTGTTTTAGTGAAACGGCGCCGTTTTGAAGCTGTGGTGAGGGAATTTAAGTAGGACGATGCTGTTTTTGAGAAGAGTTAAAAGCCCAGATTTGCCAAAACGACGCCGTATGGACTGTGCCCCCATTTTTCATCCCCAACCCGAGTTCAAATTAGATTTTAGGGTTGTTCTTTCCCATTTTCACCAAATTTCAACCTTCAGCTCCTCTGCTTCCTCTTTGGTGGTGCTTATTTTCTTCCTCCATTATTGAACCAAGTGAAGGGTGGCTTAATATTTGTTAGTTGTTAGTTGTTATTTATTGGCTAAGGATTTATGTTGATATTTTTTAATGTTTGAAAATTTTAAAATTGTTCATTATAAGGATTTTTAGTTGATATTTGCTAAGAATTTGATATACACACACACACACACACATATATATATATATGACGTGGTGTCCTCGTACCCACGTTTTTAAAAAATCGCCGTCCCCGCGTTTCGTCCCCGTCCCCGTGCAACATAGATTAAAACTTAGTTGAATTCAATTAATTTAGAGAAAAATATATGTAAACATATGCAGTTAAATAACATGAAAATATACGGATTGAATCATATATCACTTCATTGGTATCCTTCCTTGGAAATAATGTTATGTACAAAAAAAATTTTAAGTATAATTGTATAAAATTATATAAATATTTACATCACCAAAGTTGAGTAATATTAAAATTGTTCTCAAAACTTATAAATTTTGTGTTTAAATTCAAAGTTATAATAAAAAATACCAAAATATAAATATTTATAATTTAAACAAAACTACTTAAACTCATATAAAACCAATTGTGTTTTATAACTGTAAAAATTGTGTAAAATAGTGTTACTCTTCCCTTGCTTAAATTTTGATTCTTAGGGTAATTGCAGGGACAATTTTTATTTTTATTTTTTTAGATGCTTTTGCCGTCAAAATTCATAGCTATAGTATATCTATAATAATTCTATGGGCCGACCAATACTTTCCACTAGAGTATTATAAAATATATAACAAATATGAACCTGACATTCAAAACCATGGGATGCAGAAAAATAGCACAAAAAAGAAAAAATAAAATAAAATAAAGAGAAAAGGGTGAAATGCAACGGGGTATATCGGACATCTCACCTCACACTTATACACGATAACTTATTTTATCAATTGTAACAATAAAAATTCAGAAAATCAAATGAATATAATATTTTTCAAATAAAAGAGCCACCGAGGATAGTATTATTTTATATTCCATAATCATTCTGCCGATAATAAAAATGAAATAGTCAACTCCGTCCTCCATCTATCTGTGCACTGCTTGGTCGAACCATAAAGTTAAGTCAATCCCATTCAGAGAGCACAATGAAAAAGAGTAGTGAAATATGAAGATTAATGCTATTTAGTTAAAAATAAGCAAATTTTAAAAAATATTATTAAAAGGTGTTTGTTAAGATATATTCAGGATGTAGCACTATACACCTCCAAATTGGAGGCTTCTGGAGGGACCTAGAGGTCGAATGAAAAATTGAGTCACACAATTTTTTATAAAATTAAAGAACGGCACTATATAATAAAATATATTAAACAAAAAATTTAATTTTTACCAAAAATAAAGGAAATTGACACATTTTTTTATATCATGTCATTCTTGTATTTTATAAAGAATTGTGTTTTGTCACATACTAAGTGACTTAATTTTTTAAGATTTTTACAACAACAATAAAATCACAGGGTGAAAGGATAGTATTACCCCAAAAAATATTAAATGTAGCTTAACAAACACCTTATTAAAATTTAAAAGCTGAAGTTTATATATATATATATTTTAATTATAAGAANTAATTTTTACCAAAAATAAAGGAAATTGACACATTTTTTTTATATCATGTCATTCTTGTATTTTATAAAGAATTGTGTTTTGTCACATACTAAGTGACTTAATTTTTTAAGATTTTCACAACAACAATAAAATCACAAGGTGAAAGGATAGTATTACCCCAAAAAATATTAAATGTAGCTTAACAAACACCTTATTAAAATTTAAAAGCTGAAGTTTATATATATATATAGTTTAATTATAAGAATATTCTTAGGCAAACTTTCACATATTAAGACTAAGTTCTTCTCTACGCGATCTTAAGCGCGCCCCTTATATTGGTATGGTGCATTCGGGAAAAAATTCTCTAGCTAATCTCAAAATTTAAACCTTGACTAATTTAAATAAACTTATTATATTCTTACCACCAAAACAAATTCTTAAAATTAAGTTTATATTATAATAAACTTCTCGCAACTCATTTGGAGTTGTTAGGGCATTGCCGGCCCCAAGTCTAAAGTTTAATTATTCTTTAAATGGTTTTTCAAAAAATATTAAGTACTCTCTTTTATTTATTTAAATTTTAAAAAATAATTTATTTTTACTAAATATTTTTTTTTATTTAGATTTTTTGGATATAAACAATTTTAAATTTAACTAAACTTATTTAAATTTTAATTATTAAACTTTTTATATTCTTAAATCTCTTACACACTATTTCCTGTAACTGTGGATAGACTTTCTCAAAAGAAAAGCTGTAGGCATTATCATCGTAGTAATCCCTTCAAACTAAGAAAAGTTAAGCATGGCCGATGCGAAATAAACGAATATGCCACGACGCCGTGGGGTTACACGTGTGCAACCGCTTCCACGTCAACGAGGCGGGGTCTCGCCACGTGTTACTCCGTTGGCAAATGCCCATGTTTCGTCCGCCTTCCTGTTTGCTGTTACTGAACAAAGAGAAACTTCCCCTGCTTCTGCTTTTGCTGCTTCTTCCTCCTCTTCATCGATTTTTCCTTTGCAGCTCAAATGGCGTGGATGCTGAGGACAATTGGGTTTCGAGAAGAAGAGATTAAGGTTGTCGGCGCATCTGTTTGGTGGAACGAGGCTGATGTATCAGAACAATGGCAGAAAAACATTTATCTTGCCTTGAGTACCTGTTATGCCTTGGTCTCCTTCGCTGCTCTGGTAGGATATTTTCTTTCATTTTCCGGGAAAATCATGGGTTTCCTGTTAGATTCATAGAGAGTTTCATTCAGCTGAGATTTGAGAAAACTGGACAAGATATATGCAGAAACACATTGCGTTCTGGGCATGCTCTTGTTGATAATTATTCAGTGGCCTTGTTTTGTAATCACTGTTAGCCGATTCATTGAAGATTTCAGTGAGCTAAGCGACAAAATATATGCAGAGTTATGGGCTAATTTTAGTTGATGATTATTCAGTGGCATTGTTTTGCAATTCTAATGAGTCTTTGAAGGTGAAAAAAATAGATAATTTAAAGAAATAATAATAAATAAGAATTGTAATATTTCTTTTATGGTCAGGTGCAACTGGTGCGGATTCAAATGAGAGTTCCTGAATATGGGTGGACGACACAGAAAGTTTTCCACTTTATGAATTTTCTTGTCAATGGATGTAAGAGTTGTGAATGATTTATCACACTTGTTTTAGCTTATAATGTCTAAGGCTACTGCTGATATCATGTTACATTTACAGTGAGGGCTGTCCTTTTCGGACTTTACAAAAGTGTGTTATTGATTAGACCAAAGGTACATTCTCCTATTCTCAACTCTTGTCTTCCATGCATTTCATACGTGCTTGTTCATTTCTTGGTAGGTAGAGTATGAGGAAAACAAAACATGCCATGTCTTTTATGTCCCAAGAATCTGCTAACATTTGAATTTAGATTCAATGAGATATGGGTTTATAAAAGTAATAATGCCGCATGTTTTTTTTTCCTTTTTGGCCCCTACTTACGCAACTAGACAAGTGGTTCTGCTTGAATTGAGTAATGATATATAAAAAAGCTTTTTGTCACGACATTCTACAAATTGTAACGTGTAGCGAAATCTGAACTCAAATAGTTTTACTTGTAACCTTTTTTTTGTCAAACTCAGTTTCTGTCATATCACAATCGACATGCACACGAAGTTTGTAGATTTATCATGTTTTATTTGAATTTGACAAAAAATTTAATTAGGACCATGGAAGTCATATGGAGACGTCTATGTAGTTGTGTAGAGTTGCCAGTATGAGTTATGTAGATTGCATTAGCCTTTTTAGTTCTTTGTCAATGCTACTTGTATTTATCTCTTATATATCACTTCCTTCCACTGTGATGCATGTATCTTCTTAATAATCATTGTTTTGATTCACTCAATTCCATCATATTTTGGTACAGGCACTGGAGCAGGTGCTTATGGATCTTCCTGGTCTTTTGTTCTTCTCGACATATACATTACTTGTCTTATTTTGGGCTGAGATATATCACCAGGTATATAAACCTTGTTTTCAAATGATTTCAATGAGGCATTTGTGATTAACTAGCTACAAATGGTATAAAGTTCATGTGTTTCAACTTTCTTGCAGGCAAGAAGTGCACCGGCGCATAAACTTAGGCCAGCTTATTTTATTATCAATGGACTGATTTACTTCACACAGGCAAGGAAAACATTTAATCTCCTTGTCAATCATTAATAGACATTGGAGCAAAGAACATGTTAATTTACTAATTAGAATAATGTCAGAATTTTTGTTTTTACCCTTGTTACCGGAAAAACAATAGGTTTGCATCTGGATTTCCATGAGAGCAAGCAAAGCTGCTGCAGGATTGGAAGCTGCTAAAATCTTCCTTGCAGGTTATTGCTGTGAATACCATTTTGGTCAATTACATGTTGATTTATTTAACGATTATTTTTCATCTCACTGTATCTTAATGTGTTCATTTTAGACTCCAAAGTTTTTGAAAAATATATACATCTATTTCACTCTCAAATAATGCTAGAGTGAATTTGTAAACTTTAGTGATTTCTGCAAACGTCGAAGGTGTAATTTTCTATTATTGTGAACCTTAATGCATGTTCTCATTTCTTTTGCCAGTTATTTCATTCTGCTCTGCTCTTGGATTTTTGATATATGGTGGGAGGTAAACTAATGTCTTCCATACAGCATTATTTTGGCTAAACATCAGATTGTTGTTATTGATTATCATTGTACCCTTATCTATTCAAAATTGACATAGGTTATTTGTCCTATTGAGGCGTTTCCCCATCGAATCTAGAGGACGTCAAAAGAAATTATACGAGGTTTGTATCTGAGTTATGTTATATATTTCAACCTTAGGAGAAAAGTATATCCTTCTCCTGATATTAAAATCAGATAAGTCTGCAATTGCGAGAAATAAAGTGTATTTTTCTTGAAAAATATAATTGGTTATGTTATCCCCTATTGATGATATTAACGAGAGACTTCCATCATGTAAAGTTTGGAAGTATATATACAAGTTGGTACGGATTCCAATTGTGAATCAAATTCTTTTCACATTCAAATAGTAAAACATTCAATGTCTTCATGCATGTTTTTAGAGTTAATTGTAATCAACAAGTTAGTTGTAATTAGTTAGCGGTTAAGTTATAATAAGTTTCCTAATTTAGCTATTCAGTTACAACAGCTTTACCAATATTACTATTTAAAGCTATAGCTAGTCTTTGTACAGGACCTGGATTCATTCAATCAGAATACACTTTTTTCTCTCATATGCTTCTCTGCTCTCTTCTCTCTCACTTCCGCTTTGCTCAATATGGTATCAAAGCTAAATCTCTGATTCCTTTTTCTCATCGATTTCTTCTTGATTCTCGATCAATTTTCTGAACTTGATCGATGTTCGTTTGATCATTCTTCGCCATGGCTGAGATGTCTTCTCCCTTCACGAATGTTTCTGGTTCTCGCTCTTCTGCAAGTAGATCCGCCATTCATGAACCTTCGCATCCTTTCTTCCTACATCATTCAGATAAACTTGGCTTGATTCTTGTTTCGCAACAACTTATGGAGAGAATTATGCCTCCTAGAGTCGAGCTATACTGATTGCTCTTTCTGTCAAGAACAAATTAGGTTTCATTGATAGATCGATCACTAAGCCAGAAGGTACAGACACTGATCTTCTTAGCTCTTGGTACATGAATAACAATATTGTCATTTCCTGGATCCTTAATTCAGTGTCCAAGGACATTTCTGCCAGTGTAATTTTTTCTGAGACTGCATATGATATTTGGATTGATCTTAGAGATAGATTTCAACAATGCAATGGACCTAGAATTTTCCAATTGAGACGTGAATTAATGAACCTAAATCAAGAACAAAGTTTTGTTAGTGTCTATTTCACCAAGCTGAAAACTATTTGGAAAGAATTGAGCAATTATAGACCTCTCTGCACATGTGGAAAGTGTACTTGTGGAGGTGTTAAAGATCTTCATTACCATTACCATTACCAAATGGAGTACATTATGTCCTTTCTCATAGGATTGCATGATTCTTTTTTTCAAATCTGAGGTCAATTGCTCCTTATGGATCCTATGCCTCCCATCAACAAAGTTTTTACTCTAGTTTCTCAAGAAGAAAATCAAAGGAAAATTGCTACTCATGTTTCTTTCAGTCTTGTTTCTACTGGCACTATGGCTTTTGCTGCTAAGGTTGACAATTCCAAAGTTGGATACCAGCCTCTTGCTTTAGTGGGAAATAGAGGTCCAAAGAAGGATCAACCATATTGCACTCATTGCAAATTCCATGGTGACACTGTGGATAGATGCTATAAACTCCATGGCTATCCTCCTGGTTACAAGCATAAACAAAGTGCTGCTATGAACCAACTTTCAACCTCTTCATCTAATGAAGATCATAGTGCTCCTTCTGTTGGAGGTTTTCTTCGAAACCTCAATTCCAATCAATACCAGCAACTCATGACCATGTTGTCCACTCATCTGTCTACTTCTGTCAATACCCCTACAGATGGTGATCATCCTTCTGCTTCTTATCCTACAAGTATTTGTTTATTTGTTACTTTGAATCCTACCTATTTCTTAAGTCAATACTGGATAGTTGATTTTGAAGCTGCTAGACATATTTTTTCAATTGTCACTGCTTTCACCTCTTTGCGAACTATCCATAATGCCATTGTTACCTTATCTAATCACTGTCAGATACATGTGCATCTATGTGGTGATGTGAAATTGAGTTCTATGCTTACACTCAAGGATGTCCTCTTTGTTCCTCAGTTCAAGTTTAATCTTCTTTTCATTAGTGCTCTCGTTTCTGCCAATGACTTTACAGTGAGTTTCTTTCTTGCTCACTTTGTTATTCAGGAAGCCAGTAGCAAGAAGATGATTGGCAAGGGTGACAAGCATGATGGGTTCTATATTCTAAATACAAGTTGCTTGAATTCTATTTCTACTTCATTTGTTAATCATGTTTCCTTTCCTGTTTGGCACAATAGACTTGGCCACATTTCTTTTAAGCGATTAGATAGCTTAAAGAGACATTTACACTGTGATTTTTCTTGTTTGAATAAAAATCAACCATGTTATGTCTGTCCCCTTGCTAAGCAAAGACGTTTGTCCTTTGAATCTCATAATAACATGTCTCAATTTCCTTTTGACTTGATACATTGTGATATATGGGGTCCTTACAAGGAATTTTCTTATACTAGACACAAGTTTTTCCTCACATTGGTGGATGATTGCACTCAGTTTACTTGGATTTTTTTGCTTAAACACAAGAGTGAAGTGGCCTTTGTGATTCCTAAATTCTTCAGAATGGTTTTCACCTGGTTTAATGTCAAGATTAAACAATTTAGATCTGATAATGCTCCTGAGTTATTGTTTAAGGATTTTTTCAGTGAACATGGAGTATTACACCAATTCTCTTGTGTTGAAAGGCTAGAACATAATTCAATTGTGGAACGCAAACACCAACACCTTTTAAATGTGGCCAGGGCTGTTTTCTTCCAATCAAGAGTTCCAGTACAGTTTTGGAGTGAGTGTGTTTTAACTGCCACCTTTCTAATCAATAGAACCCCCACACCATTACTTCAGCATCGCACTCCTTTTGAGGTACTCTATAAGACTACTCATGACTATTCCAGTTTTAGAGTCTTTGGCTATCTTGTCTTTGCTTCTACCTTGGTTGCTCATAGGTCAAAATTCTAACCTCGAGCTTGCACTTGCATTTTTCTTGGTTATCCTCCAAGAATGAAAGGTTATAAACTATATGATGTTGTCACCAAGCAGGTTTTCATTTCTAGGGATGTTGTTTTTCATGAAGACATTTTTCCTTATCACACTGTAATTTCTTCAAATCAACTCATTGACCCTTTTCCAAATTTAGTTTTACCTCATGCTACATTTGATATTCCATCTCAGTCAGCTTCTACTATTCCTGCTTCTAATCCTATGACTCACATTCCTATGGATTTTCCTTCACCTGGCCCTGTGTCTACAGATTCTCCAGTCACAGCTTCTATGCCTACTGATTCTCCAGAGATAAATCCTTATATTCCTCCTACAGTTCCTCTCAGAAAATCCACTCGAATTCATTGACCACCTTCATATCTCCAACAATTTCATTGTAATCTTTTACGTGGTTCTCCCTTACCTCCTTGTACTACCCTTTATCCCATTGCCAATTATGTTTCCTATGTTGCCTTATCACCTTCTTATAAGTCTTTCACCCTTCAAGTGTCCACTCACCTTGAATCTCAGTTTTATCATGAAGCTGTTAAAAGCCCTCATTGGCGTGCAACTATGCTTGATGAATTGGCTGCCATGGAATCCAATCACACATGGTCTGTGGTCCCTTTGCCACGTGGCAAACACAACATTGGCTGTAAATGGATTTACAAACTTAAACATAAGGCAGATGGTACTGTTGACAGGCATAAAGTCTACTTGGTAGCCAAAGGTTATACTCAATAGGAAGGGTTGGACTTTGTGGAGACTTTTTCTCCTGTTGCCAAACTAGTCATTGTCAAAGTTCTTCTTGCACTTGCTGCTTCTTAAAAATGGCATTTGACTCAACTTGATGTCAATAATGCTTTCCTCAATGGTGACCTTTTTGAAGAAGTATACATGGATCTTCCTCTTGGCTATCTACCTAAACAACACTGTTCTATTCAGGGGGAGAAACTGGTTTGCAAACTTCAGAAGTCAATTTATGGTCTCAAGCAGGCCTCTCGACAATGGTACTCCAAATTCTCTATTGCCTTACTCAAATTTGGTTTTGTCCAATCAAAATCTGATTACTCATTGTTCACTAGAGGTTCTGGATCTCATTTTGTGGCATTTCTGGTTTATGTGGATGACATTATCATCATTGGTCCTTGTCTCCTTCCTATTAATGCTTTAAAGGCTTTTCTCCATACCTAGTTCAAACTTAAGGACCTCGGGTGCCTCAAGTATTTCCTTGGTCTTGAAATCTCTTAGTCCACACAAGGTATTGTTCTTTCCTAGAGACAGTACCTTGCACCTTCTTGAAGACACTGGTTATTTAGCTTGTAAACCCACTTCAGTTCCTATGGATCCTAAACCTGAACTTAGTGCTTCAATTGGTGATTTACTTCCTAATGCAACACAGTACAAAAGACTTGTTGGACATCTGCTATATCTCACCTTGTCAAGGCATGATATCACCTTTGATGTGCATAAGCTTACTCAGTTTCTTGCTCAGCCTCGGTTGCCCCATCTCCAAGCAGTTCATCATCTGCTTCGCTATCTTAAAGGCAAACCTAGACAAGGCCTCTTGTTTTCCTCCTCTTCCTCTCTTCAGTTGAGAGCTTATTTAGATGTTTCTGCTAAGGTTCAACTTAAAGCTTTCTTAGATGCAGATTGGGGTGCTTGTCCTGATACTAGGAAGTCTATCACTGGTTTCTGTATCTTCATTGGTGACTTTCTTGTCTCATAGAAAGCCAAGAAGCAAACCATAGTATCTCGGTCCTCTGCTGAAGCTGAGTACCGTGCCCTCTCCTCCACTACCAATGAACTCACACGGCTTCATCAACTTCTCCAAGATTTTCAAGTTGTTGTTTCTTCTCCTGCTCTTCTTTTTTGTGATAATCAAGTCGCCATTCACATTGCTTCCAATCCCACATTTCATGAGCGGACTAAACACATTGAGATCGATTGTCACTTTGTTAGAGATAAGGTCTCTTCCGGTTTCATCAAACTTATGCCTATTCGTTCTCAACACCAACTTGCTGACATGTTCACCAAGCCTCTTCCTTCCACCTTGATGTTTCCTTTATTGTCCAAGATGGTTGTCAAAGACCTTTTCCTGCCACCTAGAGGGGGAGTATTAGAGTTAATTGTAATTAACAAGTTAGTTGTAATTAGTTAGCTATTAAGTTTCCTAATTTAGCTATTCAATTACAACAGCTTTACCAATATTACTATTTAAAGTTGTAGCTAGTCTTTGTACAGGACCTGGATTCATTCAATTAGAATACACTTTTTCTCTCATATCCTTCTCTGCTCTCTTCTCTCTCACTCCCGCTTTGCTCAATACATGTTTCACAATTATGATGTTACATTCCAAATTTTCAACTGTCTCTGGTACCTGGTACTTGGTAAAGGGTGGAAAATAAAAACAAGGGACATGCATTTTCAATATCCCCTCATTTTTCTTGTTCTAACTACCAATCAAGTGTAAAGTAATTTGTAGCGTGTTGAAAAATTGATATGATTAATAGTTTTTGGTGACTTTCTCCTTGGCAGGTTGGCTCGGTGACAAGCATTTGTTGCACTTGTTTTATGATAAGATGCATTATGGTGAGTTCTTTTCAGTTTGAAAATTGTGTATATATTCAAAGTAGTTTTTTTTAATACAAGAACATGTTTACCAAATATTTATGCAGCTTGCACTCTCTGCGTTCAACCATGATGCCGATCTCGATGTCTTGAATCATCCCATTCTTAACCTAGCATATTATTTGGTAAGTTTCAACATCGCTTGTAGTCTTCCTAAGATGGAACAAGGCCTAACGTTTGGCTATATTGCCCATTGCTCCATTCATCATGTGACTGCACATGAAAGGCGCACTCCTAAGATGTTAAGACGACCATGTTTGCTGTATGAGAATATGTTTAGGTTTACTGAACAGAAAAGAAAAAATAACAGCCTAATAAAACTAAGCAAAACAGATGAGCCAGCCATAATTCTTGAACAAAAATGAACACTTAATTGCTTTGTAGCTGAGACTGATAAGGGATCTTTCCTTGTAATAGGATGATAATCATTAAGGATACCCACAAGACAAGATAGCTAGGCCTATGAAGATTATAACCACATTTTTCTAACAAAGAAATTATACCTTGATTTTGCAATGAAATTCACCATTTTTTTCAGAACAAAAAGGAACAAACGTAATTAACATATATAGCAATAATCACATGGGTGTATTTATTTGCACCATTTTTTTCTTACCAACCCTCATTGAGACCGCTGAGACAGGTGAATATCACTTTCATTTCCTTTCTAGAATGCATTTGAAAGTGACTGAACCACTTGAGCTCATGCTGATCTTTTCCAGTTTGAAAGCAACTAAATTGATAGAAAACTTGCTTTATAGTCTTTGTAATGATTTTTTCTTGTTTGCTTTCTTAGTTGGTAGAGATTGTTCCGTCTGCTATGGTGCTCTTTATTCTGCGAAAGTTACCCCCAAGACGCGTATCTGATCAGTATCACCCCATCAGATGAGCTGTGTATTCTTTTAGCAAGCATGCAACAATCTTTTTCTTTTTCTGAGCTGGTCCATAATTGTTCATCTACTGTTCTGTATATTCATAACATTGTTTTTATTGAATGAATGCCAATTTGTTCTCTACAAGGCTAGCGTAACGATTTCCTGTGCCTTCGGAAGAAGAAAGAATTTTTGAAAGTCTCCTAATAAATAAATAAATGAGTTCCATAAAATACCTTTTCTTTTTGAAGACCAGAGTCAAGATTAGAGGAGTCACAATTGCAGATGTATTTATGTATTTTTAAAGGTGGTTGGTAACTTACCCGTTATACCATTTTTTCATTGAAGGGTTTTGGTGGAATTTATGTCTTGAAATTAATATCATTGTAAAAATCTAAAAAAAATGAGTCATCTAGAAATTTTTTTAAAAATATTAAAAAATAACATGAAATAGTGATTGTTTGAAAGAGAGGAGAACTTAGCAACCAAAAATGACATGACTTGAATTTCATTTTAGTATTAATGTATTTGTCAAAATGTAACTATGTAAGAAGGGGCCGGGGAGCCGTGAGCATGGATGAGGGAGGTTTGGTGTGAGGGACTTGACCATCCGACCCATGCATAATCTGGTTGTCTCATGGTTTGGGCCTACAACTGCACATCGATATACTTTGTTTACGGTTTTTTTTCATTAATAATGAAAAAAAAAAGTTTTATAATTGACTTTATTGATCCACACATAAATTGCTATGGCACGACGCATATTTCGTAATGCCATCTTTCGTAGTAAGGGGGGCTTGCTTCATGTATCTTATAAAAAAAATACTTAACACTTACTTCTCGAACACAGAAGATTGCGGAGGCATGTGGTTAATGAGTTTTTTAACCACTGAGCCAACTCAAGGGGTACTATTCATAGGATATGGTGGATTTGTGTTGTTTGGAACTTCGGATGGGCTAATTAATTTTATTTTTTTTACATCCTTACTACCAAATGATATACCAAAAAAAAAAAAAAGTAACCAAGAGAAAATGAGATGAAAAGAAACTAGCTCATCCTTTACCACAGCCCATTTTTGTTCAAATTACAGTTATACATTAGCAATTAATTATAATTTATAAGTAGAATCATCCTGTCATATATGAAAAGCACGACGAAAAAAAGATATATATATATATATATAAATCATGTCTCCTTAGACTACAATATTTAACCTGAATGTACGCTAGTTACATATTCTAACCATAGCCAGCCTTGGATCCAAGTAAATTTGATTAGAAATATATACATGACGACAATGTTAGGACTTCCCCAATCCCAAACATAGCCAACTGATCATCTATTTACAGTCCCAGAAATCAATCAAATGCTATGGGTAAGAAATTGTCATCATCTAAAAGCATGTCAATATCAATTAGGTCCTCCACGCCATCAACTGTCTCTTCCGAATTGGTCAAATCCATGTCGCCTGCCTGTGAATATCAAATGAATATTATCATTAATCCAACTGTTAATGAATTTACAGACCTCTTTGTGACGGGAGGACTTAGTCTAAGTGCGCAAAAAAAGACGTCTTCCTTCTGTCAGAAAAAAAAAAAAATAATACCTTGGTTTGACGGAAGTCCTCGACAACATTTAGCAGCCGCCGGTATTGAGCCCGTGCCTCTGGATACTGAACCATGGACTTCACCCTTGAAAGGGCCTTTTGGAACCTTTCCTCACTTTGTTTCCTTCCTTCCTTAAGAAAATCATAATCATCCTCTTTCAAAGGAACACTTTCTTGGATTGGGACCTTATTAACTGCATCTTGTCGAAATCCACGCAAACCACTGCCCTTACGTCTCCAACGTAGTATGACCTTCTCCAGGATTCCAACAGACCAGATGATTGATTTATACTGTTTCCTTACCTGGTGACCTCTTACATGGGCCTTAACAGCAAGAAATTTAAGGGTGAGTAAAAATTGTGTCAAATGTACAGTACCAGAAAAAAAGGGGAAAGGAAAGGAAAGAAAGAAACAATAGGAGAAAGAGCACATCTTCAAATAGTCTTTCATGCCATCAAAGTGCATTTTTGTGAATTAAATTTCATGAGAGCAGTTGTATTCTTTTCGAAGAAAAATTATTTTCATTAGTGCCATTTTATCTAAAACATCATATTAGGAAGATAGGAACATAATTTCAAAGTTCAAATATACCGGTAGGAAAAACTAAGTAGATCATGACTTTAAACCCTACTCTAGGTTTCCACGATTTTAATATTAGAAAACCTTTGATTTCTATTTAGAAACCGAGGCAGCCAAAATTCCCTCAACCAATTGAATCCACATAAATAACCGTAATATACTTAGGGATGGGCAATGAACATATCCTTGGGGCTAATTTGGAAGTCAGTCACTGACTGAGTTAACTAATGCAATTAAATGCCACTATGACAGTAATCAAACTAGAAACACTTAAGACAGCAGAGAGGAAAAAAATACCAAGAAAGATGAATTGATTATAAGACCGCTATGAAGAAAATTTAGGAATTCTCAATTTTGACAAATCAAATGTGATCCGTTAACACAAGGAAGTTGCAAGAAGGGGAAAGAGAGATGGAAAGGTTTTCAACCGAGACACATTTGTGCATCCCCAACATCAGTTTTCAACAACTGAAACTTCCCCCCCCCCCCAAAAAATAAAAAAAAAAAAGATCCCTTCAAATTTGCAGCTTCAGTTTCATGAATAGCAGCATAGTTGATAGGATGATTCAGATGAGAAATCAGATACATCCAAGAAACAATCCAATATACTGAAAAGAACTTCTATAATATTAAAAAAGAAAAAGAAAACTCAAGAACTAAAGCAAGAGAACAGAACAATGAACCTGGATTTTGACAATTCTTTGACGAATTATCAGGAATTCTTTTCTCTTCTTCCAACCACGAAACTTTTTCTGTATTTGTGTTGCAGCAGCATGAGCAAACCCATCTTGTCCAGCCTTGCTTGCCTTAGAAGCAAGAAGGGAAAGAGCTCGCTGATCTAACAATCCAAACTCACCATCTTCATACTGAGCTAACTGCTTCCTCTGAAATGATTGCATCCTGTATACTTGATGTATACGATCAGCAGCTTGTGTAGCATTACGGACTGCAGTAAGAGAATCTTTAAGGATGACAGCATCTGGTACATCACCACAAAACACAGGTGTTGCAGTTCTTTCTGCAACAGTCTGTACTGCTTTTGTTCCGGAAGCTTCTAGCCCACCATCTTCCTTTAGATCATCCACCGTGAGGGATGCTAGGTGGCTAGTTAATGAAGACTCTGCAAGAAAACCCGAGATTCCTTTGTGTCCATTGCTAGAAGCAAGATCTGCAGGTGTTCTACCTGAAGGAAATGCTGGAGATGGATCGGTCACTGCTCCAGGAGCTGCACCCATGGAGACAAGAACAGCAACTGTCCGCTCCCTGAGCAATTGGGAACACAGAATAACATAAGGAACCAATTTGTGTTATACTAAAATAATAGATTTTGAGAATTATTTGAGCATAAAAAATAAGGAATAATTTCAACATGATTATATAGTGACAAATGTGAGCTGCCTTTAACTGATCAAAGGAATCACTTTACGGATTATTTAGAGTGAGCTTACTTAGAAGCATAAAAAAAAAATCAATGTGAAGTTTAGCACCAAAACAGTTTATATAAGAAGAAAAAAGATGAATTCCAATGGGGAAGGAATATTCATTTCACTCCCTTTGTATGCAAAAACACAGTTGATGGTTTTACATTATCAAATCTATAGAAATATTGAGAGAATCAGGGTTATAAGAGATAGTTCACCCAGATGAGTTGAGACAACGTATGCTCACTCTATATAATAAAAGGACAAAATCACGGGGGTCCTTACCTGCCACAGGATGCAGCCCAATGCAGAGCTGTCCATCCATTCACATCACGGAAATTGATATTGACTCCAGCAGTTATAATTGGTGTTATGGCCCAATCATAACCGAGAGCAGCTGCTAAATGTAGCACACCCTGTCCCTCTTCATCTAATACATTTGGTCCTTTACCATCTTCAGCTATTTTATGAAGGAGCCATGAGTACAGCTTCTCTTTAACCTGCCTGTGAAATAGATGCTCCTTCACTTTGTGTTGGGATATATCCATCTCTAAGGTCACCCCTTCATTGTCCGAATACCCTGCTTCCTGCTTTAGTGAAATAAGCTTACAAATTAATTTTTTTTTCTCCAAATCACCAACAAAGGTTTGATTTGAATGGTGCACTGATTTTGAAGAAAGTAACTTCTCCAGTTGCAAATGAAAACTGCCATAAAAATCTTCAAAATCTACACTTTTTGGAAAGCCTTCTACGTAATCGAATTCCCGCACTTCACTGCAAGCTAACCTGTTGGAACAGGTAACATAGAAAGGAACCCGTCCCACATTATGATGAGGAGCATGACAGCTCAGAATACCATTGGATAAAACCTCAGCAGTAACCTCAACTTCCCCAAACATACATGACCATTTACAGTTTGCCACCTCTCGTTGACTTGTCAAAAATGTTCCAATAATCAAAACCTGTGCAGGTTTAAACAGTATAAGATGTCAGTAGAATCACAACTTCCTTTGCTTTATTTTAAGGCGCACCAGAAATGCAAATAGAGAAAGGAATAGAGCCAATAAACAAAATAAAATATTGAACCAAAAAAATAAAATTATTAGGAAACGTCCCAAAATACAAGGGAGCAGCAAAGTAACAGACACGAGATGAAAAATATTTAACAATAATTTCAAAAGAACAAAAGATGCATCTGTATATAAGTTGATATTCTCTCTTTTCTTTTCAGTTTTTTCCCCCCTTTCTTAACTGAAGCTGTTATTCATATTATTATTACCTCAGTTTCTGATTCAGCATAAGCCCATTTTGGAGAAAAATCATGTATGCTAAACAGCTGGTCCAGGGAGAGGGAGGGACTCAATGAAGCATCATCTATCACATGCCCACATTCATCAGTGCTCCATGAAATACCAGGTGAGGACTGCATATGCAGATCAGTCACCTCTCCGAGTTCTTTAGTAATCCACCGAGAGAAGCTGTCAACTTTCTTCAGGCTCTCCTCCCCATCTAACAATGTGCGCTTTATAGTCGTCAAGGTATAGTTGATACTTTCTTCTACAGGAACTTCTTTCTCATAATTGGATTTCAGTAAAAATTGAGACTGTGCATCTGTATACTGTTTTGGAAAGTTTTCCTGCACGGGCTGCACTTTTGGCTGACCATCAAAAGTGAACAAGTCGGGAGTAATTTCAGGACTTGCATCATGACCAGTGTTTAAATCAGATCCAAACTCCAAACTCAGTGATTGGCTCATGGGCCATTTGTGTAAGTGTCCTAAATTGTCCTCAAAAGGAATCTGGATCAATAACAAATGAAAAATGAAGATAGTTACATATTGTCGTGAATATACCAGAGGTTGTAGTTAGAAACTCTCATAAAAAGAGTAACCAAATACATTTCAGATTAAAATATCAGGGTTGCAGATAAAACAATCAAAATAAGATGGAGATTCGAAAGCAAGACAATATGTAGCCACTGCCCACTAAGGTTGTGAAGTATCAACCACCAAGCAATACATACATGACCCAGGCGTCCAGAAAGAATTCTAGCTACTAAACACGCATCACAGCTTCCTATCCTATTGGCTGATGATAATGGTTTAACCTCTATACTCTACTTGCGCTAGCTGGGATTTTAACATTTTCTTTTTTCTTTTTTTACCCCTTATTATAAACGTATATTCTATTGAAATTAAAAAAAAAAAAAGGAAAATATTATAATTTTAATTTTAACTTAATATTTATTATAAAGAACATCATAAATACAAAATAATGTTTTATTGTTATTATTCTGATTTATAATTTTATATGTCAAAATCAATTAAAATAATTTATTTTAGACCAAAGATATTCCTGATATTTAAAATAATCTAAACTATATGCAGACAAATATGATAGTTTTATAACTGAAAAATATTACTGTGTTATTTTGATAAATTAAAATATTATCATCATTAATTTGTCTTTTTCTATCCATTCTGTTTAATATTATTTTAGTTTTAGTATGCCAAACATTCTATGGCTAGACCAAACATGACAATGGAATGATAGAAGGCTGAACCATATTAGCCAATAAACCACAATCTCAAAAGTTGATCTTTCCATCCTAAGAATTAACAGTCCCAGGAGTTACTACTGGCAGATATAGCATGAAAAGTAAGTACCTGCCAATTTGACTGTAGAGACTGAGAGCTCCCTAACCCATCAGTAAAGGAACTCTTGCTTGCTAAAAGATCACCAAGAACAGTATGTTCTTCAAGGATGTTCCCCATTGAACTGGATGGGACAGAAGGAAATGATCCAAGAGAAGGATCAGTATGTAATCCAGCTGTACATTGTTCCAAGACATTGCCCCAAGATGCCATGCCATCTGCTTTTTGGCCCTCAATGAAAGAAGTACCAGTATCACTTCCTCTAGATTTATCTCCCTGAATAAGTGGGATATAATCTGTTCCAGAAATTGATGACTGTCCAAGATCACCTGGAAAGATTAAAAGATATACCACAAAATCCAAATGTCAAGTCACAGAAAAGCTTGAGAGTTGAGTGGTTCCTTAACATAAATTACAAGATAATCATGTAAAGAGTGAGGAACAAAAGGAAGGCATGGTAACCTGAAAAGGGACGCATAATATATGAGCTATTCAAAGTAGCATCAATCTTGTGAGGACCATTCCCCACACTTGGTGACTCATGAAAAGAGTGCAATCCGGAACTTGCATGGTGAATTTCCTCTGAGAGGAAATTTGAAGAAACCAATTAAGAGTGACCAAATGGGCAAAACTCATACATAAAATATGTTACATCAATATACTATTTAAAACCTTAATAATATATTAATTCACATCACAAAGAGTAAGCAAAAATTAACTTCCATAAAACAGGCAATGAATAAAAGAAGAATTACCAGAATCAGCATCTTCACATAAGGATGTCAAAGTGCTAGTTGGGCTCATGGCATCTGTGCTTCTTGAAGGCACAGTGTTATAATTTGTAGGAAAAGTAGATGAAGAGCTTCCCTTTTGGGAATCTGATGAAGTGTCGTCAGCATCTGTATTTCCTCCAATATTTGTCTTGTTACCCTGAGACATATAGAACCCAGAAAGTATATATTAATAAATCATCAAACATGCAAGTCAGTCAAGCCAGAAATATGAAACAAGGAGGCTTATATATTAGACAAGAAATAGTACTTTCAGCTATTTAGCTAAGACCACAACCATATTGACTTGCAAAAGTACTCATTAATCATTCCACCAAAGCAGAGCATAGGTCCAGTGCAACATACAGATGTCTTCTCTTTCTTTCTAAACATGTTATTTTATTTTCTAAAACAGCAAATGTTCTGTACATAACATGTTTCAAACGCATCAAAGATAAAACTCTGAAGTTTTTCATCAACATAGTGTAAAACTAAATACAAAATAGAAACAATAAGATGATAACAAACAATACTTATTAGCAATAACAAACAAGAATAACAAAAGGGAAAAATAAATAAAAATGAGAAAAGTACCTTAACCTCCAAGTAGTGGACAAAAACTATGTGCATCATATCCCTGCAGTTAAACAAATTACTAAGAAAACCATATTGGCTTATCCTGATTAATTTTAAAAAATAAAATATCAGAAAATGTGCATCTAAAACCGCAAAATTTGCTAAGCAGTAGAAACCACAATAGCAATATAGCATAGATCACTATTATGTACAAATTGACTTGAGATAACACTACAAATGCCACACCTTGAGCAACTACAAAGTACAAAGTCAAATATGAATGTACTTTCATTTCCAAGACAGATCAATTATTAAACAAAATCCTCAAAAGTAAATTAATTTATACTCACGGTTCAAGCATCCAATAGCTACGCCTCTGAAAAGTTTCATTTTCTTCTCCATGGGCATAGTAGCAGTGTAACACATCAACACTTCCCACCTACAATTGCTTGAAGGACGTTACAACATCAGCATGTGATTATTTAAGGTTATTTTTCCAATTAGAAAAGAAGAATAAAAAAATAAGAAAAAAGAAAAGCAGTTTGAATCACCTTACTGCTGTCTAGCAATATTTATGCTTGTCCTTAACTCAAGACATGCATAAATTACAATCTTACCTTCAATTTTTCATGAGCTTCCTTTACAGTCTTTCCATCTTTTTTCTTTCTCCAATTATGACCATCCTTTCTGAAATATCTCAAAACCTTGCGATCAAAGAGAAAGAGTGAACCACCTGCAATGGTGAAATACATGTCAAGCAGCAACATCTTTGTGAGCATCAATTGATCAAAGGTCTCAAAAGATGTAATGAATTTCTGTGCAAAGTAAGACTTTAGCATGCACAACAAAATAATTACTTACTACTAGTATAATAAGAACCACTGAACTTGGGAGATTACATAATAAACATATAGAAGGTGGCCTTTTGCTGCCAAATTTCATAAAATTGTTATTTACTAGCTTACATTCAAAAAATTAACAAGTAAAAATTCTATACAGCATTAAAGGGAATCAATTATTAACTATTATAAGCATTTAGCTGCATCTAATGAGGTCAAGAACATTATGTTCAACCTCAATAACTGGCACCTAGATGGCAGCCACTAATTTCTCCCAAAAAACTACACCAACTTACGAACAATTCAACGAAGATTAGTGATTTTAATCTTCTGGGGCAATTTGTTCAACCCATTTATGCGTATGCGCTACATACATTTGATGAGAAGGCATTAAATTTATCATTAATATATACAGTAACCATACTTGGCGGCCTGTTTGGAGGTTCTGACGTTATATGGAACATCCGATAATTACGAAGAATTTCACAAATTTCAGCAGGTCGCAACCACCGATGCTGGGCTTCAAATTGTAATTGCTGAATATCTGCAAATTGAAAATCAGGCATTTAGTGAAAGGAGGAAATAAGCTAAACAGTAAAGCTATGGCCACAGAGATTGCACTTATCGCTTAGAAACTTAGTTTTATTATTATTAGTACTACTACTACAACTACCACCACCACCACTACTACTATGGGCTTCAAATTGTAATTTCTGAATACCTGCAAATTGAAAATCAGGCATTTAGGGAAAGGAGGAAAGCAAGCTGAAACAGTGAAGCTACAGCCACAGAGATTTCACTTATCACTAAGAAACTTATTTTTATTATCATTTTACAACTACTACTACTACTACTACTACAACTACTACTACAGTAAAGCTATGGGCATAGAGATTGCACTTACCAAGGAGAAACTTATTTTTATTATTATCATTACTGTTACTACTACTACAGTAAAGCTATGGCCACAGATATTGCACTTACCACTAAGAAACTTGTTTTGTTGTTGTTGTTATTATTATTATTACTACTACTGCTAATGTTTGCCAGCAATGAAAAAATTTTGATTTCCTGGAATAGTGTCTCCTAACACCTCATTCAAATGGATAGACAAAACCTTAGCAATGACTTTCCACACACTAGTGACACCCTTTGGCACCATATTTTTAAGTGCAAACATGGTTTAGATCAGAATGGGTGTGATGTCAATCCAGCGATAAATACAATTTATGCCAGTCCTTGGAAATATATTTCTCAGGGATATGATACTTTTAGACCACTGCTTTCCCTAAAGGTAGGTAATGGTTCACATCCTAAATTATGGGAGGATCATTAGGTGGGTGATTTTCCTCTTAGAGAGACTTTTCCTAGCCTCTATAACCTTTCTTCCTTTCACAACTTCCCTGTCCAAAATTTTTAAAGCCCTCAAGACTCCAATGTTTCTTGGAACTTTCATTTTTCTAAGAAATATGAATGATAGAGAAATTTCTGATTTGGAATCTCTTTAGGTTTTGCTTGACTCTTTTCACTTGTCATCCAACATAGATTAAAGGGTTTGGAATCTTGATTCTTCCAGTGTGTATTTTTTTTATTTTTCTGCTGATGTATCTTTTTTGGAAGATACCTTATCCTCCCTTATCTTTGTACTCCTTTCTCTGTTTTAATTAACTTCTTCATTTACCCCAAAAAATCATCTGCTCGATTATAGCCTTTTAATTCCCCGTTCTCCTCTGAATTTTTTCTTCATAGTTTTGCCATTGCAAGTTCAGAAGATTCAGTCAATTGTTGCTTGCAGATATTATCAGAAGTTTTGATAATATGTACACTTGTTAAGACATATTAACTAACTTTTCTTCCAAACAATCAAGGGCTAGCATTGTATCATGTCAGAAGTTATTCGGTTGTTGCTATAAAAAACCAAATCACCCTTAGGTAGCTTCTATTCAAACTCTAGTTCGACTGGCAATACATGTAAACTGCAGATTTGCAATGAAGTTACAGATTCATGGTAGTAGGTAGCTATGTAGAGACAAAAAGAATATCTACTTCCACAAGAACCCCTCCCACCGCCCACCCCACAAAAATTAGTTTGCAAAATATTGTCATATCATTATACATACTTCCACAAATTTTATATTCAAATTTTCTATCTTCTTAGGTTTAGTGCATCTCCAAATTGACAGTAAATTATTCTTCATGTCCATCCTTGTCAGTTCCATAGCACTCTCCTCTAAGCTTTTAGAGCTTGCCATCAATACAACTCATACCTATTAGTCCTAGCTGTGAAATTTCTGTTGTTACAACAATCACTTCTGTGGAAAGCGCCTTTGTGCAAACCACTGATAAGGGAAAACAATTTACTTAGTAATGCTTCTAATTTCTGCTGTCAGTAAAACTTCCAAATACTTCCTTCTCTTCCATAGCAGAAAAATAGATTCTACTACCGTGTTGAAGTGATTTTGTTCATGGCCAAACAGATTCTTAATCTCATAGCCTGGTCATCGATGTCTATTTCACTAATACCATGTGCTGCGAAGTCAATTGGCTCTTTTTCTTTGATGTCTTGTTCTAACACTTCAACGAGTCTGAGAACTTTGTTTTGAGCAACATACCCTTCACCTAATTCTTTTGCACTTTTTTCAACCAAAAACAAATTCATTCAAACTCTTTTTAAAAGCTCAAAGACAAATTAATATGGTTGATGAACCTGATGAACAGCCCAATGTACAAATTTCTCTTGAATATTAGTCTCCAATCCAGCCAGAAAATATTCTTGGACTTACTTAATCCTAACTCATCCAAGGTTACAACACATGCTAAATCCAGTAATATAGCCCCAGATAGCTACTATTCCCCTGAGAACACATAAACTGAAAAGTTACATCGCAGCCTTTTCTTATGGAATCCCAACTTTCAGTATTCCCAACCTCTTCCTTTCAAACAAATTTAGAAATCCTCCAGCCTGTGCTATCACATGTCATTCCTGGGAATCGTGAAAACTAAACTCTAGTTTGATGGGGCAACCCATTACAATCAAACAGCTTCACAATGCAGGGTCAGGCAATCCAAGAATTCACCAAGCGCATTGAACCATTGAAATTCCAGAATCCCAGCCATTTGACCATAATTTGGCATTTATAAATTTTTTTCTTACCAATCATTTATTGAAGACCATATTAACAGAATCACAATCAAGACATTTTGCATATTTTTTATCTTTACATTTGATCCAGTTCCTTTCACTGCAACAGAAATAGCATTAGGTGAATCACTTGCTCTCTCAAATCTCAGAGAATACCTTCTATGGACTACAAGCTATATCTACTAATATACTGTTCCATTTCTACTGCCAAGCTCAAATATACCTTCCACTGAAGACAAGATGCCTTTCCCACAGAACTTTCCATTTCCAGACCCAACCCAACCAAAATCTTTTTTAAAAAAAAAAAAAATTTCAGACAATCAAACTGCCATTAAGTGCAAACTCCTATAACATAAGCCCACTTAATGTGACTGAACTTAAACAGGCCATAGATTCCAGTACAGACATTTTATTCAGTCTTCCAACTACAATCCACCATATTTTCGAAAATAATACCATCTTTATTCAGCAAGGAAACAAGTATTCTAGTCAAATCAAACCAATCTATAGTCTATATCATTCAAACCTAGAAAGGAGTTATCTAGATGGCATCAAATACGCTCTTCGACCTACTGAGCCTGATAAAACAAATTGGACTAACAGCGTCAAATTCTTAATTCAATAAGAACCTAAGATTTACACTAGCAAAAGATTCAAATCCCATCTCGATAGCCCTCAGTTTTCTCAACCTCAGAACGAAGTACCAACAAGCTCCAGACTCGAAACTTACACCAATATATACACCAATTTCAGTTACACTTAGTCCGAGCAACAGGAGAACACACAAGTGGAAACAAAAATTCGAGAGCCAAGAAGTGAAATTCAGGGAAGTTCCGCAATGAGAAATAATGCAGAAAGATGAAATTAAATTGCAGGATCCAAGCATTATATGAGCTCTGAACAAACAAACAAAAAATTCGAAATCTGACCTAATCGAGGACCCAATCCATAAGAACCACGCTCCGCCATGGCGAAGACTGAATCAGAGAGATCAACACGAAGAAGGAGAAGGAGAATAAGAAGGTGATTGACGATGATGGAGTCTAAGAGACTTTTTTCCCTCGTTTCCAGTCAGCTTCTCAAGTGACGTGAGAAAATAAAAAACCAAACTTATTTTCTCTAATTATATATGTTTTGAGGGAAAATGAAATATTTATTCAAAAATGTCTTGATAACCAATAGAAATTTTTTTTTAATATGAATAACCAATAAAATTTTGACGGCTGGCAGATACATGTATATCCGGTTTCATAGAAGTGTCCTTGTCTTTTAATCCACGTGAATCTTTTCGGCACGGTAAAGAAAGTCTCCATGAGTAACCCGGGGATATTGTCGCAATATACAGGAATGAAACAAAATTTGGCAGAGGAGAGACAAGAGTTAAAAAAAATATATATGTTGTCCGAATATTTTAGAAATATATATTCATTTGAGAATTATTTAAAAAAATTTATGAGAATCACAGTAATAAAAATATATTATTTTAATACTACCAGCATTAATGTCATGTCTGAAAATCTACAAAGTGACATGTAATTAAATTAGGCCTATTATTTAATTTTAAGACAATAAAAAAAACTAGGCCTAATTAATAGGTATTGTAAATAATTGAACAAAAAGAGTAAAAAAAATATTTTTATACTTACCATGAAATTAACTGATGAGCCCTATCTAGTTTCTCGCCCGCCCCCAGTTAAGAACAAGTGACGTGTAAATAAATGAACTAAAAATAATAGTTAATTGAAAGTTGATGATAAATCACAATAACCTATTTAATTTGAGATTAGTTTAGAATATTACGTCATCTAGAGAACTGCATACGTCACAATATAAACATCTCTTCAGACTATTCTCATGAATCATGATGTATTCATCTGCCAAAATACTTTTCACTAAGTCAAAACAAATAAAAGGTCAAACAGATCCATAACTATTATTTCTCTTAATTTTTCTTTTTTTGTTTTTGATGAATTATTTCTCTTAATTTTTCAAGACTTCAGAAAGGAACAAATGNCTTTTTTTGTTTTTGACGAATTATTTCTCTTAATTTTTCAAGACTTCAGAAAGGAACAAATGAAAAAAATATATATTATACTAGAAAAATGAAAATAATTAACAGAAAATCCGGATCTTGCTCCCCTTAAATGGTTGAAATGTCATTTATCTCGAAATCTTAAGATTATTGACCATAAATTCATAAGTAAAAGTCTACATCAGTGATCGGCCTACATAAGCCTCGGAAGTAATGTAAGTAAGAAAGTTTCAACAATATCATNTTTCAACAAGATCATATCTACTGAAAAGAAAAGTAAGTAATAATTCAATACCCAGAAAAAAGTAATAATTGACTTTTTAGCAAAATTAAGCCACAATTGACTCCAATCAAAGAAACATCATAGTCTTCCTTTTTCTTTAATTTAATATTATTTACACTTTACTTTTATCTTATATTTAGTAAAAATGCATTTATTAAAATAAGTTCCTCATCAAAACAACTTCAAAATATTTAAAATTAATATATTATTTTTCATTACTTAATATTTCTGTATTTAAATTTTTTTCACTTTAATAGATTATACATACACTATTTTTTATTATTAAATAGATAAAGTTAAACATTTTTAACTAAAAATACAAAAAAAAATTAAATCTATGATCTCAATATTTTATATTGAGTAAAATATATTTTTCGTCATTCAATTATTTCTTAAATATTAATTTAGTAATTAATTTATTTTTTGTGTTATTTTAATCATTGAATAAGCACATTATTCGTTAAATCAATCATTTGTAACACAAAAAATAATCACTTAAATGACTAATTTTATAAGTAAAATAATTATCTATGGACTANTATCTAAGGACTAAAATAATATTTGAGATATAATTTAAGGACGAAAAAATATATTAAACTCATTTATATTATATATATACATATAGTGTATACTCATCCTATGGTTACCATCTCTTAATCTATCATTTTATGGAAGCAGTTAATCCGTTCAAGCTTTGAAGCTTTCACAGTTATGGTGCAATTGTGTAGCAAATATTCAGAATTACCTTCGAAGAGATTGAGAGGCTAGAGTTTACCATGTTCTCTGGGAAGCAAATAAATCGAGCACTTCCTGCCAAAACCAAAGCGCCAAAATATTATTTTTCTCATCACAATTTTAGTTTTTTGCTCTTTTTTGTTATCCCAAGTTGGCTGGAAAGTTTTTGCGAATTCAGACAAAAAGAAAGAAACAAAGTCATCACTTTTGACCAAAACAGCATTACCCACCCGCCTCCGCGTTTTGCATTAAACCAACCAGAGGAAGAGTGTCTCCCACGTAAGAGATATTTTATATGTGGCGGATAATTAAATTCCACATCCAACACCTGATCAAAGGAGCAGTTATTGGTAATGATGGCCACATGGCTCTCTAAAAAGGAGAGAATAGTGTGTTTGAGATCTTATTATGACATGAAGGGAGATTCTCAAAATGTTCAGAGTGTTTAACAACGAAACCCTTATAATAAAGATTACTTGCTTCATAAGTCTCACTTTATCTGCAGATGGCAAACCTTAATGGATTTAAAAAAAAAAAAAAAGAGATGTTGAACCTACAAGGCCATATATGTCAAATGATGATGGCTAAGCTAATTTTTTTTTATGTTATTCTTTTATATTATATTTTTCTTTAATTGAGTGAAATTTAGTAGGATTTATAATATAATTTTAGTGTTATTATAAATATTTTAAAAAATTGAGTTATTCAATATATGTAAAAATATATAATTTTTTATAAAATATAAAAAAATATAATATAAAAATAATTTTTTAAAATATTCATGCATATAGTTATAATTGTGAGTGTTTAATAACAAAACTCTTATAATAAATATTACTGGCTTCATATTTAATAAGTCTGCGTATGGCAAACGTTAGAAGATTAAAGCAAAAAAGAGACGTTGAACCTAGAAGGCCATATATGCCAAATATTCTTACAATGTGTAGAAATGTCGTTATTCTATTTTTACTTGCGTTGCGTTATTGCCATTCCCATTGACCGGGAGCCAACGCAGGGTGACTTTTCAAACGCAAGCACCCACTGGGTCCCAGCAGAACTAAATCCCGTTTGGAATCCATTAATTGGTGAAACTTGGAGCATAATATTGTTAGCTCCATAGAGAATCAACTCCCAGGACCCAGGTGAAGCTATACTCCATGACCCCATCCCATAACGACAGTTGATATTATATAACCTAATCCAGCTCATATGTTCAGTTTCATATTCCCTTCATCATAGCCGTCAATTACAAAAATAAAGTTCGATCAAACGTCTCATAAACACCTCAGACCAAAGCCACGTGCTCCTATGACCTTCCTCTCTCTTTCCATCCCTTACTGTTCAGCTTCTTCCAACAGTTCCAAACTTGTGGCACAACAAAATTGAACACGGGAAAAGTCTCTGTATATAAGCCTCCGATCCTGAACCATCTTCGGTCATAGAAGAAGATGAAGCAGCTTTTAGTGAGGTCTGTTGTGAGAGCTCTGATAAGCGGCGGTGGCCGGAGCTACAACCGCCACTTTTCAACGGTGGCGATTGTGAGGCAATTGGGAAATGTTGGGGAGTTCAGACACCAGCATGGTGGCGCGTGCAGCAACTTCTACTGGCGGAGGATGTCAAGTTTAGCCTCTTTGCCGGAGAAGGAGCAGAAGGAGAATTCTATATCAGAGGAGAAGAAGGGTGAGGAGGTCGACGCTGTCGTTTCGAGTTACTGGGGGATCATTAGGCCAAAGCTTAAAAGGGAAGACGGGACTGAGTGGCCTTGGAACTGTTTCATGGTAATTAAGCATTTGATTTTCTATATCATTAGCTATATGAATATCTATTAATGTTTGATCACTAACTAGTACACATTTTAATTGCTCTTTCAGCCATGGGAAACTTATCGTGCAGATACGTCCATAGACTTGACTAAGCATCATGTGCCCAAGACGTTGATGGATAGGGCTGCTTTCAGGGCAGTGAAATTCCTCAGAGTTCTATCAGATTTGTANGAATAAGCATATTATTCGTTAAATCAATCATTTGTAACACAAAAAATAATCACTTCAATGACTAATTTTGTAAGTAAAATAATTATCTAAGGACTAAAATAATATTTGAGATATAATTTAAGGACGAAAAAATATATTAAACTCATTTATATTATATATATACATATAGTGTATACTCATCCTATGGTTACCATCTCTTAATCTATCATTTTATGGAAGCAGTTAATCCGTTCAAGCTTTGAAGCTTTCACAGTTATGGTGCAATTGTGTAGCAAATATTCAGAATTACCTTCGAAGAGATTGAGAGGCTAGAGTTTACCATGTTCTCTGGGAAGCAAATAAATCGAGCACTTCCTCCCAAAACCAAAACGCCAAAATATTATTTTTCTCATCACAATTTTAGGTTTTTGCTCTTTTTTGTTATCCCGAGTTAGCTGGAAAGTTTTTTGCGAATTCAGACAAAAAGAAAGAAACAAAGTCATCACTTTTGACCAAAACAGCATTACCCACCCGCCTCCGCGTTTTGCAGTAAACCAACCAGAGGAAGAGTGTCTCCCACGTAAGAGATATTTTATATGTGGCGGATAATTAAATTCCCCATCCAACACCTGATCAAAGGAGCAGTTATTGGTAATGATGGCCACATGGCTCTCTAAAAAGGAGAGAATAGTGTGTTTGAGATCTTATTATGACATGAAGGGAGATTCTCAAAATGTTCAGAGTGTTTAACAACGAAACCCTTATAATAAAGATTACTTGCTTCATAAGTCTCACTTTATCTGCAGATGGCAAACCTTAATGGATTTAAAAAAAAAAAAAAAAAAGAGATGTTGAACCTACAAGGCCATATATGTCTGGCTAAGCTAATTTTTTTTTTTTTATGTTATTCTTTTATATTATACTTTTTTTTAATTGAGTGAAATTTAGTAAGATTTATAATATAATTTTAGTGTTATTATAAATATTTTAAAAAATTGAGTTATTCAATATATGTAAAAATATATAATTTTTTATAAAATATAAAAATAGTTTTTTAAAATATTCATGCATATAGTTATAATTGTGAGTGTTTAATAACAAAATTCTTATAATAAATATTACTGGCTTCATATTTAATAAGTCTGCGTATGGCAAACGTTAGAAGATTAAAACAAAAAAGAGACGTTGAACCTAGAAGGCCATATATGCCAAATATTCTTACAATGTGTAGAAATGTCGCTATTCTATTTTTACTTGCGTTGCGTTATTGCCATTCCCATTGACCGGGAGCCAACGCAGGGTGACTTTTCAAACGCAAGCACCCACTGGGTCCCAGCAGAACTAAATCCCGTTTGGAATCCATTAATTGGTGAAACTTGGAGCATAATATTGTTAGCTCCATAGAGAATCAACTCCCAGGACCCAGGTGAAGCTATACTCCATGACCCCATCCCATAACGACAGTTGATATTATATAACCTAATCCAGCTCATATGTTCAGTTTCATATTCCCTTCATCATAGCCGTCAATTACAAAAATAAAGTTCGATCAAACGTCTCATAAACACCTCAGACCAAAGCCACGTGCTCCTATGACCTTCCTCTCTCTTTCCATCCCTTACTGTTCAGCTTCTTCCAACAGTTCCAAACTTGTGGCACAACAAAATTGAACACGGGAAAAGTCTCTGTATATAAGCCTCCGATCCTGAACCATCTTCGGTCATAGAAGAAGATGAAGCAGCTTTTAGTGAGGTCTGTTGTGAGAGCTCTGATAAGCGGCGGTGGCCGGAGCTACAACCGCCACTTTTCAACGGTGGCGATTGTGAGGCAATTGGGAAATGTTGGGGAGTTCAGACACAAGCATGGTGGCGCGTGCAGCAACTTCTACTGGCGGAGGATGTCAAGTTTAGCCTCTTCGCCGGAGAAGGAGCAGAAGGAGAATTCTATATCAGAGGAGAAGAAGGGTGAGGAGGTCGACGCTGTCGTTTCGAGTTACTGGGGGATCATTAGGCCAAAGCTTAAAAGGGAAGACGGGACTGAGTGGCCTTGGAACTGTTTCATGGTAATTAAGCATTTGATTTTCTATATCATTAGCTATATGAATATCTATTAATGTTTGATCACTAACTAGTACACATTTTAATTGCTCTTTCAGCCATGGGAAACTTATCGTGCAGATACGTCCATAGACTTGACTAAGCATCATGTGCCCAAGACGTTGATGGATAGGGCTGCTTTCAGGGCAGTGAAATTCCTCAGAGTTCTATCAGATTTGTATTTTAAGGTGTGTAATGTTATTCTTAACCTTATATCACAATTTATTGGAGATGTCCGTTGACTCAACTACTAAATTTAGAAACTTACGTGTTTTAGTAAGAACAGTACAAGAGATCAATACGGAAAAAGAAAAAATTCGTGGATTTAACATAGTTCTTGATAGATCTCTATATCTATGGTTGAGATAGTGCAAAGAGATTTAATAATATAGAAAAAAAGTTCATTACAAAGATTTGTTCAGTCTTTTATTGATAATGCTTAATTATACTTTTGGCTTTGTTCCCGGGAAATAGCTTGTTAGAAATTGATACAATTATTCTTTTAAACTTCCCACCTCCAAGCTATTAGGTATGACTTAGTGAAATAGAATAGTGAAGCTATAGTAGTTTGCATAAGATACCAAAAAATTTCTTTAAAATTAAAAAAATTCCAAGAGAATATTCTAATGAAATATTTCGTTGAAATTTAAAAAAAAAAAAAATTAATTTTTAAAAAATTCAAAATATTCCATTAAAATTTTGAAAAAAATTCCCTCCCCCTTCTAAATAGAATTTCAAAAATACAAAATTCCGTTAGAAATTTTTAAAAATATCTACTGTGAAAAACATAAATTTTCTTGTAGTGTACTTTTGTTTTAAGGACTTGATAGAGATATTAATTAAAATTGATCGTAGGTTTCTTTTCTAATATGGTTTAAGTTTTTGAGATAAATTGGTACTTAATCTAATCTAGTTGATATCCATGAGAATTAAATTTATGTCCTTAAGACAGTATATATTGGGGAAATGTGATTCATTGGTTTCTATGAATTTTTATACTTCAGGAGCGGTATGGTTGCCATGCAATGATGCTGGAAACAGTTGCAGCAGTTCCTGGAATGGTGGGAGGGATGCTTCTGCACCTAAAGTCTCTAAGGAAGTTTCAGCATACTGGGGGTTGGATCAAAGCTTTACTTGAGGAAGCAGAGAATGAGAGAATGCACCTAATGACAATGGTGGAGCTTGTGAAGCCCTCATGGCATGAAAGACTACTTGTTCTCACTGTGCAAGGAGTTTTCTTCAATTTCTTCTTTGTGTTTTACCTTCTCTCCCCAAAAATGGCACATAGATTTGTTGGGTATTTGGAAGAAGAGGCTGTGATCTCATACACACAACATTTGCAAGGAATTGAGAGTGGTAAAGTTGAAAATGTCCCTGCTCCTGCCATTGCTATTGACTATTGGAGGCTTCCTAAGGATGCAACTCTCAAAGATGTTGTAACCGTGATTCGTGCTGATGAGGCTCACCATCGTGATGTTAATCACTTTGCTTCTGTGAGTGCTATCATTTTGTCACAAACAAATGAGTCAATTTTGATTTGTTTCCTTTCTTTTTGTATCTGAACTCTCTCTTCTTTTTCTTGCAGGATATCCACTACCAAGGAAAGCAATTGAAGGATGCACCAGCTCCTGTTGGTTATCATTGAGTCTTTTTTATTAGTTTTGAAACTTTTGTGGTCTGATTATTTTAGTGGTCTGGTTGAATATGTCTTCTCTAGTGTGTGTAGGAAATTAGGTATATGTTGACCTTTATGTCGCTATAAATAATAAAGGTAATCGGCACTACAAGTGCTCAAGTTGTTATTTCATTATCAAATCTGTATAGATTGATTTTTCAACTACAGGAGCTTGAGATGGAGAAACCCCATGAGCACCTTGTATTTCATATTGATTTTTTATAATCACTATATTAAATTAATAGAGAATCATTTTTTTACGCGTATTACTATTTAAAGTCAGTATACTCACTTTTTATCTTATTTTATTTTTCTTTTTTCACGNTATATTAAATTAATAGAGAGTCATTTTTTTTAGGCGTATTACTATTTAAAGTCAATATATTCACTTTTTATCTTATTTTATTTTATTTTCTTTTCTTTTTTCACGGGTCTTTTTTCCCTTCAACTTTAGTTGTCCTTGCACTGTACAAGTTTGTAAGTAATTTTCTAATTAATTGTTTAGCAGACCTCTTCACCACTAGCAGCCTTTCCAGAATGTTCAAATTAACCAATATAGTAAACCAGTTCACCATCCTAAATAGCAGGAATAAACAAAGCCACCTTCATGAGTTTCCCACACAGGAACAGAGCACAGAAAGAATAGAGAATAGAAAATAAAATCTTCTGTTTTTCTCATATGAGAATAGAAAATAAAATCTGGGGATAAGGACGGTGAATTTTAATGAATTAACCGACATCAACATTAATGTTGTCTAATTCTTAATATCCAATAAATAGTTATGTTATTTAATATCAATTATTTTATTTAAATATAAATAATCGAAAAATATTTTAGTTATTTTATGTGCCTCCATTTGAAATTCGATTTCTTTCCTACTTAACTCTGTTTTTTCTCGCATTCCGAAATTGGGAATAATTTTTCTCAAAATGTTCTCTTTTTTTATTCCATTTTCAAAAGTGGAGGCTTGTTTCTCTGCCACGTATGTAACACGAAAATTGTAAGAAAGCCTACCACGTCACTATATCATTGACTATTACCTTTCCCCTTGACCGGGAGCCACATTGTATTAGATATTAGATAAGCCATCATAGAACCTAATCTCTGATCGTTAATATACTGGGACCCACCAAATAATCTAATTTAAAACCAACGGCACCACATTATCCGCGTTGCAGGGAACCATACCCCAAGATAACCGCCACACTCCAACTAGATCCCCGCAGTTTCTTATCAAAAACTTTTCGCGCTATTATACTTTACTAACCGTCACCAAATCATTTCATCACAACCGTAAATTCCTTATCAGCATCTGGATCAACGGCTCACTATGATTCCAGACCATCAGATAAAACACTCGGATGAAAGTAGTGGAACTTTCCTTCCCATGCTTCATACATGACCGCTCTTGTTCAGCTTCTTCTCCAGAACTCAGAATAGAACACTAGAAAGTATCTGGAAAATTCGCATTTTCGCTCACGAAATGAAGCACCTTCTAGTGAGGTCTGTGGTGCGAGGTCTGATCAATGGCCGCTATGGCAGCTGCTATGTTTCGACGGTGCGGCGATTTGAGGCGGCGGAAATGAGGCACTGCCACCAGTGTTTCGGTGGCCATGGAGGCTTCTACTGGAGCAGAATGATGGGTTCGGCATCACCGGCGTCGGCGGGGAACACACAGGCCAAGTTGGCGGAGGAGGGCCAGAAGAAGGAGAGTTCAGTGACAGAGTCGAAGAAGAATGATCAGAGCGTGGTGGAGTCGAGTTACTGGGGGATTTCGAGGCCAAAGATAACGAGGGAGGACGGGACAGAGTGGCCTTGGAACTGCTTTATGGTAAGGATTTGATTCTGAATCTCTGGTCAAGTGCCAATATGCAATTATTGGCATTGTTTGGTGATGATAGCTATGAAGCTTCACGGTTTTCAATTTTGTTTTTGAGGGAAAATTTTGGTTGATTGAAATCTGATGCTTAGGGTTCTTGAAATTTCTTTGGAAATCTACTGTATAATAATGCTTTTGTTTCTATCAGAGAACTAATCGGTATGATTTTCTTAATCTGCATAATAGCCATGGGAAACTTATAGGGCAGACTTGTCAATTGATTTGACTAAGCATCACGTGCCAAAGACATTTGTGGATAAATTTGCATACAAGACAGTGAAGCTCCTTAGAATTCCTACTGATATGTTTTTTATGGTATGTAATCTTTTTTTGTGCTTCATATCTTCATTCATAAAATCTGTAGATGTCTCCTCTATTGCATAGAAGATACTTGTATGTTCTGAAACTGTCATTGTCTGTACTATTAGAAGTGCTCAGCTAGGTCTCGAAGGGGACACCCCAGTGGTTGGGTACTTACTACTTCATTATAGAGGTACCGGGTTTAAATCTCACTGGGAGCGGGTGAAGTGGGATTTTGAGGAGGGGATAGGCTACCCCTGTTGTGTAGCCTCCAATGGACCAAAAAAGAAAAAAAGAAGTGCTCAGCTAGAGATTCTGGAGATTCCATCAGAATTTCTTGTGTTCCCCTGTCATTTGTAGTTAAATATGATGTTTAATTATACATTCATCTTTCTGTTAAATATAACAACTTCCCCTTGAAGCTCAACTTGAAAAGAAGAAAAGAAAAGGGAAAATTCATGCTCATCCATATAGGTTTCTTACCTGCTCCCTGTTAAGAATCCACATTAGCAATATGGTTGATTTTACCATGCATAGTTGTTGGTTTAAGGTGATATTCTTGAAATTAGTTTACGAGTAAGGTTTTTCCTCTTTTGTAGGATTATTGGTTCTAGTGATGTGATGTCCATTTTGGAAATTTGAAGCAGATGCAAGAGATATAGTCTTTTTGTTGATTTGTTGAAAATTGTATAATTTAAAGCACATTAGAATATTTATTTTTTCTTTTGGGGAATGGGGGTTGGGAGGAGGAAATCTAATTAGCAATCTTGCTGCCAAAGCGGTAGTTAGTGTAGATCCTCTCAGAATGATGTCATCTGAGATCCACTGTTTTTGTACATATGTAGTTTTCAATTGTTCATTTTACATTTCTTTTTTGTTTGTAAGCGAATCCTTTATGACTAGAATCTAGCATAACGGGGAAATGTTATATGTAATGTTTTGTTTTTAGGCTAGAACTTGCAGCTTCATTAGGAAATGTTCTCAAGCTAATGTTACATTTCTATGGAAATATGTACCTTTTATGAAGCTATATCACACAAGATGTGTCTATTGGCTTTTACCTTAGATCTTGAATTTTATATTCAGAGACGATATGGTTGCCGTGCAATGATGCTTGAAACCGTTGCAGCTGTCCCTGGAATTGTAGGAGGGATGCTACTGCATTTAAGGTCACTCCGCAAGTTTCAGCATAGTGGTGGTTGGGTCAAAGCCTTGCTTGAGGAAGCAGAGAATGAGAGAATGCACCTGATGACCATGGTGGAACTTGTGGAGCCCAAATGGTATGAAAGGCTGCTGGTTCTGTTTGTGCAGGGTGTTTTCTTCAATGCATACTTTGTGGTTTATCTACTGTCTCCAAAGATGGCACATAGAATTGTTGGGTATCTTGAGGAAGAGGCTATACATTCATACACTGAGTACTTGAAGGACCTCAATAGTGGTAAAATTGAAAATGTTCCAGCCCCTGCCATTGCAATGGATTACTGGAGGCTTCCCAAGGATGCTACCCTGAAAGATGTTATAACAGTAATTCGTGCTGATGAGGCTCACCATCGGGATGTCAACCACTTTGCTTCTGTGAGTCTCATTTATCATTTATGTAATCATCTATTTATTGGTATTATAGATTGTAACTTCTTCAGCTTTACCCATTCTTTTGAAATTGGAGGGAAGAATTTCAGTTCTGATTATCATGACATCTTCTGCACCTTTTTCATGTATCACAAAACTCGTATTTTAGTTCAAGTAATAATGACTCCTTATGGGCTGAAAAGCCATGATGGAGAGAATAGAGACCAGCTAGGAGTATATGTTCCTCTGCTGCCTAAATTTCACCAGCTAGGAGTAGATACTGTAACTATATACTCAGGCTATTACGTGCTAGACGTATTTTATTGAACCGTGGTATACCCTTTACCTCCGTTTATTGCCTTAAATAAAAAAAAAAGATTTTTAAAAAAAAGCTCAAGGGTGGTGAGTCTAGGGATAAATTCTTGGATGCCTACTTGTACTACTATGTTTGCATGTTTAAGAACTTGGTCAAAAGAATGTGGATAGGTTCGTAGTCTATTTTATCAGACTGACTAACTAACCACATTTGTTTTTAGGCTTAATTGCAATTTTGGTTCCTCTATTTTAACCACTTGAACGTTTTGACCCCCTTCTTTAAAAATGAACTATTGAGTCCCTCTATATTCATAAAATATACAAGTTTAGTCCATTTATCTTTAAGTCAAAATTCTTAGGTTTATTTCAAGGTGTAAAGTTCTCTGATTTATAATCCCACCGTTCAGATTGAAAGGCTACATCTTATGAACCTTCTCACTAAATTTGAGCTCGATCTAACGGTGAAACTCAGCCCAAAATACCAAAATCATAAGTTTTCATCTAACCAAAAATTTAGACTTATTCACCGTTAGATCGAGCTAAAATTTAATGAAAAGATTCACAAGACGTAGCTCTTCAATCTGAACGGTGAGATTATGAATCAGAGAACTTTACACCTTGAAATAAACCTAAGAATTTTGACTTAAAGATAAATGGACTAAACTTGTACATTTTATGAATATAAAGGGACTCAATAGTTCATTTTTAAAGAAGAAGGACCAAAACGTTCAAGTAGTTAAAATAGGGGGATCAAAATTGCAATTAAGCCTTGTTTTTACCATTATGACAGCAGACAGTGATATTCTCTTTCTTAATCTGATTATGTTCCTTTTATGCAGGATGTCCACTTTCTGGGGAAAGAATTGAGAGAGGCGCCAGCTCCTATTAGTTATCATTAGGTCAGCACAGTGATGAATTTGTACATGAAGAAGATTGAATAAAAGATCCCTTTTAGTGTGCATTTAGAAAACTATGTGTTTGGATAGGGTATTTGTAGAGTGTAATGTATTTGTAGAGTGTATTTGAAATGTTAATTTTGAATTAATCTGTTTGTGTAATTTTTTAAGGTATTTTTAAAATTTCAATATATTTTTATAGTGACTTTCAAAGTCTTAATATAATGTATTTCAAATTCACTCAAAATAGAGTGAATTTCAAATTCACTCTCTCATCCCTCTCTCCTTCTCCCCCAAGAAAAGAGAACAATTCGTCGACTTTGGGGTTGAAATGGATTATTGGGAGGTAGAACCATGGAGGGTGAAACTGAAGAAAGGGAATCCATGGGGTTTTGATTCGATCACCTTCACTTGCTCAGCTTGGTGTANCTTGATTTCTATTTTCTCTTGATTCTATGAGGATCTATTTTCTGTGAAAAGGAAAGACAGAAATTTTTGTGTTTGAAAAATGGGAATAGGACAACATCTCTTGTGTTCTGTTTTTGCGTAGCTGCAATTTTTAATTCATAGCTGCTGGATTAACTTATTTCAAAGTCTCCATTTGATGCTCTCAATGTAAATCCTTATGAAGGACAAATTATCCGACTGTTTTTTTCTTATATTTTTCTTTTACTGATTAAATTGATTTGAATGGGTTTTGTAATGTCTATCAATAGTTTTGATTATTGTTGTTAAATTACTCTTTTTATAATAGAGTGTATTCAAATAAGGTATTTTATAAATATATGTATTAGAAATGCTGCATTTTCAATTACATGTATTTGAAATACACAGTAATTTATCAAATACCTCATCCAAACACAATTTGGGATCAGCAGCCTCCAATCCAAGGAAAATATGAGCAATTCTCAGGGATATTAGTGGGAAATGCATGGATTATTGGGGACTCAAAATTGCTATTTAATTCCTAAAAATTGAAATCGAGAACGAGTGTGTGATTTGAAATCTTACCTCCTTCCTGAGGTGAATAGAAGTGTAGGTTGGTTCTTTCTCTCTTCTCCTTAGCCATGGGCTTTCAACACTTCTCTCTCATAGAAAGAGTAACAAATTAATAGAGGTGTTGAATGTTCTTCATCTCCAATATATATATATATATATATATATATATATATATATATATA
>QAOA01002596.1:418157-492315 GCA_003255065.1 Cercis canadensis
TGTATTTCAAATTCACTCAAAATAGAGTGAATTTCAAATTCACTCTCTCATCCCTCTCTCCTTCTCCCCCAAGAAAAGAGAACAATTCGTCGACTTTGAGGTTGAAATGGATTATTGGGAGGTAGAACCATGGAGGGTGAAACTGAAGAAAGGGAATCCATGGGGTTTTGATTCGATCACCTTCACTTGCTCAGCTTGGTGTATGCTATTTCTGAAAAACACGAAATTTCTTGGTGGGTGTTTGTGTGAATGATATAAAATGAATGATTTCGAAGAGAAAATGGAGAAATTCTTGCTGTGAAGGACTGTAGAAGTGGGCGTTGTGAACTGTGGAGTATGGACAAGGAAGAAGGAAAGTTGGGTTTGTAATTGTGAATCTCATGTTGAATGAATTTTGTGGATTTTGTTCTCTCTCCTCTCTGTGAGATAGAATGGGTCCACGAAAAGAAAATGGATTCAAGTTTGGAGCCTCTCGAATTTGAATCGAGATCCAATAGAACCCATTGTCATATTTCATTATTTTGTTTGAGTAATAATATTCCTAGTTTTTCACTAGTAAATTCTTTTTTGAATATTATTGTTAAATTACTCTTTTTATAAATAGAGTGTATCCAAATAAAGTATTTTTATAAATATATGTATTTAAAATGTTACATTTCAATTACATGTATTTGAAATTCACAAGAATTTGTCAAATACCAAGGTCAAGATTTTGATTGATCTAGAACTTTGTACGTGCGGAATTGTTAAGTGTTAGAATTCTGCACGGGGCCCTTATTCTGGACCACGATAACCTGCTTGGAAACCTTCCTAACTGAGATGCAATTGTATTTGTGATCGAGTGCTTCTTCTACCACTGGTATATTAGTGAGCTTCGATTTGGGAGGATGGATTGGTTTCCTTATAGTTTTGATGTTGCGACTAGTATGAAATGCAATTAATGAAGTTTGATGCAGAATACTCCGAAGTTAAGGTGCACACCATCATGGCATCGTCACTATATAGTTGAAAATTAAGCCTACCATTAATCTGCAGTTCAAATAGTTTTCTTATAACTTCCTTTGCTTGCACAAACATTCTTTAGCTCTAAACAAGTTTGGGCAAAATGTATATTCTTCTTATACTGAACTTAGAATTCCTACCATCACTTCCTGACAGAGAGGGAATGAGGAGAACATAACTCCAAACCTAGTACATATGCAGGTGCACAAGGGGAAAATTATATACGTTTGATAAGTAAAATGAAATAACCAGAACAGTTTAACAATGCTTCAAAAACTTCTGGAAAATTATATGTTTGAATATGACCACCATGAAATTGCATCCACCGTTAATGTATTGTTAAGGGAGGCTTCAGCAACATAACTTGCAATCTAGTTTGGAAAAGAAATGTTTCTGGACCACATGCCTACAATGATGCATGATATAATGGTATGAATGTGTCTTAAGCATATGAGAAAAAGACCTTGAAAACAAACAGGAATCACTTGTCATTGAACATTGAAAGCAAATCAAGAATACAGTTTGCAAGAATAACGTCTGGCAAAAAGTTATAACATGTAATTCTTTTTCCTATCAGGCTCCAAGTATGAAATATATCTCCATGTTAAAAAAGAAGCAAATAATCATTGAGAACCTAACAACTCTGCATCCTGCTCCATGGAGACTTAGCTTTATATCACAGTTGAGTAAGGATGGCATTGGCATGAATGCAGAATCTCTTAATTATTGCAATCTTGTCAAGTGGACAAAATTTGATTTCTTTGTGTCATGGTCATTGTTTCTTCTTTGATTGAATGGCTATAAAATAGGTGAGGAGATAAGGATGAGAGGTTCTTTAGTGTTACGGAGGCCTTCTTGTAACCTGGTCTTGCCATGAGGCGACCAGCCATTTTCTTCTTCTTTCCTTGCATGTTTAATGTCCGAACCTTCTCCACTTGGAAAGCATATACTGATTGCAAAACTCTCTTAATCTCAGTCTGACCAGTCACAGAGAAGAATGAATTAGACAAGGGAAGTAATGGTATCATAAGAGTACACAATTAATGGAGTACCTTGGATGCGGAAGGAATAGTTTTGATTGCAATGTCTCTGACATTGTTAGATGAAGCTTGCATCATGAACTCAATAGGAAGATTCAGAGAGTGAGTTATACTTCCCATCTTTCCTTATAGATGTGACTGTTACATACAGCTAAAAAATCCTTAGCTATGACAAAGAAAATATTAACAATATTTCACAATGATTAATGTGCAAAGAGGTTTCACATTGTGCGGAAACCACAACTTAAACTAGATGGTACATCAGCTGTGTAATTATTATCTTTTGGGTTTAAGCCTCAAAAGCAGTCATATGACTGATGACATTGAGGTAGAAAAACAGTGAAAAATAATGAAAGCTTAAACACTATCCATCAAATCCTAATAATCCATCACTAAATTGCACCATCTTTCAAGTCATTTTCATTGCTGCTGCTGATAGAACTGAGAAGATGATTCCCCTAAAAAAAAAACAAGAATTGAGAAAATGACTAAAACCGAATAGCTGTAATAAGAAGAAGCAAAGAAGTTTAATCAACCAGCATACTGACGAAAGTTACCTTGAGCTTCACCTAGACTCCGAGGTCGATGAAGACAAGAAGGTCGTACTAGGTTTGGAATAGCGACGTGTCTGTCACTTCCAATATTTCTTCTGCTTCATTGGGCTAGGCTAGTTTTGGGCTCAATATGGTGGGCCTTTAGGTCCCATCTCCTCTTTACTACTAAAAACTCATACCTACCTCTTAATCTTTTTGCAGCTGGGAGATTCAAATATAAGAGAGGCTGGACAGTTCTTCTGAGTCAAGTGTTTGTTGCACCAGAAATATTCTCACAGAATAATAAAAAAGTAATGATAAGTACATGATTATGCCACACAATTATATAACATCTTCTCAGTGATCTTACGAAAAACGTGAATCCAATTTTTTTTCTTATTTTTTTTGTTTTCTTCTTCAGAGTAGGTAGGCAATACCACGTGTTAATTTATTAAAAAATACGCTCGCATCTCGAAATGGCAACGGGAAAGCTGGGCTGGCGGCTAGCGCTAGTGAAGTCAAAGTATCAAACTGAACGATGGAGAAACCACACTGCTAGATAGGGAAACAGATAGAGAAGAGAAGAGAAGAAAATTGTCCCCATAGAAGCTTTTTTTTTTTCCCTCTCCAATGGATTCCACGTTGTCTGCGACAGCGACGCAATTGGCCCTTTTCAAAGCTCTGAACCGCCATCTCAGTAGAACTCCTCCTCTGACTCAATGCATTTCCAAGCAGCTCCTCCATCGGAGACCCTCATGTGCTGCTTATAACTACGGCATTCAGAGGTCCAAGCCCTTCTCGCCGTCGCTGACGAGTTTCTGTGCGGAGGTGTCCCCAGTATGGTGTCGTTTGCAGTGCGTTTCGAGCTCTGCTGCTTCGTTTGCTTCTGGTGGCGGAAATGGCGGGACTGGCGGTGGTAGTGGTGGTGGAGGCGGTGGCAATGGTGGTGGTGATGGTCAGGACCCCAAATTGGTTGCCGAAGGGGCTGAAGAACTTCGGGCACTTCCAACTGATGTTATTATTCTTGATGTTGGGGTATGAGATCCCTCTGCTCTTCTGCGTGCTGTTTTTGGGAAAGTTTGTTGCTTTTTTTTGACATTCTCTTCTCTCTGATAGGGAATGGTCTGTGGGGGATGTGCAGCTAATGTGAAAAGGATTCTAGAAAATCAAGTACGTTGTTGCAATTTAAATTTTGATTTGGTAATTTTTGTTTGAATCACTTCTTTGCGTAATTTGATAGATGATTGGATTTTTTACCCGTTGACTTGAATCTTGAGGATGTTTTGTTTAGCTTACACAACTAGCTAGGTGGACACCTGTCTTGTCTGCTACATTTTTTTCCCTGTTCTGTAATCTAAATCTAATTTTTCTTATTTATTATATTAATGGACAGCCTCAAGTGTCAACTGCCAGTGTAAATCTAACAACAGAGACAGCAATAGTTTGGCCCGTATCTGAAGCCAAAGCTGAACCAAATTGGCAAAAGCAATTAGGGGAGGCACTTGCTGAGCAGTTGACTAACTGCGGTTTCAAGTCTAGCCCTCGAGGTATAGTTTAAAGATTACCAACATTTTCATTAAGTCATTAAATTTTCATCTCATCAATATTGCTGATGCAATGCATATATTTCTCTTATAAAATCTTATGTGAAGTACAAGAAAGGGAAAGGTGTTGCTCAAGTGTTCACAGATCACGAGGCATGTGATAATACTATCAGTCTGGTTGTGTTTAAAAAATATAATGTGTTAAGGAAAGCTGCAAAAATTATCAAAGACAATACTTTCTCTTGCCTTCATTTGCACCAACTTCCCTTCCTGACCAAACCTCGGAGAGATACTAAAACGTTCCCGGACAACCACCTCCAATCAGCTAGAAAAAAATAAGGACTTCATGACATGAATGTAAATTATACACTTGCTTAGTTTTTCTCCTTTGCGATATTTATAATACATTAATTATTCACGTTTGTGCCCATACCATTTTACCAAGTCAATGGAGTATCCGTTAACTCTTACTCTAAGAAATAGTAGAAATATGGGCTAAAAGGCTATTAAGTAGCTCTGTGTTCATAATCAGCTTTAGAATACTATTAGAATTGTTAACATAATCAGCGAGTCATGTTGCAATTATAATATTATGACTTCTTTGAAGTTCTTGACATGTTTGTTTGTAAATATTTNCCATACCATTTTACCAAGTCAATGGAGTATCCGTTAACTCTTACTCTAAGAAATAGTAGAAATATGGGCTAAAAGGCTATTAAGTAGCTCTGTGTTCATAATCAGCTTTAGAATACTATTAGAATTGTTAACATAATCAGCTAGTCATGTTGCAATTATAATATTATGACTTCTTTGAAGTTCTTGACATGTTTGTTTGTAAATATTTATGTTCCTGTAAGATTATGTTTCAACTTTTGAGAGATTTTTAATTTGCAATATAGTTTGCTTCTATATTGGGGCTTTACCAAGATATAATATAATTTACATTAGGACACAGGACTTGATCCATGTATCACTTGGCTAAAAAGTAATTCAAAGTTGTCAAGAACAGAAAGTAATTGCAAGATCTGTATCAGTGGGATCTTTCATTGTTGATAACCTCGTTTTGTTGGATAATAATTTGGAAGATTTAGCTCATTATTAGTGAACTACCGCTCTGAAGTTGGGGCATACCTTGTCTTTTCACTTTCATATTCATGTACTTCGAAGTCTGGTTCTATGTTTCCAGATTCTTACCCTTTGTAAAGTTCATTAGTTGTAATTTTTCCGAGTTCTTGTTGGTATTTGTGGCAAAGGTTCAACACTTAAAGGACTGAAGTTTATGTTAGGTTAAGCTGTCTTTTTTTCAAACCACATTAGATGTTACCACATGTTGTGGAGTTCATATGATTTACATGAAGCTTGGTGGGTTAAACAGGTCAGGAAGATAGCGACTGAAGGAGTTATTTCACCATTTAAGTGCAAAAGAGTGATTGTCTGGAGTCAATGGTATGTCCTTAATTCATGAGGTTCTAAGTTTCACCGTGATACCATTTATATGACTAAACTGTTTTAAATCTGATATCCACCATTCTTAGATGTATAGGTTAGGTTTAAAAACCATTATTGATGTTATAATTTCTCCCTTCAGTAGGTGAGTCTCTGCGGCTACTTGTGGTCAGTAGTGGAGAGCCATGTATGTGCTTGGGAGGCCCTGCATTTTGAAGAATTTGCAGATGTTCAATCTGATATTAGCAATCCTTTACTTATCAAGAATTTCAGGACTTTTGTTTATTTGAAATTTGTTGTTTTCTGTGTGTACAATAGATGGGAATTCCTAGTTGTGTACCCAATTAATGTGGTTTACACATTTTGTATTTACCCACTGTAATGGACATGCAATATCTTCTCTTTATGACATTATATTGCCTGCATTGTCTATTTAATGTTTGTTTTTTTTGAAGATTGAGTTGTATCTTTTGCACTTTATGATATCTAAATGTAATTGAAATTGTGTGCTTTCACAGTTTTACTTTTTATTGTGTCTTTTCCTTTGTTACATAGATTATGCATCTTAATCAATGAACAAATTTTCAAGCTTCTACCACAACAACTTACAAGTCATTTATATTGAACCCTCTAATCTTCATGTAATATGATTCTCTTCAGTTAGATCATTGTTGTTGACAAATTTGAGGCACTAGATACCGTAATTTTACTCCTTAAAGGCATGCCCTAATAAGAACATCTATATATTGGTTGTCGCCTATTGCCTCAGAATTGGTACTTCAATGAAAAAAAAGGAAAATGATTAATTGACAGAAAGCTCATTGCAAGAATATTTCAAGTAGTTCTGCACTGCGGTATGGTAAATCTCTGCCATACATGGCAATTTGCTGTGCACAAATGACGCATCTGGTCTGCCTAAGTTAGCACCTGGGGAGTAAATGGGTTGATCTAAGTGGAATTTCCTAAGGCTCCATTTCTTTCTGTTTTAGTGTCTATGTAACTAATAACTCATATAACTGCATATATTCCTCATGTATTTTTTCTTAAAAAAATAGATATTGCCTAAGGCTCCATTTCTTTTTGTTTTAGTGTCTATGTAACTAATAACTTATATAATATTACATATTCCTCACCTATATATATATATATATATATATATATATTTTTTTTTTTTTTTANTATTTTTTTTTAAAAGATTAGATATTGCCACTATCAACAGTTACTTTCTCTTATTATATTGCATTATGAGGATATTTCTGCTGCCAAAGTTGGTGCTTGATAAAATCTGTGGTTTGGACTTTAGAGGTGGTTATATATCTGTTTCTCCTATTGGAATTTATGTTGGTTAATGGTTATGTCATATTGGATGAGATATTAGAATTGTATGTGTGCGATGGCTTGATTTTCTGCTGTTTCTGTAAGTGCAGATTCAGGGAGAGACAGTTTCCTCCAAGTTTTTGAAAGGAAGATGGAAGAAAAGCGTAAACTTTTGAGAGAAAGTGGTAAACATTTTACTACATCTTTTCTAGGTTAAATGTAGTGGCAACAAAAGAACCTACTTAAGAAATTTTGTGTGGTTCTCTGAGGATCCATCTGCCGTGCAGCTTGAGGCTAATTGATGATACTAATTGTTTTCTCTCTTGATGTTGTTTTAAGGTCATGAGCTAGCTGTTTCTTGGGCTTTATGTGCGGTCTGCCTCTTTGGCCATCTCTCTCATTTCTTTGGAGCAAAGGCATCATGGATCCATGCATTTCATTCCACTGGGTTTCATATATCCTTGTCTTTGTTTACGTTGCTTGGTCCTGGGCGCCAACTTATTCTTGATGGCATAAAAAGCCTTCTTAAAGGGGCACCAAACATGAATACCTTAGTTGGTCTTGGAGCTTTATCATCATTCACTGTCAGTTCATTTGCTACCTTGCTGCCAAAGTTGGTAAAATGCCTTTTTGATGAAGTTCTTTATAACAAACCGTTGATTCCTTTTTGGATCTGTATGCTGGACTGGGCCTAGTAGTTGTTCTGATCTTTAATCAATGCATGCATACATATGTTTGTGCATACACACACACACACACACACACAATCAGTAGATAGATAGATAGCCAGTTGTTTTGACCGAATGGACTGTCATTAGATAAATAAATAATAATTAACTCATTCCTCCATATACATAACAAGGCATGGTTAATTGATGGTCTTATCTAACATTACAATGGTGGATCCGTCTTAGACTGCATGCTTGTTTATCTATTGCAATTATGAAATAAATTTTGGGATTAATTCTGATGGTTGCACTTGGTTTTGACATCTTGGCTTGTTGATCAGATATGTTCTGTGGAACTTGATTACATGAATAATATCAGTTTTCTTTTGTGATTGGATTTGGAAAATTTTCTTAATGTATGTCTTTCTGTTCAATTGAATAGTGTTTTATTAATCTTATCCTTATAAGGGAATAAAAAACTGTAATAATCTTTGCTCCTGTCCAAAATCGGAGTGGGAGACAACTGTAGATTAGATGCTCATTGTGTGCTTGCATGTAATGTATAAATGAGCAACAAGAAAGTATATTTGTTTTCCTGAAAATATGCAATTGGGCATGCCAATAGCTTTTAATATGAGTTTAGATGTGTTAAATGGTATTTTTTATGCAGGGTTGGAAGGCCTTCTTTGAGGAACCAATTATGCTAATTGCATTTGTCTTATTAGGAAGGAATCTTGAACAGAGAGCTAAAATTAAAGCAACCAGTGATATGACAGGACTTCTTAGTATACTGCCATCAAAAGCTCGTCTTCTGGTTAACAATGACACAACAGAGTCTGGCTCCATGGTTGAAGTTCCTTCTGACGGTCTTTCTGTTGGAGACCAAATTCTTGTGTTACCTGGTGTAAGTTAAATAGAGTCTACGTCTTATTGTGATACAACTCTGTGGTCCTTCCCCCTTATTTGTATCAGAAGAAATTTTAATTGTTTACTCTTTCAAAAATGCTGACTGTTAGTATCCTACTTTCAGATAATAAAAATATCAATAAAATATAAAAAATAAATAAATAAATAAAATAATACCAATGCACTTCATGTCTACAAGTGTGGGGAAGGAGGAATACAAGGGAAAAATGGAGAAATAAGCAGATAGAATGTAGCTTTTCCAGTTGCATCCTACCCATATAATCACTTTGCTTCTGAATCATTCCCATGAATAGTTTTAGATTTTTATATCCATGGAATCCTGTTGATGGTAGTGGAGATAAGATAAGTTAAAATCAAATCATGTATAATTATTCGCTGTTCCAATTTCTCTGTTTGTGAGATTTTGGAAAAATTTAGGAGTGTAAAGTTTGATGGCAGTATGCAACTTATGGTATCCTTTACTGTTTTTGGTTGGAGCAGAATGCTTGGATATTGAAGGGAAATTAATTTTCCCTGGACTTGCTAAGGGATAGGATTGTTTTTATGGCCTCTATTTGGTGTTCAGTGCACGGTTTTGTTCACGGAGTCTCCTTGGTAATGGTAGACATGCGGAGGAATTGGAGAGCTCTTTGGTATTAATGTCTCTGTTTTGTTTGGCTTACTTCTACTGTTTTTGTTAAGATGGATAGGATCCTTCTTTGTAATCCTTAATTCCTTCTAGTAAAATGAATGCTGCAAAACTTTGGCTAAGAGTGGTTTAGCTAAATTTTGCTAAAACTGTATGAAATATCCTCCTATTCTCCAGGATCGTATCCCAGCAGATGGAGTTGTCAGAGCTGGTAGAAGCACTGTAGATGAGTCAAGTTTCACTGGGGAGCCACTGCCAGTAACGAAACTACCTGGGGTATCCCTCTTTCTCAACATGTATTATAATTATTATTGGCTTCTGTTGCAACTTGTAGGTCTTGTTGGTTCCTTTAAACAATGGTGGATGATGTGATCACTGGCTCTAAATTGATTCTGACTCTTATTTATCAATAAAAAAAAGGAAAATTTGTGATTGTCATTGTATGCGTGCATCTCCACTGGTCATATGCATCTTATTATTTTGCTGTTTATTTTCTAGGGACATTTAATAAACTCTTTCCCATTTCTGTAGCTGTAGGATTATTGTGCAGTTAATTTAACTGTGACTTTGTTGGATTTTTTATCTACAGAGTGAGGTTGCAGCTGGAAGTATAAATCTTAATGGAAGTCTTACCATTGAAGTGAAGAGACCAGGCGGTGAGACTGTCATGGGAGACATTCTTCGTCTGGTTGAAGAAGCACAAAGTAGGGAAGCTCCAGTACAGCGCTTGGCTGACAAGGTGCTCTTGTTGAATCTTATATTACTCGCATGGCAAGTTTTCTTTTGTTCCTCAAGCAAGGAATCTGGCAAGAGTTGGTTCTTCAGAATTCAGATTTCAAAATTGGACTTTACTTCATAATTAATGCTCCTGCAGTCTTAGTAAATTTATGAAAAAGGTGAAACTTTGTTAAAAAAATTATAGTGTGGGGCTTGAGAATGGTAATTAAGATAGATGAATAAGACATAAAGCTTGGAGTCTATGCAGGATGATGGGATCAAGAGCTGGCCCTAGTGGCAGCGGTCAAAGCATCATATAACTTATTAGAATGTCTAGAATGCCTTCATATCTATAATTACTAGGTACTTATGGTGTCTGATACTTGCAGTAGCCTTCCTGTCTCCATGTAGAGATTTATTAAGAGATTTTCAGATGTTTGAGTGGAGAAGTAAGAAATAGCACTTAAACAAGAAAAAAATGGGGTTTTTTTTTTTTCTTGATTAAGGACATGGATTTTGAAATATGTCACTACCTTTTATACATGTTTACTGTTTTGAAATATTTCCTAGCATATGGCAGTTTAAGAAATTGCAAATTACACGTATTCATCTATTTTTGTTTGTTCATTTTCTGGTATTATGGGTATTCCCAATCAATTATTTTTATGCTTATTTATTCTTCACTTATTTCAAGTAATGGTATTGTGTATTCAGGTGGCTGGACACTTTACTTATGGAGTAATGGCAGTCTCTGCTGCCACATTTACATTCTGGAGTCTGTTTGGCACACGTATTCTACCTCCTGCTCTATATCAAGGAACTGCTGTTTCATTGGCATTGCAACTTGCTTGCAGTGTTCTGGTATGATATTCTAAAGTTGTATATGAGCTTTCCATTATCCCATAACTGATTTAGTGGCATAGGAAGCTTTTGCATATTTTGGCTCTTATCTCGTAGTTTAATCCTTTTGATTGACTAGTTTTTTTGACACAGTATTGGGGCCTTTTGGATCAAGTAGTCTAAAGTTTGACCTTTGCCCCATAATAATGAATTAAAATTTAGCACAAGGTAGTGGCAGGTTTCTGCTTTTTTCCTTGCTTCAAGTCCTACATGCTTTTGTGTGAGAGTTCGCATTAGTGTGTTAGAAACAGAGGATCCATTATTTGGTACTCACATAAGGTTGAGTGGTTCTCTAACAATACATTATTCTGATATATTGTTGTTCACTTTAAGCTCCATATCTCCCAATTTATGCTTCCTATTTTGGCCATACAATTTACTTTCTGACACAGTGTGGCATATATTGTTGGATAGCATTCAAAGAATTTACAAAGGCAATAGAGTGAGAAGTTAAAATTGGAGTTATAGTTTTTCATCGCCAGAATTCCGTCCTGTTCGTGGACACACAGGCACTTGCTTAATTATTATTTTTATTACAGGCTAAAAATTAGCTCGCAGTCCTGTTAATTAATTCATTCTAATACACCGTACTGCTGCTCTTTTTTCCTCTTGTAGTTTTCCTTTTGAGAAGAGAGTGAAAGAAAGAAAATAAGCCTATTGGCCTTCTATTTCTTATCAGTAGTTTCTTATGATGAAAATTTGATATCTTTTTTTTTTTGGTGGCAGTAACCCTAGTTTTCTGATGCAGGTTATTGCTTGTCCATGTGCACTTGGGCTGGCCACACCTACTGCTGTGCTGGTAACATCTTAATAAGACTACATTTCTCTTCTCCTTAGCTATATCATGCCTTATCATGAATTTTTTATGTGTGTGTCTGTGTGTGTGTTTAACAGGTTGGAACTTCTTTGGGAGCTACAAGAGGATTGCTTTTACGGGGTGGAAACATTCTAGAGAAATTTTCTATGGTAAATGCTATTGTGTTTGACAAGACAGGGACCCTCACAATTGGTAGACCTGTTGTGACAAAGATTATTACTCCTACATGTGGACCAAGTACAAATTCAAGGTTGAGTATAGCTGGAAATTTAGTTTATTTATATTCAAAATAAATTTGTTTATCTGTGTGTTGAATTTTCTCATAAAAGTTCATGAGAGGAACCATTCCCATATTCTTTATTTTATTTTATTTTATTTTTTAAAAATAACCCCTCCCTTATTTCATCCCTTCATAATAGATCAAAGTCAAGATACTAGCTGAAGTGGCTATCGAAAAATTTATTTGGGTATATATTAGATAAGAGCACCCATTAGTATCTAGATGAGGTCAAACGGATAATTGTAGAGGTTTACCTGATCTTCAAGTGTAATGGTTTTTCATCAAAACTCGGCTGTTTATAAACTCATTGCAAGGATAAACAATTATTTGACTGTTCTAAAATCTGTCTAGATCATTGTTAGTAAATTCCTCTGTACCACTGCATATTATTTTTAATTTTTGTCTGTTGTTTAACTCCACAAACTTTTTATGATATGTGTATATCACATTGGTTGAATTGGTTGGTTGAAAACCAATTCAGGAAAGTACATACCAATAGGAGAGAATCTATGACACAGCATTGTCTGCCACAAAATGTGGGTGTCAGAAATATGCATCACTTCAAAGAATAACGTCAGTGAGTTTTCCATGTTAACATAGATGAAGTTATTTAATGAACCCTCCAGTACCTGAAAACTCCCTTGAAGAAAAGCAATGAAAGATTGAATTGATATTAGGTTTGAAATGTTTGTGCGGTGTCAACTTTTCATTTTGAATTACTTTTCTTGAACGTCAGTAACAATGAACTTTTTAGTCCTTCTGATTTGTCCTTTACTTATATGTCATGACCGTATAGCTTGAGACATCTGAAGCCGAAGCAAAGTAATTATAGACAGCTTTTTCTCCTGACAATCATGTTCTTGTATCCTCAATCCTTATGCCTAGTTCACCATATTTATGCTTTTCTCTTTCATCGAAAATTCTTTTGTTAAAAAGAATCCAAAAGTAGCATAAATAAATGTTTAGGTCTTTCATGAAACATAAATCCATTTGTTGTGAGAAGTGATATCTCTAGCTTAAACAGTGTTCTATTTTCTGAAACTATTAGGCGATTTCATTCATTGCAATGCAATTAAAAATAGCCTTACACTGCATATTTAATGCAGGCAAACTACAGACAACACGTGGTCTGACATTGAAGTTCTGAGGTTAGCTGCTGGAGTAGAATCAAATACAGTTCATCCAGTTGGGAAAGCAATTGTGGAAGCTGCTCAGGCAGCTAATTGTCATAATGCAAAGGTGCCTCATTTTATTGCTTGATAATTTTCAAATTCTTCCTCCGTAAATATTTGCCATAAATATTAATGAAGAAGTGTAAACCTGTGATACAAATAATCCATGTAGTTGATATTTCTTTTTATTCAAATTATGTACTTCAAAGTTTTACTTTCCAATAGGATTCGGACAGCTTAGACTTGTCCACCAGTTAGCTAGATTATAGCTTTAGAAGGCAGCCATTTAAAAAGGAAAAAATGAGTGCTTCAGAGCTTATCTTTTTGCTAGTTGGCTGGCATATGCTGATCTTACTTCAGGGAAAGCATACCTGGAATCTCCCTCTCTTTTTCTAAAGAGTTAGTGGAATTGGACTGATGAACCATTTTGGAGGAGCATATCTAGACAACTATGGTGAAAAGTGATATTGCCCGTTTTGCAAATATTTCCATTCTTTTTTCTCCCATTTAACTGAGGGGGGCATCCGCCCATTTGTTTGCTTTTTTTATTTGGTGGGGGGGGGGGGGGGGGGGGGTGGATGAAGTTCTCTATTGAGCTAGATCTGTTTAGCTATTCGATGACTAATCCTAGAAATTGTCCTGAATGAATTTTTTATTTTCTCTTTCTCTCTTTCAAACTCCCCCTTCTCTCTCGTCTTCTAAAAGCAACACTTGTTAACTTAGTGCTTAAATCATGGTATTTAATGAACATGACATCTGTTCTGCAGTGATTTATGAAGAGGCATGTTGATTGCATTTCCTTTATCTTTGGAGTTTCCATTTATATAGATTTATGTTAATTGTTACAGAGCAAAAACTTTGTTAAGCGTACAATAGTCAATAAGTAGTTTTGCATCAGCTGTACTAGCACCTATCTGGTTGCTTTATTTATACTTTCCCCTGTTGACATTAGGATGTTATCTTTATTTGTCTTGGCAATTGATTTGCCATCTTTTGCTAGAAGTATATCTTTTTATTTGTCTTGACATGCCAATGGGTAGAAAACTGTTTCTAACCTTTCTATAGTAAGTATATCCTTTTAATAGGAGACTCCTCACTCATTAACAGGTATTGTAAAATAAAATATATTGGTGGTGAGATGTGCAATTTATATTTCTAGTGCATCAACCTGTTCTAATATTTTTGAATATACAACTCTTAGCTTATGTGCAAATTTTGCAGGCAGCAGATGGAACATTCCTGGAAGAACCTGGATCTGGTGCAGTTGCAACCGTTGATAACAAAAAGGTTTCTGTTGGGACTTTGGAATGGGTTACCAGGTACTGCGATCCTTTTTTAATTGCCTGAAGTTGATGTAGCACGGTTTGTTGCCTTTTATTTTAATTAATTCACTGTAATAGGAATACTTCTTTTAATTTATTGCAGCATAGTTTATATGTTGTTAAAGTTGCCTATTTCATTAAGTACATATAGGGGTAGCTTTTATTATATTCCAAGAAGTGCATATAATAAAATATTACTTTCTTGTGAAGCTTTCTCTTTTTATTTCAAACTGTTAGTGGGTAAATTTCCTTCTGCAGACATGGAGTCTACAAAAATGCACTTCAAGAAGTGGACGAGTATAGAAATCAATCTGTTGCTTATGTTGGAGTTGATGATACTCTTGCTGGCCTTATTTATTTTGAAGACCAGATAAGGGAAGATGCAAGACATGTTGTTGAAACATTGTCTAAGCAAGGAATTGGTGTATACATGCTGTCTGGAGACAAAAGGAATACAGCTGAGTATGTTGCATCTGTTGTTGGAATTCCTAAAGAGAAGGTAAAAGGTTTTCAACAGGGCTTGATGTAATCTTTCCATGAATAAGCGCGGTGGTATTGGTTGAGATTTTGTTGTCATCATCAATATTTTTCTTTACGAGTGTTTATACCATTTAAAGCCTTACTAGGGAAGCAACAACCCCTTTATGTTTATTGTCACGATGAAGATGTCACTCACATTTAGGAGAGGCTTAGAGCTAAGAGTTACTTGTTCTACATGATCAAGCCTTCAAGTGGACAGAATCATACTAAATAGCATCCGTATGTCAATTGCTTGATTAGTCAGTAGTTTTTATTTGTTCACTTTCTATGATAGATTTTATTTTTGGGATAGAAGTCCCAATTCAATCCACTTACTGTGATCTGATGTACTTGTCATTGTAGGATTTACGATGAACAAAATTCCCTTTTGGTTGGGTTCTGACAAGCTTGAAAATTTGTTAATTTATTTATTTCTGTCCTTTTTATTTCTTTCTGTCTATGGAGTTCACTCCAGATAGCCAGAAAGTTCTTTACTCTGAAATTTTTATGCATAGAGGCATTAATTATACCGTGGTTCACTATAAGAGCCCTAAATTGATTCCTATCTTTTGATTATTTATATATATCCTATTAAGAATGGCAGTCAAAACTATTTTCCCTTTAAGTTGACTCAAATAATTCCAAACAGTAATCATTGACATGACTGCAGTGAATTTTGAATTATTCTGAATTGAGGTGCTTTACATACTTCACCAGCTGTGTTACAAACTGGCAAAGATCATGACCCTCCCTTGCTTTAAGCAACTGGAGCTTAAATATTGTTCATTATAAGCTTGCAAATATTTGTTAGGAGAGTAACCGCTTGAGTTAAAATTAGCATTTCAAACTACACTCTTTCTGTCTGTTTGTGTGTGTGCGCACTTGTTTAGATTGTGCCTGCCTGGGAAAATATTTTATTTATCTATTTTCTTGTGATTAATTTTTCTGAACATGAAACTTTTTCTGGCTTTCTGACGTCATAATATATTGCCAATTGCAGGTGCTATCTGGAGTAAAACCAGATGAGAAAAAGAAGTTTATAAATGGACTCCAGAAAGATCAGAATGTTGTGGCTATGGTTGGTGATGGAATCAATGATGCAGCTGCCTTGGCTTCGTCACATATTGGTATTGCATTAGGTGGAGGTGTTGGAGCTGCTAGTGAGGTGTCTTCTATTGTACTGATGGGCAACAGACTCTCACAGGTATTTCCTTTTTGACCCCCTGCCTTCCCTAAAAAAAACTGCTCTTCTTTTTCTTCTGTTTTGATTAAAACTTGCAAGTATTTCTTGGAAACTATGCTGTTTTTCTTTTCTCCATTATTACAATTTTCTTTTTTTAAAAAAAATATTTTTAATTCTCATCTGTCCATAATGAAATTAAGATGTTGAAAACTGTATTATTTGGAAAAAATTATATGTGTAGTGTAGAGTGTTTGTCCCTTGTGCTAAATGATAGGCCTTTTATTACATGGCCTCAGAATATGCATGTCTTTTGCTAAGACATAGGGCTCAAGGCACGCTTAGATAACATCTATTTGGTTTTGAGCATCCTGTGTATTAATCTTATTTCTTATCTCTGCTATGTCTCACAAACCTACTTGTCTATGTACACTTCAAGTGTATGCTAACTGAGTCTTGTACCTTTGAACTTGATATTCTACAGCATTCTATCTCTCTATCTGCCCAGTCTATCCTACACTAATAAATTCCTTCTTGGACCTGAAAGGAGTCCTTATAATAATTGCTTGCAAGGACCACTCAACCTAAAAGCTTTCATTGACATTAGAGAGCGTAAATGGAAACTTTGACAATCTCTCAGTTTATCACCCATGTATTAACGAATTAAGGACTTATAGGAGTAATGTTAGACACTACTTTGTGTCTCACTAAACCACACCACTCTAGGCCTAGTTAAATCTGCATCTTACAACCCACTTGATGTTTTTTTTTTTTTTTGAACGGTTCAAATTCAACTGTGCCCTGCAGTTGTGTTTTTGTGAGACACAAGTGGTGTGTCTTACAACTTTGACTTAGAGCCAATGTGGGACTAAGAAAATTGCTTTTCTTTTCTTTCCTTTCACTTTCAAATGATGGGAACTCATGTATAGAGGAAAGGTAGGAGAGAGCAGGGATAAAATAAAATATACTTCTTCAACGAAAAAGCTTAAGCTGTTAAGTGAGAGTCAAAGAATGGTTTTTAATAAATATCTCCAAGAGACATCAAGAGTGGATTCAAAGTAGTTGATATAAATGAAATGTATAAAAAAAATGTTTACTTCAACAATGAAACAAATGTAGGGTTACAACTGCTGGGAACTTACTTTTCTTAAGATATTATTTGTGAACAAGAAGTTTTTTTTCTAAAAAAAAGATATATTGATTTAGATATCAGAATGTATATTAAGTATTGACATGGTTATATCTATGCAGCTGCTTGATGCTTTGGAGCTTAGCAGGTTAACAATGAAAACTGTGAAACAAAATCTCTGGTGGGCTTTCATATACAACATTGTAAGTTATTTTGCAGTCCTGGTACAAAATTTGATCAGCACCAAGATTTTCTGTTTTTTTGTCGGTTTTTTTTTTTNGGGGTGGTGCAGTGTATGGCTAAGAATTTCCCATGTCCTTATGTGAGTGCCATGTTTTTCACTTAAAAACTTTATTCCTGTTTCAGAATAAATTAAAAGGCTTATAAAATTGGTTTAACTTTTTTTATTCAAACTGATACAAGGTTATGCTTCTTTTTCCGAAAATAACTTGTTGAAAGTTGGAAAATGTTTTCAGCATTTTCTATTTGGCCAATCAACAGAAGATATTTATTGATCAATGGAAAAAAATTTGTTGTCTAAACTAATTTCTTTCTTTGGCCTGAAATTGTCTAGCCTAATTTCATTTAGGCTTAATTGCACTTTTTGCCCCTCTAATCTGGTCCAGTGGATTTTGTCCATGACAACATGGTGTTGATTAATAGGGAACTAAGTGAGCTTATCATTCGTTCTTCTGTTGTTTTTGTGCTTCCTTCAAGTGTTAGATTTTATGGAAATGTGCTATTCGATTTGCTCTTTCATCAACTAACTGTCATGGTATTATTACTTCTGTCTTCATACAGGTTGGAATTCCAATTGCAGCTGGATTATTATTTCCAGTAAATGGGACCATGTTGACTCCATCAATTGCAGGGGCTCTCATGGGGTTGAGTTCCATTGGGGTAATGACAAACTCATTACTTCTCAGGTTCAGATTTTCCACAAAACAGAAACAAATACGTAGTGTGTCCCCAAAGACCAAAATGCATATAGATTCAGATCTTGTGGACCAAAAAGAGAAAATAAAGTACGGATATTAGATGCAAGATGAAGACACTCACTAACAGAAGAAAATGAGGTTCCCCATCCTACTGTCAGTTAGAGCACAGCAAGTATGGGGACATTCTAACCTTTGATCTTACAGTGATTTTCTTGTGGATGAGAAGAGGCCCACATTCAGGAGAGAAATCTGAAATTTGTTCTACATCACCATTAGATGTGTGGATGAAGTAGGGGATAGTTCATCTGGGGGAGACCATCAAAATGGTATTAAATTGATGTGATTACAGAAGGACTTCAACAGAATATTTTGAATTTTTATATTTGGTTTTCCAACAAGTATTTTCTATGGATTACGCTATCCATGGGAAGGATCTTTAATTTTTTACTAAATTAAATTGATATTGAAAAGTATACTGGTTCTCTATTTGGTTTCGAAAGAGTTTTTGTATCATTTTTTTTTGGCCACTAAGAGCTTTTGTATCATAAGAATTAGGAACCTGAATAATTTTTTTCCCAAAAGAATTAAACTAAGAACTGGGATGTCTTTACTTGTCAGTGTTGCCTAAACACGCACAAACGACTTTCAACTTCCCTTTTGTGGGAGAAACCTGAGAAAAGTTTGAAGAGGGATCTTTTAAACTTTAGATTTTAGCACAGGATAATTGTGGAAAGTTTGTGAAGGGGTTGTTATACATTATAATTCATCCTATATACATCATTTCGTGTATGTTAGAAAATAAACTTTAAACTCTTTAATCCATAAGCATCAGATCCCCCATTTTTAAGGGAATATCATTACTACATGATTTTGTTCCTTTCAATTCTTTTCTTTCCCCTTTCTTTGAAACTCACAAAAAGAGGATTTCTATTTCTCCTGTCCTTTCTTCAACTTCTAACTTGCAAATTTTTTTGCCAGTAAAGGATTTTATAGTCAACACTTGAAAACCCACATCAAAAAATGGATAAATTCTAATCTATCAAAACCCAAAACCACAAGGGAATGTCACAAAAAGCACGGTTTCGTAGACACAAATATTAATCTATTTGTGGTTCAATCAGTGAAGTTTTTCACCAGAAACTGGGAGAACTAATAAGGACTAAAGAGATTTATCCTAAAATAAGGAAGAATGAAATTAAGTGCTTAATCAAATGCCACTGTACAAAACTCGGAGTCCATCATTGATCTCATGCTCGTCTTACATTTTAAGTGATATTTGACACATTCCCAGTATGTGTACATAGTAGGGACCACAATAATTTTTCACATATCTGTTTCTTTTCTTCCAATTCCATTTATCCAGAGGGCAAATTCCCGGTGATTAGGGGATCCAAACAAAGTGGAGCAATGTAGTTAACAATCCAAACTGTGGATTCCAAAATGAGACCTTTCCAAACCCCACTCACTGGTATCAACTATAATTCCAAACTACTGGCAATTTTTTTGGTATATTTGGGTTGCAAAACTGATTGTCAAACCATGTAAGTCATGCCAACCTGAATCAGATGCGAGTGGGGCACACTCAAAGTTGTGATCCCCCGTCTGCAGTTCTTTCTCAGAAAAGCATAAAAATAATTTATAACTAGCTTCTTGATAAACCAGGAATCCTTCCTTGCCCTTATATCCCCATGACCAAGTAGATAAACAACTCCAGATTCTTTAGCCTTGTGTATAAAAGATAACTCCCTTTCAAAACTCTGCTCTGCATCGGACACTGAGGGAGTAGCGGAAGGCGCTGGGCTCACCTCCTCTGATGTGCTTGCTTCCATAATAGGGGTGCTTGTATCTTTGAAATCAGCCAGTAGAGGAACACCAAGTGAGTAAACACTCCCGTTGGGAGCTATGAGAACCCTAGAACCAGAATACTCATCCTCTAATTCTGTCTCATCATCCCCATCACTCTCCAGTGACCGCTCCTGAGCCTCACGACGAATAAACTTCTCTAGGCTCTCAATCAGCAGCTGCTCAAAAGTCTGGTGATTTTCTTTGCGAACATCTTTGTAACCATACCTGCTGACATGTAAAAGTTCAGTTTCATGAAGTAAAAGACATTCTTCTAATGAGGATAATATACATTATTTTCACCAAATCATGCTCCATTCATTTCTTAAGAGATGTTCAAGTGAAGCTACAGCACACGTCAGTTCTCAAAGTAACATGAAATAGTGATTTCTTTTTTAACAATTCATTCAACTTTTTCTATGGCTAAACCACTTAGCGGAGATTTAAGATTGCATATCCCCAAAAAGCAAAAAGTTGAGCTTGTTACCTGGCAATACAACGAAATATATGGTAGCTTTTTGGGCAGACTCGCCGGAAAAGGAACCTTTCACTCTGAGGCACTACAGGAACTGGGACATACTTGATAGACACAAATATGATCATGGAGTGTACTGCTGGAAGCGTAGTCAGAAAATGGCCAAAAATTCCTGGAATTCCTTTCACTAACTCATTATAGACCAAACCAATGCCAGGAGCTCGTATTGTCCCAAGATTGCAACCTAATTCTCTCATCAAATCCATTGACAGCTTTTGCTTCACTTCAGTTTCATACTTGAGCTTGCTTCCATAATTCCATACATACATTATAAGAAACATTATGACAGCAAAAACCAATATTATCCAACTTCCATCAGCCACACTGCCCAAAACTGATGAAAAGAAAGTCAATTCGATCCCCAAGAAGACTACCGCAAAACACAGCACTATGATGATGTGTATCTGCCATATAAGAAGCATAACAAGGGTTACTAAAATAGTGGTCATCATCATCACTCCCAGCTCAGCAATGCCTGAAAAAGGAAAAGGGAACAGGCTGAATACAAGCAGAAGCAACCAATTCAAAAAAAAGCAATACAAATTTATGTTGTACAATAATAAAGGATCAAACTATTCTTGGTTATTGATCTTATTGATTTTACAAATTTTAAACATCACAAATAATGCTTTCCCCCAAAATTCGATAGCAATGTTTGATGACTGCATCCATATAAAATAAAATGATGATAAGCACTGCATAAGAGTATTCTGACAGAAGCAATATATATATATATATATATTATTAGTAAATAAAAACCCATTAATTATCTGTTGACATACAAAAAAGGACATTAAAACAAAATCATTACCATAAGCATTTCCAATCTCATCAATATTGGAGATAGTACAGACAAAAACCAGTGAAATGGCCAACAGAAACCAGTTTATAACTGGGATATAGATCTGGCCCATAAATTTCCGAGAGGTATGAATGATTTTAAGACGAGGGAAACAACCAAGTGCAGTTGATTGTTTTATACATGAAAATGTGGCTGTCGTCATTGCCCGACTTGCAATTAGCGCAGCAATGTTAGCAATAAAGAAAACTGGCCAGAATGCACCACCTGCAGAAAAATAATATTATTACAATGATGGGTCTGTAGATAGGAAAGACAGCCCACCGTGAAGAATTATTGACACTATTCTATTATAGATGGGAATGAATACCAACACTTACTTGGAACGGAATAAAAAAATACTTGATCAACATTAGCATGGTTTTCCATAAGGTACGCAGCTTGACCCAAATAACCCAATAGTAGGCATGGCAAAACAAGAAAGACAAAAGTAAGCTGCAAATAACCACCATCCATCAGAAGCACTGACATTCTAATAAATAAAACAAGGCATTGATTTTTCCTGCTTCATTACCTGAACTGATTGTACAGAGAAGTAGCAAAGATCTGCAAACATTGCCTCAGAACCTGAAACATTATTCAGTAACAATTTTAAGCACTACGGGAAAAGTTTATACATGCCAGCAATTTTTACTTTCATATTGCATATTCATCACTTACAATATCAAGACATTTTAAAAAAAATTACTGTGATAAAACAAGCATTATTAATATCATTGAAAATTGTTCACAAGTTCTACCATCGTGATACTCCATCTGTATTTAAAGAATGATATAAGCATTCAAAAAAATTGATCCTTAGGATTTATTTTTGACACACAGTGACTACATGCCTACACTTTCCCCTTCACACTAGGGCAACTTCTTTTTTTTGTTTTGGATAAAACGGGCAATTTCATTATATGCATCTTTCCATTACAAAGATAAAGAAAGAAACTGCAGAAGATGTCATTATTGGTCATTTGATGAGAAAACATTATTTCAGCTGGATTCGTTAAGATGTGAATCACTTGCATTAAAATATCTAAAGGCCTGATTTTTCCTCTAATGCAACATTCATGTTCAGTATAACACTACACACAAAGAGAGAGCTTTCATTAAGAAATAAAGGATATGCTACATGATATTTTGGACGTACAATAAAAAAACAGCAATGCAGCAGATAAATATGGTCATGAGGAGAGAAAGACAAAGTTACGGTGATTCAAAAGTAGTACAGAATGAACTAACTAAGACTGATATGAATCTAGTTACGGGTATACCCTTTATAAAAAGACATTTTAAATAGCCAAACCAGCAATCATCAACAACAATTCCCATTACAGGACCAAAGGGCCCCAGATACTGACTTCAATGTATTTCTAAGAAATGCATATGTGAGGGTATTCATGTGTAGAACCCTTGAAACATTATGTTTGTCATTACTATATTAGCCCTTGGGCTATTAAAGGTCCTAGGTATCATTTCTTGCATACTAACTTTCAAGTACAGTAACCTAGTTAATATATCCTAACCCAGTTAGCTTCTCTATTAATATAGCATTATTACTTCAAGACATAGGCTTCAATTCATTGGAGATAAGGAGTAAAAAGACTTAATGAAAACTTAGACTATGACCATCATTAATGCTACCAACCCATGGGCTGAAACACAGAAAACCACACTAGTAGAATCAAATCTATAAACATCCATTACAAGACAATATATTAGTATTATTGTATGCCCAGTATCAATGATCCTGCATTTGTGTTTACCAGTTGCACACAGAAGACAACCCCCAAGAGAATACCATGCTTTAGTTGAATTCCTCTTGAAGAAGTAATAGATGTGAATTGGGTTAAATGCCCTCAAGACGCTACTGTCATATTTGACAAGGTTGTATATCCCAATACCGGCAAGAGAACAAAACCATATCAATAAAGCAGGTCCTACAACAAGTCCCACTTTACTTGTTCCATACTTCTGTACACTGAACAAAATGACCAGGCAGGCAACAGAAATCAATACCACTTCATCTGCATAATCAAGGAAAAAGAAGAAAAAGATTAATTCAATGATAAAAGTGGCCACTACAAAAAGGTATAAATCGGCTGATTACAATGCACATGCTTCCCCCACCCCACAAAAAAAATGGCAAAACTTTTTTTTTTTCTCTTAGACCAAACTGACAGATTGCAGCAGTGACATTGGAAGTGCAACATTTAGCCAATTTCAGTAACCTGTACTCAGGGTTTGGTCAGAAATAAAAATTGCAAAAGCAAATAACCTGAAAAGTTTTGCAAAAATACATAAGGAAAGAAAAATAAGATTAAATCTCTTGTCCTAGCAACAAAAAACAACTCTGCAACGGTGTGGCCATTAGTAATAACACTGTGACAGTAGAAGTTCTGAATTTTATTTATAGTGATCTAAAAATTAAAGAGAATTATAGACATGGCACCGTGTATTAATAATACGACTTTCATTGCTTCTTTTCTCTTTCACCCTCTTCTGTTGGTGTTTAAAATACAATAAAAATTAGAAAATGAAGGCTAAAAACTTAAACAAGAATAAACGATTCATGAGATCCAGCTAAGAATTAGAGGACATAAAAATCATTTAAGCCGTATTGTTTGAAGATAAGTTAAAACATTGGAGAACTGACATTCACAAGCACACAATTCTCCAAAATTTGACAGTAAATTAAATACACAGCTGCATCCTTCCAACCCTCTCCCTTCTGTGATCACCTCAGGCCTTACTTACAGAGTGTGAAATTTCTGTCAACAGAAAGATGAAGAATTGGTGTTCACCCCTAATGCATGTATTCACAAACCCACTCTTCCTCAACTACTACCTCATCCGCTATAGTCCCCACCATAACTACCTGTATGACTGGAAGCAAAGCAACAAATTCTAGTTGGACTAACTTAACATGGAATTACCTTCTTCTTTTTTTCCTTTAACAAAAGAATTCATTAAGAATAAGTACATCCAAGGAGGACCAGTAATCCTCCTAAAGCAAACAGAATAACAAAATAAAGAAAATAATAGTAAACATTAGTTCAAAAGATTTCTCCAATCACTTTGTAAATCCATATGGGAAAACCTCCTAAAGAAACCATGTGTAGACACCCACAAAGAAGAGAAAATTATCCCATGCCGGGAAACTGAGAGAGATGATTTACGAAGGCAACACCCTCATCATCAACTAATACATTATTTGAATTTGCCCAAAACTTTCTGTTTCCAACTAAACACATGGGATCTTAGCTTCCAAAGAGGCAGAAGAAAGCATGGTTGAGACAATCTTGAATACAATGTCATCTAATACTAATAAAGGAAAATTTGAAATAATTTATTCCAAATAAAAAAGGAAGAAGAAAGATTAGATGGAATTTCGCATTTTCGGCATGTGGGTCTGTGGATGGAATGTCAAACCCACAACATCTAATACTAATAAAGGAAAATTTGAAATAATTTATTCCAAATAAAAAAGAAGATAAGATAAGATGGAATTTTGCATTCTCGGCATGTGGGTCTGTGGATGAAAAAATTAAACATACATATCAATAACTATCACAAATAAAGAGTTGATTGTTAGGTAAGCACAATACCTTTCTCAATGGCATCGACCCCAACTTTTAAACCACCAACAGATGACAGTACTGTAAATGCAAATAAATTAAGAATCAACATAAAGAACTAAACAAAAGGTTATTGAAAACAACACTTGGCCATGAAAACAAGCAGCAAGATATCATTATAAGTATAGTACTGGTAAAACTCCAAACACATTACGACCAAAGCAAGACTAAGAAGTAGCAAAAATACATAAAATCAGAGCACTAAATAACCTGACATTGCTGGTGTAACAACCCCATTAGCTATCACCATAGCAGTACCAGCAAGCACTAATACCAGTAGAATCTTCTTCAAAGTCAGTGAAGTCTCTAGTCTTTCCTTGATTTTTAATGACCTTTCAAGCTCAGGGGATGGCACCTTTAGCCTAAAGCTTGATATGCGAGCATCTGATGGCAACTGATTGGGGAGAAGACTCACCTTAGCATGACGACAAATCAAGGAGTACAAGGCGAAAGTACCACCTGCAGTGGTTTGGAAACAACTATGACATTAAGGATAAAACATAAAGGGGAAGAGAAGTAGAACTGTATAGAAAACTGAAGGTTTAACTTTTAATATCTATCATACCTTCACCATCATCATTGGCCCATAGAACAACCAGGACATATTTCACTAGAGAAATCAAGATTAAGGTGTACAGCACTAATGATAATGCTCCAAGAATGTCTTCATTTCCATTAATAGGGGCCTTTCTAAACATAACACTGAAGGTATATAATGGGCTTGTTCCAACATCACCAAATACAACACCAAGGGTCTGAAAAGCCAATACAATTCTCCTTCCCCCACTAAGATCCTGCAATAAAACATAATTAAGACAACAAGTCCAAATCAGTAATTTGCAGATTGTTCTAGTTGAGTTCACAGCTATATCATCTTTTGTAGACCAATAAATGATTTTATTTAAGGGGTGGATGCTAAGCAAAAACTATATACAAAGAAAACAAACTAATTTACATCAGTGAACTATGCCTAAATTCATAGAATCATGGAAATCAACAAAACGATTAACCAACACATGCAACATATTGAACCAAAGAAGCACTTTCAAGAGCTTATTAACAATGATAAGGTCTTCCAGAGAAGAGAGAGAGAGAGAGAGAGAGTAAGCATGAAAGTATCAGGTTAGTGTAAATACGTTTCCAGCTGACATTCAACCTATTATCACAAACTCCATAAGATTGAAGCCCACAAGATTGCGCAACTCAAAATTCAAAATTAAGCTCGCCACTTCAACTACCCTACTTCACAAAGATAGAAATTTCTACTTCAAACCTCCTAAAAAATTTCCCTGAAAGAGCAGCATTAACGCTTCACATTCCTTCAAACTCCTACATCTTCTTACCCCGTAAGATAACTCCTCCAACTTAGAAAGGTAATATTAAAATTTCCATCTTCACAATGTCAATAGAAATCACTTCAAACCTTATGCAACCTCCTAACACTAACAGTGGAAAACAAAAAATTCATTCTTTCAAACAAAGAGCAAAAAATACAAGTCCCAGCGAAGATCAAGCACAGCTACCCTTCGCATCTGGTAACTCAGTTCTGAGAAATTTAAGCGAAACTAAACTCTGGTAACCATATGTGAATGAGTGTTCCTAAGATCAGAAGACGCACTTCTGATTAACTTGGAAAGTCCATCAATAGTCCAATGTTTCTTATGCGTAGACAGAAGTTGTAACGGAAATCAAGCTAATCAAATCTTAACTTCCTTTCTACTACCCAATATACTTAAAGGACGCAAGCATTGCTGAACGGTCAGAACCAACTTCAACATTCATGGAAAATTGAGATAACTACGATCAACCCAGAAAAGGAAAAAAGTAATGCAATTCATAAAAAACTCCAAAACACCTCATAATCATTTCTCTGAGCACCGGGGATCTCAAGAGCTTCAACATCGAAGGAGTCAATTCGTGGGCCAGTCCGAATCAGTCTCTGCTCCCCATTTTCCTCATCCTCCGAATCCAACATAGTCTGGTAGCGCGCATCACCATCATCATCCTCTATCTCCGACTCATTCTCCGACTCATCCTCGTCCTGAAAAACCCACCTGGATTCCACGGAGTCCACCGATGCTAATCCGCCATTGATCTCCCCTCTGTCTGATCCTCCCTCCTCGGCCATCGAGGAAAGCTCAATTCGAAGATTCAGAAGCGCACACAACCGATGCAAATGCGAAACTATAGGCTGTGAAATGAATGGGAAATCTTAGGGTTTGGCATAGGAAATGGAATTGGGAGAGGAAAACCGTGGAATTTGTGGAACTGGGTTCGCCACAGTCGGAGTCAGAGTTGGGTAGGTTGCACTCAGTGGAGTCTGCAGATCACGCTGAGGGAGAAAATGAAAAAAGACATCTGGGTCTGTCTATATGCGCGCGCCTGTGCGTGAAAAAACTACTTTACCTGTTAAAGATGGGATTTTTAGACAGTACCCGAACAAAGTGGTTGTGTGTGGGTATGCTGTACCTGGGTTATGGGGTACATATGCCTTTTCTGGTCTGGTGTTGCCTTGAACTTGAACTGCATTATTCAACGTGGCAAGTGAAATTTTTACTGCATTTGCAATGCTTAAAAAGCGTGATGTGGTAAAATAAGAAAGTGGTACTTTACTAAAAAAGTATGTAGCTTTTAAATTTAGATCGGTCTCGAAAAGGAGAGGTTGGAGAAATGTTTATTTTTTATCAATTGTTTTAGTTAATTGTAGAATTCTTTTTTATCGGAATTAATTGTAGAATTCTTTTATAGGGGAATTAATTATAGAATTGAAGCCATGTTTATGCTTTTTCTATTAGTAAGTTCAAATGTCTTTTACCAAAAAAATAAAAAATAAAAGTTCAAAGGTAAAAGATCTCGTGTCATGTATTTGAAAAAAATTTTATCTATTAAAAGTAAATTTTTATATGAAAATTTTTATGAAATAAAATATTATTTTAGTCTCTTACTTTTGAGGACGTTATTAATATGATCTTTAAGTAAAAAAATATTTCAATTTGATCTTTCTCTCACGCATTTTATTTTAATCTTATCCTTTCATCAAATTCTCATTTAAAAAATAAATAAATTTAATGAGCTAAATCATTATAAGTGACATGACTCACTTAAATACCAAGCTTAGCTAGTAGTTCCCTCTAACCCAATTACCCAATCCAAGGTTGTTCTAGTGCACTTTTTAAAATAACAAAAAACAATTTTGGTTAAGTGACTGCTAGTACTAGTCATCCATGGTGTTATCTTTTTTTGTCTTTACATGATGTATTTTTTTTGGTTACTCATTAGTGTTCGGATTTTGCCCAACTAATCCAAATTTGAGTTGAGAAGAACCACAAGAGTGACAAAGTTTTCTCAACCTATAAGGTTGTATATCTAAATGCTCAAACTCGAGACCTTTGATTAAGTTAGAACATTCTCTTATCAGATGATCTACACGTTTGTTAGTTTCACACGATGTGTTTTGAACTAAGAAAAAAGATACCTTAATCTATGATTTTGTATTCTTTGGTTTATGATGCGGCAATGCGAGTGAGTGCTTTTTTTTTTATAATTTATTAAGAGGTGATAGATTCATAAAAATTAAAAAACCATATTAAAACGTTAGTGAGTGACCGAGTGTCAAGATACAAATATATATTAAAGAATTATACCCAAAAAAAAATATTTATTATTAAAGAAAATAAAAAGATATCAAGTATTCTTTTGAATTTAAGAATGAAAATAATCTTTTAAATGTAAAAACAATTTATTTATTTTGATTCTCACAATTTTTTAAAATAACGTAAAATTATGCAGAAAATAATAATAAATGGTATTAGAAGTAATTAAATAATAACAAACGAGCAATTACTTAATCCTAGTCATCACCGCCGGAACGATCTGGCCCGTATAAAAGCTAGAACAGGAACCAGAGGTTCTTCAAGAAGGTTCTCCATACGTAATTTTCCCACCACAAGCCCTAGCCTAATCTCATTTCTCCCTCTCTGCTCTGTGTGCTAGCTGCAACGATGTCTCACTTTGGAAGGTCAGGTCCCCCAGATATCACAGACACGTACTCTCTTCTCGTACTCAACATCACATTCCGTAAGCTTTCTCTCTATCTTTGTCTTTCTCTGTTTGTTTCTCTGTTTCAGTTTTTAATTTGATTCAGTTTCAATTGCAGTTTTGTGTAAATTTTATTTTTTTGATTGATATATTTTTTTCTTTTATCAATGGCCAGGCACCACCGCTGATGACCTATTTCCGCTGTTCGATAAGTATGGCAAGGTTGTCGACATCTTCATCCCCAAGGATCGAAGGTACTGAATGTTTCGCTCCTTGTTTTGGTTAAAATTTTCTATTTAATCATATTGGGTTTGATAGAAATTGAGGGGAAAGACATAAACCGATCTCGTGTCATATTTGGGAATTGGGTTGATTCTAATTTTAAGGAAGATGCTTACAGCACATGTTTTTCTCCTATTTGGGTACTCCAGGGATTAATATTTGAATTACTATTATTCGGAATAGTAATGTTTTTTTATCGCCGCTGGATGGAAAAAATAGGATTTAGATTTTAGAGTGTGTCAGTAAAGCTATTGAGCTAGCTTGGTTAACCTGCTTTTGTTTTGCTATGGTCTTGATAATTGGGTTTATTATCTTTCTTATTCTGATTGATTCGTCGGTCTCAGTTTAGCGTTTGAAAATTTTATGTACGTGTATAAGTATGTTTCTCCTTGAGCACTGAAATATTCTGTGTTCAACCTCAAGGGGATATTTTTTTTTCGCTTTGAAGTTCGAATATCATACCGGACCTAATATTATACTATTTTTTTGTGGTAAAGGACTGGTGAGTCAAGGGGTTTTGCATTTGTGCGTTACAAATATGCAGATGAGGCAACAAAGGCCGTGGAAAAGCTGGATGGTATACATCTATCTGTTTATGATATCTATTTGTTATTTTTATTTCTTTTTTATTAATTAAAACTATGACCTTCAGGAAGAGTTGTTGATGGTCGAGAAATAACTGTCCAGTTTGCGAAATATGGGCCAAATGCCGAGAGGATGTAAGTTCTGAGTTTGTGTTTTCCTTTGCGTGTGGTTATGGTTGTTCTTTGTTAATTTGTATATCTTATAGCTATGCAAACATGAAAGCCACACTGTTATTTTTTAGACAGCACATTGTCTGGTGTCTGCTACAAATATATAGAACCACAGCTACTGTTACTAGTATATCACAGTCTCAGTGATGTTCATGGAGAGAAGTTTTCTTGGCTTCCTCATGCCTGCATTAACAGTTAAACATGTTATGGATGATCAAATTTATTCATCTTCTGATGCTTGTTTCTGCATTTTGCTGCTGTTGTTCTTTATTTTTATTTTTATTTTTCTATGTGGCAGTCAATGGTCTGACTGTGGTTGTCCTTTCATGGATGCTTGTGATTCAGTAGAATTTTATTATTTTTAATACTGAAATTTTGCCTATCATTGCTTGGCTTTTACCTTCATGATGATGTGAATCAATAAACTACATTTCAAATTTTCAATGCATTAGTTCCCTTATTGTAAAGTTACATATTACTATTGATGTTCAATATTATGTTGCACATGGTTGATCAAGGTTTCACTTAAACCTTGGTTCTTATGGGTTCTTCAACTCCTAAGTTTTGGTCATTCTATTTGCAGTCACAAGGGAAAGATTAGTGAATCATTCCCGAAATCTAAGTACAGGTCAAGGAGCCGAAGTCCCAGGCGAAGGTGAGTGCTGCTTTCCTTTCCCCTCTTTTATCTTGTTGGGTTTTTGGTGACTTAAGAGTGAGCTTGTGGCAATGATGTCAACATTACACAATTGAGAGGGCATTGTAGTTAGCACCGTATGATTTCATGTGATATCTTAACTTCTCAATTAGAGAAGCATGGCCCAAGAATTTGCAGGTAGTAATGTACAACATTTGGTGTACTTCTCTATTAGATGAGCCTATGTCTCATGGTCGATTGAGCTATGTCTCATACTGTGATTCTTATGAGATTTTAATGTAGTTTTAGTGGCCAAATTCAAGTATGTTAATTTTTCTGATTGGTTGAAGTGCAAACTGTGGTGACTGGCAGTTTAGCATTATGCTTCTCGTAGAAGTCACCTGAGTTCTTTATATACACAGCCTTGTCAAATGTCTTTTTTCGACCACAATTTCTCATACTATTATAGTGTTGGCATAAAATTTTCTTGTAGTTTGGTATTTTCAAAGGATCTTAACCACTCCCTTTAGAGAAATTGTTTGTGGTACTCAGGATGGACAAAACACACACAAAAAAAAAAAAAAAAAAAAAAAAAAAAAAAAAAAAGAAGATAATGTTTGATTTTACTAACACTGGGGACTTATAGTAGTTGATGCTCAATTATTTGCAGGTATCGTGAAGATTACAGGGACAGGGACTACAGGAGGAGAAGTCGCAGCAGAAGTCATGATAGGTATGAACGGGACAGGTACCGTGGGAGAGAAAGGGGTTCTCGACGGCGAAGCAGAAGCCGAAGTGCCAGTCCTGATTACTACAAGAGCCGTGGAAGGGGCCGCTATGATGATGATGAGATACGAAGTCGAAGCAGAAGTCGATCAGTGGATAGGTGTTTACACATTGATAGCCTTTTCAATTGCAAATTTTGTTAATATTGAAATGTTGTGCTTAAATTTATGATTCTTTACTGTTGATCTCCCACAGCCGCTCTCCTGCACGGCATAGTCCTAGTCCTCGAAGGAGTCCTTCCCCAAGGAGGAGCCTTTCCCCTCAAAGAAGCCTTTCCCCACGAAAGAGTCCTAGGGGTGAAAGCCCTGAGAGTCGGAGCCGTGATGAACGGTTGCCTACACCCCGCAGTGTCTCACCACGCAGTCGACCTCTTGATTCACGAAGCCCATCCCCTCGAAATTCAGATGATGTGAGTATTATTTATCTTAAACTTTTTGTTGCAATGAAAATGCCAGTTTTTTCTTTTTTAAGCCAACAGAAGCTTTCTATTCTTCTCTTACTGTGATTCTATTTTTTGCAGGAATGAGCTCTATGTTGTTTATGGATGCTTTTGGAGGCTACCCGAGTAGTTTACCTGAGCTGTTTTGCTAATGTTGGATCTTTTGATCCTTGTGCATTCATATCCGAGTCAATGATGGATTTTATGATCCAAAGTGCTGGTTTGGTAGGACCAGACTTCCTTGGTGTTTGAATGTTGCTATATTTGGACCTAATGTGTCTTGTAGTATGGTCTATTCAGTAGCTGTTGGACCTTGTAGTTAGTAGATTTATATTTCAGATTTTGAAGAATTTTTTTTTTCCCATTTAGTTTCATTCTCCTGGTTGCATTTATTATGTTCGTTTTTTATCTCCTCATTTTTAATTCCCACTTTTAGGGAAAGCATGGTCGTGATTTATTTAAAGCTCAGTTGATAAAAGTCCTGATTCATAATGAACAACTTATTGGGTTTTATAGTTATGTTCGGGAAAAGTGATGGGGGCCTGATAGGCGCTTGTTGACATTGTTGCTGTTGATGCTGTTTCTGTGTCATTGATGGTTGGTCGTGAATTTGATGCTGGTTGCAAGAGTATGCTGGTTTTAGATGATTGTTTTACCAATATGCTGGTTTGAAGAACAATTAGTTGACTTGGTTTTTTTTTTTCCCCCCTGAATGATCTGATCATTGGTAAGACTTTTGGTTTATCTTCTTATTTCTTTTGACAACCGTCATATTCACTGAAAATTCTGATCTTTGATATGGTAATCATGTTTGGTCTTTGTTAATAAAAAATTTCATCCTGAAAGAGATTGTTGCTGCTGTGATGGACACAAGTTGAACGTGTTTTGATATGTAGCTGATGCTCATAGGATATGGACCTCATTCACTGATTCAGATGCAGATACTAAACATAAACATAAACTGTGGGTACTAAATATGAACCCTAATTTGCTGGTGTGGTATTTCCAATCGCAGTGATGGGGGGCAATGGTAACCAATTCATAGTTACTCTTTTTTGGGGTGTTTAACTGGATATTAACTTATTTAACTGGATATAACTTTACTTAATGAAGTGAGGTATGTTTGTGCTTGTAGCACATGGCTCCATGACTGTAGCTGTGAGGTGGTAGCTGATGCACCTTCTTTTGTATGATATGCGTGTATTGCCGAGTAGTTTGAAGAATTAACAAAATAACTGCCTGTAGCTGGCTGTTGCTGCCCTTTTTGCTGGGGTCAGTTTGGCACTGGTGATGGCTGTCTAGCTGTCCTGCTGATTTTTGTTGATTCCAAAGTCGTCTGCCACAATTTTTGCTGTTAAGCTGGTGAATAGTTTTTCAATTTTTGTCAGTTATGTTTTCATTGATTCTTTAATTCAGAAGGCAGGAGAAGATTTATAACTTTGTCGTGACCTTTGGCAAACATTGGGGCATGGTTACTGTTGTGCAAGACCGCAATGAAAATAATTATCAATGTGTGTTCTAGAGATGTGCTTCCTCTGAACTTTGAAGTTTCCATGGCTAGTTTCTTATCCATTTTAATTGTCACCATCACTGGAAATTCATATGGGAATTATTTTCTACATTATAAACACTGCAAATTATGTTAAACTTTCATCAGTGTTTAGATTCAAATTGTTTCTGCCTTTGAATTATTCTATTATTTCTAATCATACATGTCTCACCTCATCAAATTCGTCACTTGTGTTGATTGATTTGTCTGCCTTGTTTTTGTCCAATGTTAATGATCATAAAGAGATTTATTCTGGCAGCACATTTTCAATTGCCAAATGTTGGTGATTCATGGTTGTAATTTGCTTGCTTCCGTGAATGTGACAGTACTGTTAGTATTTTAAGTCCGGATAGTCATGTTGCATTAGCCCATTTGGTTTTTGTCAGTAAATGACTGAATAAGAGAAACGGCATTCATCATAAAAAGCGTTTAAAAATATATGCTGCTATTGCTAACCTGAAGTACTAAACCCAACCATGTTCAGGTTTTGATTCAATGCTAATAATGATCCTTTTCTTGTTGCAGAACAGTCTTAAAACAGCATGACATGAGTCTTGTGTCCTTGTTATAGGAGTCAAGTGATCTATTCTGTCATGCATTAATTATTTTGGATTATTTAAGTTCCAATCTTGGTCCACAGTGAATATGAAGCATTTTCTTTTAATATCTCTTGCCAGAAAAGCCTTGGACGTTTTATTGCACTGCTTGTGTTTTGGTGGAGAAAATGAGTATGGAATTAAGGGTGAGGTTAAACTATTGCGAGAGCAGTATTGAGTTGGCCATAGTCCTAAATAATCCAAGGTTTTCTCTAACTGATTCAAAAATTTAGATTATGGCTTAGTTGTGTCAATTTGATGAATTTATGCCATGGGAAATTAGACATTTACAAGTAGAGGACTAAGAATATGACAGTATGAACATGATGTGACGGGTAAACCTGACGTATCAAGGAGTAATGTTACTCATCGGTCAGCACTAGAAATCTTACAAAACCATTTGTTGTTGGGAGAATTATGAAAAAAGAAAATCAAGGAAAGCGTTTTTTTAAATACTTAGCATTACACTATGACCATGAGTTACAGTGTCTTTTGCTTGTTTTTTTGAAAGACATTTTTAGTAGTTTTCCTTTTCCTTAGTTAATTGTTTAGTAGAATTCTAAAATCAACATTAATCCACCTATCCCGTGGACACAACTAGTTACTAATACGTGACAAGGTTATGATTGGATTGACTTTTCTCATTGGCAAAACATAATATTATTATGCAAACACCAAAAAAAAAAAAAAAAAAAAAAAATTATATATATATCTTAATACAAACGGTTTTATCTGATTAATCTCGAGTACAAATTAGAGTTCTCAAATTAATCTCAAGTACAAATTAGAGTTCTCAACTTTCTTTGAGAATTTTTCTTGCTACCCAGAAAAGACTTTTGGGTCATTCTGCACTCTGATACAGACTGCACAATATGTATATATCTGCGACATAGAGTTGGGAGTGTTTCTGCAGTTTTCACTATATCTACAGCAAGTCAGCAACATGCAGGCATGGTTCTAGTTGAATGAATAACAGTACTTAGATAAACGCGATCAATTATAACTCCATGAATTTCACATGTTAAAAATGTCAAAAGGAACAGAGAACATTTCATTGCTGGAAACTGGAAAGTGATCGTTCTAGCTAATATTTTACTTTCAAAGAATAAGTATAAATATAACAGCAAATATCAAATAATGTCATACGATTAAAGCACTAAAATTGTTAGTTTCTACATAAGAACAAAGGCTCCACAAGATTACGTGCAACGTTCAGGTGATTGTTTATAATCATCTCTAACTGTACATACTCCAAAGGAAAGATAAATCCCTCAAGTCGCATTAGCAGCAGCCTGATTTACTTCATCATACATGCCAGTCTCCTCATTATATGAGTACCTATATTTAACAAAACAAGTGTTATTTTGCCAGTGAGCTCGTCACATAACTAGGAATAACATTAACAATGAACCTCTCATCAGATTAAACTATAAAATACAAATTGCAAGTTTTCTTCAGCTACTTTTGCATGGTATACTCATAATTGTTAATGGACTTTAAACAACAGCAGTAAATTCCCTTCTCAATAACTGTTCTTGTTCTTCTATAATCAACTGTCTATCTAAACCAAAGAAATGATTTCTTTCAAGACTAAAGTGAAGTTACAGTGGAAACAAGTCACTTGATATATTTCCAATAAGAACCATCTATATTATAACAGAACTTCAAATAGATGGAAGCTGAAGTTATAACGTTTATGATTTCACACCTCTGCCCTGACCCTCACTAGAAATGAAGAGCCCAGAAATAGCAGGATAAAAACTGTCACACACACACGCATCTCTAACTATTAAATTAAATGTTTTAAGATGAAGCACAATACCATTGCCCTGATACTGCAGAACAATACAACCCTGTATTGGGGTCATAATAATAGCCTATACTGCTGCTGTAATAGTACCTGGACCATCAAATAAATTTTCTCAGATCGAGCTTAGAAAAGAACATAGCAGTGCAAATATTTTGAACAATTTAAACATTAGATTAACTTTGACGAAACCTATTCACATCAAAATCATGACAAATCCCCCATCCAGCTGCAAATGATTGTAATTAGCATGATCATATGCAGTCAAAAAATGAGAAATTTTAAATATTAACGCACATCAAGTTTGTGTTTATCCTTAATGTTCACGAAGAAAAGATTACTAATATTTAATTAGCGTGGGTATAAGAAAAGTTCAGTTCTTCTGAAGGCTAACGAAGTTCATGCACACAGTTCTCTTTAGCTTTGTCATAAAGGTAACTGTTATAGTACAAATCAGATTATTTCCACGAGTATGAGGGAGAGTGCAGAGACATACCCAGAAGGCTCATCATATACATAATCATTTTGCAATGCTCCACCTGAGAAAGCACAATCAGAACCATGTCAAGCAAAAAACTGCTGAGACAAAAAGCAACAACAATGTTTCCATTTCAAATGCCCAATTTTCTTAAAGCAATTTAAAAATCTTACCCTCTGAATCAGAATTTAGGGCATCAGATGACGGTTGACTAACTGCGTTGTTTTCACTGGCAGATGGTTTAGCACTAGCATCTTCATCATCATCTGCAAAAATATCATAGTCGTCTGCACCATTGCCAGAGGCTTCTGCAGTAGACCCATTTGGATTTGAAGTACCCAGAGCAATGCTAGGTAATGTTGCAGAGAAGACACCAGAATCCATGTTGCCAGACAGCAGGTCTTTCTCCCCATTCAAATAAGGATTTCCCTCACCAGAATGCAGGGATGTGCCTTCTCCTTTTGCCCGTGCTAACTTCTCATATCCCTCTGTAAGAGAGAAAGAAAATTAAAGACATACGCAATCAGCACTACAATGGAAAAAATTCCTTTGCCCTGCTCATCATAAATTGATATGTATTATCACCGAAGGGACAAGAGCTCCATTTTGAATGAATATACAAATAAAAAGCACAAAGCAGATGCTAAAACAGGACCATATGATCGGATAATACCCAAAAAAAAAAAAAGCCTTATGATCGGAGAGCAGCAAGTTCCATGTCATATTTTCACAATCATAATATAAATTTAACAGAATTATATTAGTCTCAACCATAGCTGACCACATGGCCAAAAAAGAAAAAGAAAAAAAAAAAAAAAAAAAAAAAAAAAAAAAAAAAACATAGCTGACCATTCCATGATTAAAAAACCCAATTAAAAAACCAGTATATTCAATTTCATCATATAGGAAATGAAGTAATTCCTTTAGTGGAACATAAGGTGTGAACTGTAAACACAAGAATAACAACAGAAATAGACATTATCTATAACACTGACCTGCCTCACGCTGAAAAACCTCTTGCTTTTCATGATAGACATCTGCAGGGAAAACAAAAAAGTAACCAAAAGTAAATATAATGTAAAATTAGCACATGAGAAACAAGACTATCTGCATAAGATGAAGAATCTCAAGCTATCATATTGATCAAGTGTTACAGCAAAGCGTAGGATCTACTAAGCTCAATAAGAAGAACTTAACCGTATTCACCATTCTCCATCAGCTTCATAGCATCTTCAGTTAGCTGGTCAAATACAACCTTAGTCTCAGCAGACATTTTTGCCTTTCTGTCACTGTTACCTTTTAACCTTCTCAAGGCTTGTAAGACCTGTCAGAAGATGTATGAGTCAACCTAACTCAACAAATGTCAACCACACACCCAGTGATAAAGTACGTATATTATCTACAAATTTTATCCCGCTCCAGCATATTGGTCAATAATTACAGAGTTTCAAGAGATGATAAAGTGAAAATAATATAAAATTTAAAATGGTAGTTAGTCCTTGTTGACAAAACTCTACGGCCCTAAAACAAATGAATAAGGTTTTCTTTTGTCAATATAGGCAACCTACTCTAGAGTGAGTTCACAATATGTTCCATTTTACAAGGATCAGTAGAACAAAGGCAAGAACCCAAGAACGTAAATAATTAAGAAATGTAGGCCTTACTGTTTCTCCTGGCATAAGAACATTTGCAATGCGCCTCTTCATAATTCCAATATCTTTAGAAGAAAGGTCCTCAATCTCAAGTTCATCATTAGTTATAACAGAGCTCAATCCAGCATATTTTGGATCAACTTCAATGTTATCAAGCCAGGCATCCTGCAAGAATCCAATAATAATTTCTTAAAAGAGTCAAAATCAACAGTAAGTAATGTAGAAGAATAAACTAGCTCACCTTAATCTCATTATCTCTGACATACTCAACAAAATTCCCGTCTGCATCAAAATAACCTTCTTCCCTCTCTTTATTTAGGTTGAAAGGTTCTATTTGAATCCCATCATCAACAAAGTTCTCGTTATCCTGCCAAAATATATCTGCCATCATTGTCTATCCTTTCCATTGACCCAATAAAAGATGAACCTGGCAACATCTTGACTGTAAAGGCTGCTGCCAATTCAGGAAAGATTCATTCACATTACAAAAACACATGTGAACAACAGATTGCATGCTGCCATCTCCATAATCATAAGATTGATGCTACTAGAACTCGAAAACTAAAACTCCAAGAAAGAACAGATAATAATAGAAGTTCATCCTAAGTACTAAATTGGTGCAAACTTTCAAGTCTTGTCAATTAAACGTGTAGCAGGCTGGATACCATAGGTTAAATTTAATGTAACAGCAGAATGTGTATATGCCACATGAAAATTGCAGCTAAATATATACATCAACATCATATAATTAATACTCTATTAACCAATTTCATCCCACCAGAGATCATTAATAATCCCATTAACCAACAATTAATATTTTTTTTTTCAGGAATTACCAGCAAATTAATGAATTGCATAAGAAAAAAACTACCGTGTCTACCCAAAAGAAATATGGTTATACATACAATATGACCACATATTTTTTTAGGTACTTTTGGCTGCGACTCTGGATTCAAACACGAAACCCATAAGCCCTCGCAGTACCACTCGGCTACAAGCCGTTTGGTTATATGACCACATATTATTGATTTGTAGTCTTCCATCCAGGGAAAACAAAAAAGTATTGATTCGAACAATATAAAATAAAACGACTTTGTCAACATAGGCCAGATAAAAATCAACAAGCTCTCATAAATACATCAAGTAATTTAACTTTTGTTCTGTCCCTTTTTTTATAGAGAAACAATGTGTCGATATAACCAGCAAAGATATGGCATAATGTCAGCATAAGAAGTCAAAGAAGAACAAACCTCATATTTCACTTCAGCAGCCGAGATGTCATTTATGATACCTCTATTGTCCTCACTAAAGAGCTCCGCAGCAATTTGATTCCGGCGGTGTTCCCGCTCTTTAGCTGCATGACGGGGTTTGATCAAATCACCTACATCCTCCTCAACATCTGCTTTGTCCACTACTTCATCTCCTGTCCTCACCTTTTTACCCTTTGGAAACCTAACCCTTTTTGGCCTGTATAAAGTATACGTACAAGACTCATAAATTCAATGCAAGTATCATAAAACTTGGTTCCCCAGTTCATAATAAAATAAAAAAAACGCCCAAACGAACATACACAACTAGTAGGAAAAGAGAAAAAGAAGCATAGCTCCAGCAACTGCAAGTAGTAGATAATATGAATTCTTAAATAAAAAAAAAAAAAAACCCAGTTCACAACTTCCAGCACCCAAGTATATACACAAGCATTATAGGTTAAACCCTTTAGAAAATGCCAAGTTTGGGACCAATAATTCAACTTCGTGGAAATTGGAGCCGAACCACTTCCTCTAAAACCAAAATACCAAAAGAATAATTGGCAATAATATCTGAATCGATTGGTCAGAAAATCAGCTAGACCCAGAAACGATTTCTCAATAAAGAAGCATTTGGGCATGAATGAGATCAGAGAGATAAAGAAAAAGAAATTACGCAGGCGGTTTGTTGGACTCATCGTCATCTTCTACAAAGGAGCGTTTGGTGCTGCTGCGAGATGATGTTCCCTCCATTGCTGCGGAACAAATCCTCAAGCTTTGGCTCTGGTATCAACTCCAACACACAAAGCTTCTCAGAAAGCAAGCAAGATTATAATCAGCGCAATGTTTCGCGCCGAGTCGCCGACTCGTGTCCTCTCTTTTTTCTCTTTCTCTAGTTTTTTATTCTAAAAAAAAGAAGTAAAATACTCATATTTTTCTTAACTTCGGAAAAAATAATGCTTCACTTTTTAATTAAAAAAATTAAAATACGCAAATTTCTCTTATTTTAATTTTTTTAAATTTTAATCTAATATANTTAATATAATATAAATTCCTTTCATATTTTTAAAATTTAGACAAACCCTTTTTATTTTAAAATTTAATATAATATAAAGTTATTTTTCAAAAAGGAATGATAATTTTGTCTAAACTTGAGAAAGTTTATGAGAAAATTATTTTTTAGGTCAAGAAGTTTATAAAAATGATCTATTAGTACCAAATACACAAATTTCAATTGATTCCTTCATAATCGTATATGGCAACAATGTCCTTAGTAAGTGGGAGCCATAAATGGTTATCTTTTTTATTTATGTGATTGTTATTGGTTTTTTCTTCCCTCAAAGTTATGTGGTTATTTTTCATTTTGTACGTGGCTAATGAGTATATTATGTGGTCATGGCCCGTGAGTTTATTTTTTAACATGAGAGAATAATTTTTCCACAAATGAGATAATGGTTTTCAAAGAACAAGATTAGTTTTAAGTGCATGTAAATTTACCCTAACATAAGTTATTATCCTTCTAACTTGTATGGTTATCTTTTAGTATTTCTCTCCTCAGAGTTATATGAGTGTTTTTCGACTTCGTGGTGTATGAGAACATTTTTGGTGTTATAACTTATAACTCATAGAAAATATGAAATAATTGCATAACATGGGTTATTTTGTTATGTGGGTATCTTAATAATATTATGTGGTTATCTTATATACAGTATGTGATAAATAGTTATAATATAGGGGTATTTTGTGGAAAGGCCTTTGAAAATAGTCACAGGAACAAAATTGGTAGTTTATTATTGACATAGATGAATCAAACTAAAATTCATGTATATAAAGAATTGATAGGTCTTTTTTACAAACTTTATGACCCAAATAATAATTCTCTTAAATTTTATTTTGTGATTATTTATTGATTTATTTATCACTATTATAAATTTTTTATATAACAAAATAAAAAAGTTTAAGTTAGGTACCACTTATATAATTATTGGAGTTACTACTCTCTTTTTTATGGAATGGTTACTACTTTTTTGTTAGGTCATATAGTATGCTCTTTTAATAAATATAAGAATAACTCATTATGTTAAATATAAACCTAATACTATTTGATGAGTTATAGAGGGTCATCCCTATTTTTGTATTAAAAAAACTTTTAGTAGAGTTCTAAAAATAACATGTACCACTTTTTTTTTTTTGTCTAATCTTATAAGTTATGATCATAAAAGCATTCCATCATTTACCATAGAGTTAAAATTAATTTACACTAATTGTCTAATTTTATGTTAAAATTAATTGTGTTATGTATGTTTGTGTAACTAATTTTAATAGTGTACATTAATCACATAAAAGCACATAGCACAATTAATTTTATTTTTTTTTAAAAAAAGGCTGAAGTCTCATATTTAAATTTTCATCCCATTATTTTTAATTAAAAAGCGTTAAATAAAAAAACAGAGCTAAGATTAATCTTTTATAAAGTAAAGCACATAATAAAAATCACGATAGTTCTTACATCATCTTTTTGAAGAAACTACAGAGTAATTTAGCTATTTGTATTCTACAATTTTCCAGATACTTTCTGCCTCTTGTGAATGCTTGCTCACCAAACATCTTAATCAATAACCTTTAACTCCAATGAGAGGCCACCGCTTCAACCAAAACCGAAAGCCTCTGCTTACAAATCGCTCACACTTCAACAAAAACCAAAACATGTAAAGAGCTAATCTAAAAACGAAAGTTTCCTTTTGAATAAAAATTTGCGGCAATAATAATTTAGTGTTTTTTTTTTTTGGTACAGAATAATAATTTGTTGTTAATTAAATAAATTCTGCCCCCAAATTCTAGAATTTTTGCTATAAAAGTTTATTCCCTGTACATTATGGTGTCATTAAACCTTTTGAAAATGTTCAATAAAAGCATTGTTAGGAGAAAAAAAATTGTAATTGTTCTAACCTTTAAACGAGATTAGTCTTATGTTTAATTGTGTAAAAATAGAGATACTCGTGGTATTAATCAAAAAAACCTTATGAAAGGTAGAGAATTACAAATATTTTATACTTGAATATAGTAGAAGATGATAAAGGTGGAGACAAATATTAGGTGGTAGCTAGTATAAAGTTAGTAGAAACTTGTAGAAGTTAAAAAGGGATGACAGCAACTACTAGAGAATTACTGGTCAAAAATTACAGCAATGACTATGGGTTGGCTGATGGCAGCAGCTGTAATGGTCAAAAATTACAGCTATGTAGAAGTCAAAAATTACGGCATGATAACTATGAAGTGTAACTGTAAATGAAGATGTAAATAGTCAAACTTGGTGGCTGTAAAATCCTTCATTGCTAAGCAATGGAAACCACCTATAGTGAGGTGGTTTAAAACTCTATAAAAGGAAGAGCTGTAAGCTCCATTTCAACTAACTCATCAATCCTCAATTCAAGTAATAGAAGAGCCTCTAAGAGAAAGAGAGTTCTTGTAGAAATANGGTAGCTAGTATAGAGTTAGTAGAAACTTGTAGAAATTAAAAAGGGATGACAACAACTACTAGAGAATTACTAGTCAAAAATTGCAGCAATGACTATGGGTTGGCTTTATGCAAGATGGCAGCAGCTGTAATGGTCAAAAATTACATCTATGTAGAAATAAAAAATTACGGCATGATAACTATGAAGTGTAACTGTAAATGAAGATGTAAATAGTCAAACTTGGTGGCTGTAAAATCCTTCATTGCTAAGCAATGGAAACCACCTATAGTGAGGTGGTTTAAAACTCTATAAAAGGAAGAGTTGTAAGCTCCATTTCAACTAACTCATCAATCCTCAATTCAAGTAATAGAAGAGTCTCTAAGAGAAAGAGAGTTTTTGTAGAAATACTCTTGTATTGAGTGAGAGAAGAACTTTAAGTGAGTTCTTGTCAAAAAGTGAGAGTTGTGGGTTTGTATAGCCACATGATGAGGATATAAGATCGAGTTTGTCACTTTGTGTGTGAGAGAGAGAGAGTTTGTTTACAGATGAGTAACTTCTCTGTGTAACTCATCTTTGTAACCCTCTATTTTATTTAATAGAAAGACCACAGTATTTTTGAGTGTTACTTAGTGTCCAAGTTTTGTTTATTATCCTGGGCAACTATTTTTATCACAACAGAAGAGATAAGCAAAGAAAAGAGGAAAGAAGATGAGAAGAATTTTGATAATAATGGTGGTGTTTTCAACTGTAGTTGCGGTACAGGCTAGTGTCATTTTCATTCGCTTACTGCCTCTATATAATCCTTATACTCATTCTAAAAAGATGTTGTGTATATGGGTTTGTGGTAGGAATAGATGCTATGGATGGCATAACTTCCCTGTTAAATTTGAGGACTGTTTTGAAGTTTGCATGAGAGAATGCATGCCTAGTAAAAACATACCATGGTTGACACATTAAAATTTCCTCAACCAAGAGTGCTAAAGGACAAACATAAATGCCTATATCTATGTAATATATTGATTAATATATTTATATAATGCCTAAATCATCTTAAAGTGTCTGTGATAGGGATAGTGATACTGAATAATTAGTCTTATATAATTTGTGTTTTCTAATTTAAGTGCTTCTCTTTCTATCAATTATCCTTTTCTTCGAAAGAAATTGTGCAAGTTTTTACCTGGTATATAGCCTAATAACCCAAGGAAAGGCAACAAAAGCTTCCAAAGATAATAAAATCGAGCTTGCCCATTTCGAAATGCTGTCTTTATAGCCTGGTTCTGAAGTGCAATTCCAAAAGTAATTTCATCATTTATTGTTTGCAAGAGAATACTCAAGAAAAGAAACATTTTCTGGATTGCTATAGAAAGAGATGGCTTGCTAAATTTTGGTAAGTTCAACATAGGGAATCATTAAGCTAATCTTCTGCACCAGATGGATTTCTAACAGCTAATGACTGTTATGAATGTATTCAGCTAAGGAATTTTTTCAAGCCAAAACTATTTACCACCCACAAATTGCAATGTATCGTCAACTGTTACCCTCCATTATTTGTAATTAAAACACACATTGACGTCAATAATTGTGTACCATAAGAACCCAATCATGGCAAAGGAAGATCTCTGTAGAACAAGACTGTTTATTACATTGTATGGATAAAATATTCACATACTGAACAATTCAATATACAAGGCAAAGAAATAATGGTGTATAGACCATAACCAGAAAAATGGTTTTTACATGGACGTAGAATGTGATTCTTTTCCTCCATGCGTTTGAATAATAGCTTCCAGGAGTTTAATATATCACGCTTTGCGATTTCTTCTTGTTTTGCACGAAGGTCTTCCATGTGCAGCTCAAACACCTCAGCAGTTCTTGTGCAGTTTTTGGCTCATAAAACCCATTTTAACGCGGCCTCTGTTGTTCAGCTTCACTCCCCGGCGGTGTCGAAACATCTGCCACCAATGCAACTTCTTACCATGGCGATGTGAGGCATTCTTTGAACCTTGGATCCCGCCAACCTTGGACGTCTTTGGCTTCTTCGAATGTCGGATGTGTCTCAAGAGCCCTTCCACAAGCCCATGAAAATGCCCAACCTGGTTTCTACGGGGCACTCTAGCAACCGCTCCTCGTGTCTTCTCAACTTTTCCTTTGGTTTGCCCCTCAAGCTTGTTTTTGCGATGGAACGTCTTCTGCAAGTTATTCCACATAGAATGTCTGCGACCTACGTCATCATGATCATGATGGTGATGGTGGTGGTGGTGGTGAAAGATGAATCCCAACTTATTTTTCAACCTTCTTAGGCGTCCAATTGGTTTCTCAGGTTGTCTTTTACGGCGAAATCTGTAAGATTTGAGACTTCCCACTCTAGGGGAAGTGCCCGTATCCTTATAGGGATATGAAAGGCTACTCTCTTCTGAGCTCCCATCATATGCCACATCAACCATCCTTCCTGATATGGGACCCATGTACTGCTGAGTTGGTGTCTCACCTGGCAAGGAGTCATCCTCAGAGTCACTACAACTAGTGGCGCTGCTTTTCCGAGTTGTCCAGCTAGCTAAAATCCTTCTTTTGTGAGGGTCAACATGACTTACCTCATGGCTCCTTCCCCTCTCTGCAACTTTCCGGTCTCTGTGAAGACCAGTCCGTAGCTCTTCACTAAGCCTCTGGTCTAGTAGAGTAGGTCTTATTACCATCTGACGTGGCAGCTTCTTCTCTCTCCCAGTGATAATGGACATTGTGGATCCCATTAACTCAGGTGGCTTGGATGGTTCAGGTCTCATTACCTTCCTTTCAGTCTCTGTCTGAGCCATTGGATTTTTCCTGACCAGATTTTCCCTAGTAGTTTGATCTGATATCATGGATGGCCTCCTGGTAAGGTCATCTTGAATCAGAGGGACCATCAACCCATGGATGCACTCACTAGCCTGACTCACCAAATGGTCATTACCACTCACTGACCGATTCAATAACTTAATTCTATCTATCATGGCCATGTTTTGTGCCGGAGTTTGAATCCTATTTTGATTCAGCAACTCCTTCCCACCTGATACCAACTGGGTAACTCTGCTGAACCCACCCTTTTGGCTACCAATCCGTCTTGATATGTCAATGCTCTCCACAAGTAGCTTGGGAGAATGAAGCCTATTCTTCTGATTTGCTGCCTGACTTGATGATCTATTTCCAGTTAAAACAGGTAGATCCCCAAATTCATTTGCTGAGGTCAAAATTTCATCCTTAGTAGTTAGTTCTCTTGCCTGCTGATTCCTTAACTCATTTCCCTCTAGAAGAGGACTTCCAGAACCCAGCTGACTTCTTGCAATCCCATTTTTTCTCTGTATTACAGGGCTATCTACTAACTTATGAATACCATGGTGACCGGCCCTGTTCTTGGTGGAATCTACCATATTCGAGCAAAGTTGCAAAGCCAAAATGTGGGATTCCATTCTTTTAACTGCATTAACGATGTCATTGGAGAAATCACCCTCATTGTCCTGAGGTCCAACCCAGTTGGCAGCACTTGAATTGCCTTGAATCTTGCAAGTCCTATCCAGCCATGGTACTTCATTGGCTTCATTAGACTCATCAACACCATGGAAAGTATTTATGTTGTTGAGCTGGTGTTGACAATGACTTGTGTCTTTGTTTGGCCATATCGTACTGCTTTCCTCACCTAAACTGCGTAGTCTCTTTCTGTTTGTTCCCCTGTTAACATAGATGCTAGACATAGATTGCCCTGAAACTGCTTTGTTAGCTAGTAAATTCAATTGAGATTGCTCTGAAGCCACTTTACTATATGTAAGATATTTTACAGAGCTTTGAGCACTGCCAGCTGCCACCGGAGGGCTTAACTGCTGACTGGCCATGGATTTTTCTGGTTCAGAAGTGCAGGATGTTTTGCTGATACCTGCTTGTGTTGCTATGATCTATTAAGTAAGCACAAGAGAATTTAAAATTAGAAAGAAGAATTTATATTCTTACTCAACCTGTGGGTTCAGGGTCATGTGAGCAAAATTACTATAAAATTACACTTTTCCCGTCTTTATTAGAGGCAAAGACGAACAAATAATGAGAATAAAATTACGATCTCTTTCTCCGCAAATAGTAAGAGGGGATCACAGCATAAAAATAATTAACTCTGCACCTTTAAATGAGTCTCAAAAACCTTTTCAGCTGCAACATCCAGCATATTTTTCAGTAAAACTCGAGCTCTCTCAACTAACTGTTCAAAAATTTACAAAAAATATATCAAAAAGATACTCCTCAGAAAGCAATCAGAGTGCTCTAATTAGCTATAAATATTATTCCAGAATCCAGCAGCAAAAGCATAGAAAACTAGGAAAACTTTCAGTTTTTGTGACCTATAGCATTAAAATTTAGTTTAGAACTCAAATGCAGAAGTACAAAAGAGAGAACGAGAACAATCTGGAAAATGAAGATATGCCACATGGGAGGAACCATCACAAAGATTTATACGAATAACTTTTACATAGTANTAAGTAAGAGGGGATCACAGCATAAAAATAATTAACTCTGCACCTTTAAATGAGTCTCAAAAACGTTTTCAGCTGCAACATCCAGCATATTTTTCAGTAAAACTCGAGCTCTCTCAACTAACTGTTCAAAAATTTACAAAAAATACATCAAAAAGATACTCCTCAGAAAGCAATCAGAGTGCTCTAATTAGCTATAAATATTATTCCAGAATCCAGCAGCAAAAGCATAGAAAACTAGGAAAACTTTCAGTTTTTGTGACCTATAGCATTAAAATTTAGTTTAGAACTCAAATGCAGAAGTACAAAAGAGAGAACGAGAACAATCTGGAAAATGAAGATATGCCACATGGGAGGAACCATCACAAAGATTTATACGAATAACTTTTACATAGTATTTAAATAAAGCATCACTGTGATAGAGATTAATGTATTCTATCAAATCTCTCCCCCAAATCTGCCTCAAAGATTTAAAAAAAAAAAAAAAACCATTNAAAAAAAAAACATTTATGCAGTCAGTGAGCATTCTGTCTCAAAATTATTTTGCTAAGTAACTAGAATGATATGCCAAAACTGTATTCGTCCAAATATGACTGAATCCTTAAAATGTCAAAATGGTGATAGGAAAGGGGGGAGTTGGTCAAAAACTACGGAATGCATTATAAAAAGGAAGATATAACCCAGTACAAGGAGAAAAGAAATATCAAAATATAAGAAAACTTACAACCTCTGAATTTTCATTTTGTAGGCCAAGGCTATCATCTTCAAGGAGCCTATATAATAGTCTCATGGCACGTAGATTATTATGTGCTTCCTCAAGTTCCATCTTTCTTCACCTATACACCTGGAAATTGTTATCAATAGAACAAGCTTTAAAATTAGAGATGATGTGTAATATGGGATATAGATTAAACTAAATGTTGTACAAGGCACATATGCTTGAATTCACAATCAAAGATAAACATCCAGAACAACAAAAGTGGCAAAGGAAGATTCAAAACAAAAGTCATCATTTTTTGCATCCTCATGAAACATATTCAAAATCTATGAGAAACAGTATCGTTGTCAAAAAGAGTTAGTGGATCATAAGATCAATGTATCAAATATGTGAACAGAATGCAACCAAGAACAAATATGGCTAAGGTGATGAGCTAAATGAGACATTTAACCGCAAATGCAATATCGTTATGTGACCCAAGTGATGAATGTCCATATATATTGAAGCTTCTGAATAATATTGATGCATGAGTCAGGTTGGATAAAAGACAATCTTCCAAAATCATAAATGACATAAATCAACCCTGCAATTTCTCAAAATTTTGTTAGGTACAGCCACTGACCACCCCACTGTCCACCTTCATATGAGGTCACCCGGAGCAAACACAATGCCACCTATTCCACACCATTTTTCTGCAAGTGTTCGGCAATCCTACCCTCTCACTTCACTTTATCTAAGTCCTTATTTTCTTGAAGCATAGATCAGAGAATTATCATCTTACCAGTATATTTCTTAATTATCGCATTTGTTTGATTTCATAGAAGAAAGATACAAAATGACATATTTCATACAAGTGACATTAATTGTGGCCTTCCCCTTCTTATTCAAAGCAAACATATTTATCCTCATTTCACAACCTCAAGCCACCCATGAGAAATACAAAACCAACAGTACCACCCCACCATACCAAACAAGGAGAACATATACGTTTCCATCTGTATCCTTTCTTGCCTAGTCTAGCATAAATGTACATAGCCAGTGGCGGACCTATGTATAAGGATGTGGGGGCATTTGCCCCCACAACATGAAATAATTTTCAATGGCTCTATATATCATTTAACAAAGTTGCCCCACCAACGCCATAGCATCCAAGCTTTTCCTCAGATGCCGCTCGCAACAATGGGAGAGCAAATTTGGACTCTTGAGGGAAAGCAACGGACAACAAATAAAAGCATACTTCGCACAGATTTTATTTTATTTTTTCCCTTACTTAGCACAGATTCATAAAGGAGACAGAGGATTACCCAGAAGTAAGGAGACAAAGGATAAGGCAAATTTGAATTCCTGTTTCTGGATCTGCTTCCTTTCTTTCTCCCTGCTTACTCTCTCTGTTTCTATTCCTCTTGCTCTAGTTCTGTCTCCATCTTTATTTCATTTTCTTCTTTCTCTCTATCGTTCTCTTTCTCTCCACCCTCCGTTCTATTCAAAATTCTTGTGTACTCTACCCTCTCTTCTTTCTCTCTGTCTGTTTCTCTTTCTCTCCCGCCCTCCGTTCTTTCTCTATCGTTCTATAACTTCCATTCTATTTGCACTAGCTTTTTTTTTTTTTTTCTCTTTTTATTTAATTGTAATTTTAGATAAGTTTAGTTTAATTGGCTAAAAAATTAATGATTAATTAATAAATGATATTTTTCAATGCCATAATAAATTGTGTCTATAACTAGATGATAGTTAGTAAGTGTTTGATAGAGGAATTTTTTTTCATTCTTAGCAATCATTTTCTAGGAATGTTAATGCCTAAAAATATTACAATTGTATTTAGTTAGCTTTAAATATTCATGAAAATGTATGACAATATTTCTTAAAAAAATATTTATCCTCATGTTTGATTTAAATATAACTTTCTTGAAAATTTGATATTTTTTCCAAAAATATTCTTATTTATTTTAAGTAACTAATAAATGTTTATCTTTAAGAAATTTGTGTTTTTGTTAATTTTTTTTATGCTTTTAATTATTTTATGATTCCCATTTAATTTAATTTTATTTGTTCTTTTTTTATTTTATTAGTTCATATTTTATTTGAATTTAATTATTTGATTCTAAAAACCAAAGTAAAAGCAAATAGCAAAAGGAATGAAAGAAGAAAGAGATGATAGAACACGATAGCGAGAGAAATAAGATTGGGGGAAGAAAAAGGGAAGAAGAGAGAACCATTGACAGAGAGAAAAATTTCAAAGGAGAAAGAAGGGAGGGAGAGACCAGCAATTGAGAACCAGATAGAAAATTTGGTTGAAAAAGGAGAATCAAGAGGAAATAAAGAGAAAAACATGAGGAAGAAGGGAAATTCATGGTGAAGGGTAGAGTCCGACAAGCTCGACGACGAAGAGGGAGAAAGCCAAAAATAAGTATTTTTGGTTTGGGTCATGTGTTTTGAGCTCCCATAGTGGGAGAGGGAGAGGGAGAGGGAGAATATCAAAGCAATGTGAGTGTTTGAGAAAGATAAGGATCAATGATGTCTTTTCACATTTAAAAAATTTTCCCACAACCATGGGAATCTTGGATTCTCATCTCCCATGAGAATATTTTTATGGGAAGTTAGCCAAAAAAACATTCTCAGAAATGAGAATTTTTTTTTTCAAAAAATATTGTACAAAAAAACTTAGGATTCCCAAGTTGAGATTCTTAAGAAATTAAAAAGAATTCGTCTACCAGACATCTTCTTAGAGTGGAAGATAAAATTACAATGTTTTGGTAAATAGGATGACTAAATTGCTTGAAATTAAAATGAAGAGACCAAATAATTCATTTAGACAAAATAAAATGACCAAAATTACAATTGAGAATAAATATTACATGAATTTCATATTTTTTTTTTTAATAAACAAAAGCATAAACCTCTAAAAATTGAGTAAATTTTGTCAAATTTGTAAAGAAAATATTTAATCAAGACCAAATGATAAAAACTGTTTAAAATGTAATTATATAATTTATTTCTTTTTAAATTATTTTTAATATATACATATATTTTTCTTAGATATTTTGGAGGAAATGAAGTAAGAAACTTTCAAAGCTCAAACTTGTCTATTTAAAACAATTTCCTCCATCTATTAACGACATTTGGAATAATCTCTACCATCCATTAAGGACATTTAAATAATCTCCACCATTCACTAAAGATGAGAGTTAGTGTAAATAAGCGAGACTCTCAAACTAACTAAGAAACTAGTCTTGTGAAATATTTATGCTAGTATATTTTTTGCCCCTACTACATAAGAATTCTAAATCCACCCCTACGCAAAGCAATCACCTTAGGAAAATCAGAGAGAAAACACTAGCAACTCTTTTCCACTAGAATTTTAGGGTGTGTTTGATTCTGTTTTTATTTATTTGTTTTTAAAAATTATTTTCAAAAAATATGTTTAAAAATTGTTCTGCAAAATAAAAGTATAAAAAAATCTTTTTGATAATTACCATTGTGTCATTAATGAAAACAACATGTTCTCTCTTTTACTTGTTTTGGGAACAAAAATAACCCTATCTTATTTTTATTTTCTTGTTTTTAGAACAATGTTTTGAGAATAAGTTTTTAAAACATATAAACAAAAAAGCTCTATCAAACAAGTTATTTTATTTTATTTTTTAAAAAACAAAAAATAATTTTTAAAAATTGAAACCAAACAGACCCTTAATCTCTTAAACCCCAGTACTCTTTATTAAATCATAAAGAAAGATATCCATCAATCATAATTTCATCACTTGTCTCATAGCATATAAATTCTTTTCATAAATCATTTCCTAGAAAACCAATGAACATGTGTTTCATTTTAAGTACTCTCCATAAACAAGAGTTTAATCAAAATTGAAGGAAAAGAAAAATGTGAAATTGGGTACAACATCTTGAATTTTGAAAACGAAATTAGTTGAAATTTATTTCAAAGAAAAAGTGCACTGTAAGCAAGAAGAGCAACCATGTAACCGCCAAATAATCGTAAGGTTCAGTTTTGTACTGACCAGGACTTGCTACTGACTTCAGAAGCCTTCCACCGTCACAACCTCCATCGCCGGAGCCGTAAAATGGGAGGGGATGGTCAGATTTTGGTGGAGGAGATGATAGGAGAGGAGATCGAAGAGAGAAGAAAAGGCGCGTTGCGCACACATGAGAGGCCAACCAGTGAAACTGTGGCATCCTACGCACTAAGTGAAACGGTGCGTTGCAGACAAATAGTAACAAAAACCATGACAAATTTCTATATTTTATTCATTTTAGTGCTGGGCCATGGCAATACCGTTCTAAATTTTTGTAAAAAAAAAATTCAATTTTAAAGGTAGCACATGTTACTGTAACTTCATTATAGCAAAAATAATCTTTATATTTGGGACGACGAAATTGTACGAAAACAAAGTTTCGAGAGAAAGTTAAAATTATTTGTAAAGTTTTGGGACAAAAATTATTATTTTGCTTCTTTGACAAGTTGATATCACTTGAACTTACTAAATAATTATATTCAAATAACAAGCATATACTGATTATGGTAGTTCTTCCATCATCTTTCATTCGCTTACTTCCTATATTTAGCCCTTATACTGATTCAACAGCGATGTTTTGCAGATGGATTTGTGGTATTAATAGATGCTATAGATGGCGTGACTTCCCTGTTAAATTTGAGGATTGTTTTGAAGATTGCATGAGAAAATACATGCATAGTTAAAAGATACCATTGCATATATGAGTTTTCTAACTAAATGCTTTTCTTTCCATCACTGTAACCTTTTCTTCTCCCCATTGGTTGGGCAATAAGGTGTTTGTCTATATTTTTGTATTCTTCTTTTATGGTAAAGAAACTATGGAAGTCTCAACCTGTTACATAGCATAATAATCCAAGTAAAGGCAACAAAAGCTACCAAAGATAAGAAAAGGGAGCCACAAAACCGGTTCTGGAGTGCAATTCCAAGTGTACCAGAAGGAAGATCTCTATAGAACAAGATTGCTTATTACATTGTATGGGTAACAATCTTCACATCCTGAACGACTCAATTTACACGGTGAAGAAATAATGGTGTATGGACCATAACCAGTACAATTGTTTCTACATAGATTTGGAATGTGATTCTTTTCCTCCAAGTGTTTGAATAATAGCTTCCAGGAGTTTAATATCCTTATCACGCTTTGCGATTTCTTCTTGTTTTGCACGCAGCTCTTCCATGTGCAGCTCAAACACCTCTGCAATTAAAGTCGAAAATATTAGCTTTACTCATCACAGATTTCTATTGTGACAGAGGAGCAAAATAACCATCACTGGATGCCCCTTTCTCCCCATCCCAAATATGCTTTGAAATTGGGACCTACAAGTTGGAGGAGTACCCATGCACCACGACTTTCATCAAATTTTCAACATTAAGAGGACAATAAGATATTTCATGGAAACTGAAATATGGTTTTAATTAGAAGTTCAACAAAAACTCATCTCAAAACTGGCTTGAAACAAGAATAAGTACTACTAATATTCTTGCAAGTGAAATAGCAGATTGACATGTAATACAAACTTTTTTTTTGCTGTTTCTCTGCTGTAAGTGATACAGATAATAAAATAGATATCAAGAGAGGAGAATTTCTGATACACTTTGAATGGATGTGATGCATTAATTGTATATATGCCTAAGATGTTAATGCATCCCCATTGACATCACAAGGTATGAGCTAATATTAAGGAACATGGCTGCAACCACATCCATGATACCTTATGAAGCAAGTATTTCGGATAAAAATTCATGCCTAGAAAGCCATTTGAAGAAGGAGGTCCATTTTAATAGCTGTAGCTAAACATGGCACTGTTATAAAATGAAATTATAGTATCAAAGCCAACATGCAGGGATCAACTCTTGAAAAGATCCAGATATGAATCTAAAAAGGAAGATCAACACCTCTCCCAATCTCATTCAATTAAAATTACAATAATATGATCCTGCAGTGCTTTGATTTTAGAGAAACATATAGCTCGTATATATTAAGTTTATATAAACATTAATAATTGGCCATGAAATAGCTCTACATAATGCTTTTTCCTGAAGGATAGCAGAAGGCATCAAGTTTTTTTTTTTTTTTTAAAAAAAAAAAGAGTTACTTAATTCAAAAATATTATTTCTGAAAAAAAAAAAGGAAAAAAAATCTAACCAAAAACAAATTTGCCAATTAATGCTCGGTAGAAAGGTACACTTGAATTGAACATACTTGTGGTGTTCTCAAGCTCTCTTGTAACTTCTTGTGCCTGTAATTCAGCTACTTTCTGTGCTGTTTCAGCCTGTCGTTTTTCAGATCGAGCACGAGCAGCAGCAGTAATGGCAGCATCAAGTTCTCTTTCCAATGTCTCTACTCTTTGTTCAAGAACCTAGAGAAAGGTATCCCAAAATATATTAGTCTATAACAATGCCCTAGAATATGTAAACGTTAAAATCCTAGTTACTTCAACTTTTAGTTTTCTTTTTCCTCCAAACACTATTAGGGGGCTAGTCTCCATCATGGCATCTCTAGCAATCATTAAATTCCATGTTATTTCAAGGTTTTAAGACATGAACACTTGCTTTTTAATTACTAATGCCATGATGTAAAAAAAATTGTATTTTGCTCTATAAGAACACCCTCAACCAATGTGCATGCAATTGCTAGTTTTACTACACATATATTTGCAACTACCAAGAATAAACTGAATCAAGGCTCATCCTATCAAAAAAACTGGGAATGCCAGGATCTAATACCTAAGGACCAAAAATCACAATCAGAAGGAGGTCCACTATATTGGCCTTGTCATGCAGATTGGACTTTGATGTTAAACTCAGACCTGGGAAATACAATGCTGCACATGCACATTTAATAACTAGCAAATTATAGCTTCAGTTGTTTTGGTTTTAAGCCCCTGACTATCAAACTAAAGGAAATATAGGAAAACATACAGTAGGGTAATGATTAAAGGGTTCAGGTACTACAATTTGATAGCAGAATAAAAAACAACAAATAATAATAGATAAAAAATAATAAGGACATGGAATATAAACAATGCATACACCTTATTTGTAAAAGAGGTATGATACTTTTTTTCATCAAAGGCTTTGTAGCATCTCACTACATAAGCGTAAAAGACTAAAATGGTTAAATGTTCTTCATTGAACTCTCTCTCTTTCTCTCTCTCAAACCCTATATGTTGAATCTAATTCCAAGGCAAGTGAATAAATAAATTGACTCATGACCTGCTAATACTGAAACCTAAAGGGAGTAGAAATCAATTATGCATATCAATCAAAACCCACATTTTTTTTGGGCGAAAATGATTTGTATGACTGAACCAAAAAGGTGAAATAGAGAAAATAAACACAACATACGATAGGTGAAATCGTTGATCAAGATAAAAAATTTAACAAGCAATTGCGACCTTCATAGAGTACTTCATGATACATTCACCTAAAAAATCAACGATAAGATGAGAATAAAGCTGCAAATTGAAGAGATGGAGAGTAACCTTTATGGTGCGGGCTTGTTCAGCGCTGAGAGAGGCTCTGGCAAAAGTCTCGTCGTCGACAAAGACAGCTTTCTTGAGAAGTAGCTTTTGGAGTGAATCCAAATTGGAAGTCATCTCCGTCAGATTTGTTATGGCTCCGCTCCATCTCTCGCTTCCTTTGCCTTTCTCTTCCATACTTGACAGTCGACGACATAGCCTTTGAAGACTCTACATACTGCGCTTTTTATTCGGATTCTCGCAATCGCAAGGAACAAATGCAATAGAAGCCATCAGGTAAAGTTAGGAGTTTTACTGTCATTAACTTTGATTTAAAAGATAAAAATCTATACTTAATAAAAAAAATCTATAAATAAAGTAAAACTGAGATTGCAGATCTTGGCATTTAGAGTGTATTTGGTAGGGATGGCAATACGGCAGGGATGGGTCCCATATTCAAAGGACATCTCCATGTCCTATCTCGTTACCTATGTCTGGGGGATTTTTCAATATCTCCATCACTGTTTCATTTATCCATACAATCATATATTTTTAAATATACACAATTTACAAGTTTAATTTATCGATTACGATTTCTAATTAAAATTCAAGTTTAATCGAACAAGATAATATAAATAATGCTCAAATAACATCATCAAGAATNAAGAATTTAAGATATCCTCAAGCAACAACAATAAGATAAATAACATTCAAATAAAATTATAACAATTATTCTTAAACAATTATAAAAGCATATAAGAAATCAGAATAAGCACAAAATAAAATGAATAACATAACAATTAGAAGCCTCCGCAGCACATGTTGCCAATCTTTTGTCTACAGAACCTCCAAATAGTAGGTTTCCATGATAGCTTAAAAAACTCATCTATTTGTCTTATAAGTGGAAAGACCCATATATTGCATCAGAATTTGATATAAACGAATATAGTATAAATCTATAAATCTCAATGAAAGCAAAGAGTTTGTTAGGTTTATGCTCTCTTTTTTCTGGCTGTAATTTATATGTAATAGTTTAGCATTGGGGATCCCATGGAGAAAACTAGTTCTGTAATTAGGTTGCATTTATTTTCCTATGGTATGTATTGGTCCCATGAGTACAATCTCTATTTATATCCATATTTGTTTGGGAAAAAGAGAAAGATCATTTTTAGAATAAGTAGGACAGCTTATTTTATCTTTTGTTTTGTTTAGATGTTTGCTTCAGTATCAGCATAAGATTATAATCTTTAGTTTTAACCCCCATTCAGTTCCACAAGTAGAGCAAAAACTGAAGTGAGAAGCCTTCCTAAGGCTTTGACATGATCTTTCATATTTATAATTAACTAGGTGTACAAATCTGTTTGCTTCTAATTCTTGGATAAAGTGACCGAAGTAGTAATCCAAGATTTAGAAGGTTGTACCATGTACTGAGAATTCTGGAAGGCTATTCTCTATTACATTGTGTGCTTGAGAAACATGAAAGCTATTTCTGCTTGGTAAAGGGACTTCTTTGTCAGTAAAAGGCAAATATATACAATTGAGAGGAATATAAGGACAACGGATGAAACATATATTTCAGAAAGAACTCTTGATAAACCTTTAGAACCAAAAATAATAATAATTGCTTATATAATTTTTGATGAATTCCAACACTATCATCTCCTCTTATTCCTCATAACCATTGTTTTATACAAGCTCGACAACAGAACAACTCGAGAGACAAAAAAAAATGAGGAACTTTTGAGTACTTATCTATAGAATTATACTTCTTATGTAATGTATTATATATATATATATATATATATATATATATAATTTATGTACAATGCGGGGCGGGACGGGACTTTCCCATCCCCGACCCCATACAATTACTCATTCTCATACCCATTTTTTTGTCTCATACCCGTACCTAATTGGGTAAAAATAACGGAACCCCATTGGATAAGGGACAAATTGTCATCCATAGTATTTGGATAGGTATTTGTAGAGTAAATTATATTTTGAGTTAAGGTTTCTTGTTTAAATTTAAAATTAAAATTGTAGCTAAGTACTTTAAAAATTACATTTTTGAGTATATTTTTGAAATGTTAATTTTTTTGGATAAANAAATGTTAATTTTAAATTATTTTATTTATGTAGATATTCTCAAAATTTTAACATATTCTTGCAAGAGCTATGGCTAGGAGTAGTCAAACAAGTTGGGTCACAAGATCTTTGGAATTGGGCCGACCGAGACATGCCAAACATGATTGGAATTATTCTATTTACATATAGTTAGGTCACAGGTTCTTTGGAATTGGGTCGATTGGGAGATGCTAGGCCATTGATCAACTTTTGATATTATGTAATTATTTTTATTTAAATATAGTTATTATATTTAAAAATAATTATATATATAAACAAAATAATTACTTAACACTAAATAATATTTTAGACATTTTACATAGTACAAAACTAAATATGGTGGGTTAGGTTTTAGGAATTTAAAAAATTTTAATGTGGCTATGTTAGCTAAACAGGGCTGGAGGATTTTGCAGAATCTAGATTCACTTCTTGCCACTATTCTTAAAGCAAGATACTTTCCAAATGGGTCATTGCTTGATGCACCTTTAGGAGGACGACCATCTTACACTTGGAGGAGTATCTGAGCTGGTTTTCCTTTATTAAAGCAGAATTTGTTGTACCGAATTGGAGATAGTGAAAGTATTATTACAGGTGCTGATCCTTGGCTTCCAAGAGAACGTGATAGTGTGGTCCACTCTACGTTACCTAACCATTTGGCTCAATCCCTTGTGAAGGAGCTTTTTTTAGCAAATAGTGTTGTCTGGAATATTCCTATGATTTTTGATCTTTTTGAGGCAGAAGAAGCTCATCTGATATATGGTATTCCTCTCAGTCATAGAAGGCAAAGTGACAACATGTTCTGGCAACTCTTAAATGGTGTCTTCTCTATTAAAATGGCTTATCAAGCCTTAGTTAAGGAGTGATGTCAGCTAATATTTTGTGGCGAGCACCTTGTCTAAAAGAAGGTTTGGAAACTCCACATCCCTAACAAATATAAATTATTTTTATGGCGTTGCTGCAAAAGTATTTTACCTACTACCAGTGCACTTACTCATCATGGTTTAAATATTCCAAACTTGTGCCCTCTGTGTCAATCTACTGAGGAATCTATTGTGCATGCTTTCTTTTTGTGCCCAGACGTTCAAAGGGCTTGGGATGCTATGGATTTGGGTCTTGATCCAGATAGTCACTCTGCTGCCACTTTTTTGGACTGGTTTGTGCAAGTGTGTATGGCTTGGGAAGAGGAGAAGATTGCCAAAATGGCCCTTGTATGCTATATAGCCTTTAGCATAGGCGTAATGAAATTCGGTTGGGCAAGCCAAAGATTCTTGTGACGACAGTCTGGCGTAATACAATGAATCTTTAGAAGGAGATAGGAAACTATCAATTACATCAACCTAGAGCTAGTATCGACAAGATGGCAAGATGGGAGAGACCAGCGGCTCCCTTTTTCAAGCTGAATGTAGATGCCTCGCTTCACAGCTCTGGGGTAGGTGGAATTGGTGAGATCATTCGTGATAGTGCAGGCCTGTTTGTCTTAGCCTGGGCAAAGCATGTGAAGCAGTGGAGGGCATAAACTCTGTTGAGACTTTAGAAGCAATGGCGTGTAGAGAAGGTGTCCAAAGAGCTCTGTCAGATGGTCTGCATTATCTCTATATTGAAGGTGATGCTCAAACTGTCATGCTAGCTTTGAAGCATAAGACCCAAAACCTTACCTTTCTTGGCTTGGTTTTGGATGACGTCCAGGACCTTTGCACCAGCTTTCAAGGTTTTTCTTTCCACTGGGTCCCCAAATCAGTAAATCACTATGCTGATACTTTAACTTCTTTTGCTGCTATTAATATTTCCTCTTTCATCTCTTGGTGTGTTAGTCCACCGAGTTTCCTTGTAGCTGATTTGACTATTGACGCTTGATACAATTCTCTTTTTACATAAAAAAAAAAACTAAATAATTGTATTGCATATTTTTATAATTTGGATGAATTTTGAATCAAATTCCTATAAGTGTTTTTTCCTCTTTTGGGGCTTTTATAGTCTAATTTTTTTTAATTGGGTCCCTGCTATTAATAACTTCATCAATTTAATGTTCATAAGACAAACGACTTGTCTATGTGTTAATAAAAAAAGTTGACATAACATAAAAATTGTTACCTCAATATCTTTACCAACTTCAAACTTCAAGAGAAAAAATGATAAGGTGGTAATTTTTGTGTCACTTTGGCATCACGTTAACTTCTTTTATTGACACATAGACAAGTTGTTTGTTATATGAGTATTAAACTGACAGAATTATAATTGGGAATGACAACAAAGATCCAATTAACAAAATTTTAAATTATAAAGATTACAAAAAAATAAAAATTATAAGAATTTAATTCAAAATCCATTGAAACTATAACATGGTGCGATACATTTAAACTTTTATTTTTATACAAACTAGTTCATTTTTTAAAAAAGGAAAAAAAAAATTGAAGCCTCCACCACCAGTCCACCTTCCTCTATGCTTTTTTACTCTGCGTTGTTCCACTCTTCCGCCCCACACTGCAGCTCGCAACTGATAGCTGTTGGCATTTGATTTGCACAGCCAATGCTCAATTCCGTGAAACTCATCCAAGTCCTCCGCAGAAACACTTCCTCGGATACCCTCCACCGTCTCTCTGTAATTCCTCTCTGCAACATCAAAACCCTAAGCACCGCTACCACCAACACCAATGCGCCTTCCAAAGATGACTACTTTGCCGCCATCCACCACATCTCCAACATTGTTCGCCGCGATTTCTACATGGAGCGCACCCTCAACAAGCTCAGCATCTCCGTAAACTCCGAGCTCGTCTTCCGCGTTCTTCGTGCCTGCTCTAGCAGTGGCACCGAGTCCTTCCGCTTCTTCAATTGGGCCCGCTCGCACAACCCTTCCTACCAACCCACTTCGGTGGAGTTCGAAGAGCTCGTCAAGATCCTCGCTCATGCCAAAAAGTACGAGACCATGTGGAAGATCGTTCACCAGATGAAGACCCAGAATCTCAATTTGTCTCCTGAAACGGTCTCCTTCGTCATTGAAGAGTACGGCAAACACGGCCTTGTGGACCAAGCAGTCGAGATTTTTAACAAGTCCAAGAATTTCAACTGCCCACAGAATGTGCAGGTATACAATTCTCTGCTTTCTGCGCTCTGCGAGGTGAAAATGTTTAATGGGGCTTATGCATTGATTAGGAGGATGATTAGGAAGGGGGTGAATCCTGATAAGAGGACTTATGCTATTCTGGTGAATGCTTGGTGCTCAGCTGGGAAAATGAGAGAAGCCCAAGAGTTTCTGGGTGAAATGAGTAAGAAGGGGTTCAACCCACCAGTGAGAGGTCGTGATCTTTTGATTGAGGGTCTACTAAATGCAGGGTATTTTGAGTCTGCCAAACAGATGATGAGGAAATTGACTAAGGAAGGGTTCGTGCCTGATGTTGAAACCTTTAATACTTTGGTGGAAGCAGTGTCTAAATCTGGGGAGGTTGAATTTTGCATTGCTCTATACCATGAAGTGTGTAAATTGGGGCTTACACCAGATATTAATACTTATAAGATCCTAGTACCCGCGGTGTCGAAGGCGGGGTTGATGGATGAAGCGTTTAAGTTATTGCATAATTCAATTGAGGATGGGCACAGGCCATTCCCAAGTTTGTATGCGCCAATAATCAAGGCATTGTGTAGGAGGGGTCAGTTTGATGATGCATTTTGTTTTTTCAGTGATATGAAAGTGAAGGGGCATCCACCCAACCGTCCTTTATATACAATGTTGATGACCATGTGTGGACGTGGAGGCCGATTTATTGAGGCTGCTAATTACTTGATGGAGATGACTGAGCTGGGTTTGACACCGATATCACGGTGTTTTGACATGATTACTGATGGATTGAAGAATTGTGGAAAGCATGATTTGGCTAAAAGAATAGAACAATTGGAAGTTTCTCGCCGTGGTGTTTGATAAAACCATTACCTCTCTGGTGGTTTACCTGTGGCAAATATTTGCATCTCTTTTGTAGATTGATGCTGAAAATGCATCTTTGGGATACAAGAATGCATCTAATCGTGGAATGTAGGTCCTCATCTTCTTGTTTTGTAACCTTTCCTGGATTCTAATAGACTGGGTCTATAGTTCCAAGTCAAGTATATGTAATTATCAATTTTGGCACTAAACTTGATGAGTTTCCTAAACTTTCTTCTGTACATATATTTCATTGCAATTGTCTTAACTTTCTGTATAATGTCATTGTTTAAAAGTGAAGGATTTGACTTAGAGCACAAATAACCTAGGAGAACCATTTCAAATAGTATTTGAAATATATGAATTAAGGAAGGCATTCTTTCTCACAGATATGCACAAAACGATTTATTTCTCAAGAATTCTGAGGTGTTGCATATCTGTTTATGCCATCAAATGTTTAACGCAATGGCAGATATTGAAATTGCCTTGTGAAAATTGATCATTATAGCTTTGTCTCGCTTTGTGCTCTAAAAGTATCATCATCTATTGTGCAGGTGGTGCTGTGATAGAAGAAAATTTGTACAGAATGGCAGAAGGTTCAGTACAGAGGACATCTATTGAAGTTGCCTTTTGATATCTGAACTTAATGGTTAGTCCTTGCACTAGAGTGATTTTTGACAGCATATTCACGCTGGAAAATATTAAATCACCTGTGGAAGAAAAAAGATAACAGTGTAAAAATCACAAACAAGAACCATGATTAGGTTACATTTGTACTATTTAATCATCGGTAGAAAGTTTTTCTCTTCTGATGTTGTAAAATCGTTCTAGCATATGCTTTCGTCTCATGTCAGATAATGGTGCTTACATTTCTTTGCACTTATAATGTGCTTGAGTTCTGCAATTTTCACCGGTACCTTGAAGCGCTTACCAAATTTGAGATTCCTTTGTGGAGTCAACAAACAAGACAGTTTCCAAGATATATATTGGTTACCAGTTTCTGGGACATGCATAGTTACTGTAGGATTAACTATGGGAAGCTGATCTTAAATTCCTTGTTCTCTTTTCTGACAAAGCTATTGACGTGCTGGAAATGTGTACTTGTGCAGTTCATTAATTCAAAGAAAGAGAAGACAAGGGAACACATTCTCCTGCACAAACACACTAGCAGGGATGAAGAGATGGGAACTGATCCAAAAGCCTCATTTACTCCAATTGCCCATCTATAGAGATAACGAGCATTGATTCATTTTACCCTTCTGTATATCTTTCTTGTTAGCAGTCCAATTGCAACAGCACTTTATGCTAGATGATAGAACATCAATTTTGATGAATCAAGAGTCTGAAATTTGAAGTATGTTAATTGTAATGCTAATTAACTTAAATTTCTTCGTGACAAGTATGAGTAATATTAGTTGCTCAATTTTTAGATGTTTAAATCTATACTATATATAAGCATGAATGCGACAGAATTATTTTGATTGTCAAAAATGCTTTTATTAAGATAAAATTACAAAATTATTGTTTTTAATAAAAACTAAATTATTTTTCTTCTTATAAAAATCAATTATTATTTTTATTTATAGTTTAGCATAATATAACCTTTTTTTTATTTTATAAGTTACAAGTATCTCTTTTATTTTATTTTTACATAACATAAATGTCTTAGTGTAAAAAGGATATTCCTATATTTAAAACAACTCTCAAGTAAAACTATCTAATATACTCAATTGTATACTAATAGTATTTTATCGAAATTTTTTATTTAATTTGAGTTAAAAAAAATTAAAAAAAAAAGTGTGAGAAAAAAAAGGCAATTTATATGATTGGACCTCAAATCTTAACAACCAACTCAAAGATGATCGCTTTCAGCCGGTACATCGGCTATACACGTGTCTTAATCTGAATGGTGAATTCTCATGACATGTGGAGCCGTTCTAAAATATCAACCTCCGCACATGTGGGACCCATCAGTTTCTCGCTTTCCGACTAAGGAAACGCATGAGATGAAACCATTTTTGCGACTTTGTCGCATTATTAATTTGGGCCATATTTAAAGCTTCTACTTGGCCTTTAGAAATCCCAAAATGCCAAATGTATCCTTTTCTTTGAGAGCAAGACACCGTGGCCAATTTGTCAACCTCAGAGTTGGCCGTGACCATTTTATGGTTAATCACTCTTCTTTTTGGGTCATTAGTCCACTTTTAATTTCTTTTTTGGCAAAAGCAAGAAAAGGTTGAGTCAGGTGAAAGTTCTACAACACGGAATTGTCCTCTTATATCACCAATAAGAATGATTAAATTAGGCAATTATATTTATCAAAGTGTGATTTCACCTCACAAATAAAATCATACTTTAGTATTCATATAATTTTCATAAATGCCACGTGTTAAGTATATACACCATATTTTATAGAGGGTTTATTGATGATAATTTGCCAATGAGCACATGAGACAAGAAATTTAAACTATGACTTAGATATAAAGTTGTGAGAATTTATTGGTGAGTTAGGTTTGAAATCATGAGAAATTATGGTAAAGTATTTCACATTAGCTTTTTTTGAATTTTTTTTTTGTTATCAAAAGTTTAGAATGAGGAGAGACTACTCTACTCCAATGTCAAAGCATGTCACACGTCTCAGCAGGACTTATAGTAATACTTACAGATTGTTTACTAAATATGAATTGCTCGTAGTAAGATTTAAACCAAAGTTTTCAAACAAAGTAATTCGATCTTTAAAAGCTAAACTAACTCTCATTGATAATTTTTTATTTTTATTTTAGTGCAACGTNGATATAAAGTTGTGAGAATTTATTGGTGAGTTAGGTTTGAAATCATGAGAAATTATGGTAAAGTATTTCACATTAGCTTTTTTTGAATTTTTTTTTGTTATCAAAAGTTTAGAATGAGGAGAGACTATTCTACTCTAATGTCAAAGCATGTCACACGTCTCAATAGGACTTATAGTGATACTTACAGATTGTTTACTAAATATGAATTGCTCGTAGTAAGATTTAAACCAAAATTTTCAAACAAAGTAATTCGATCTTTAAAAGCTAAACCAACTCTCATTGATAATTTTTTATTTTTATTTTAGTGCAACGTAACTAATTCCTAAATTTTAATGAAATAAAAAAAATATAATAATNAAATTTTAATGAAATAAAAAAAATTATAATAATTCACCTACAAACAAAAGTTATAATATGTTTGTAATTTCTTTTGTTTAGTTGCATGATTTGTGATCTACGCTCCCTTTCAAGATTGGTATGTTATATTAGCGTGTTTGGCGATGTTGTTGAGTGCATTTAAAACACTTATTGTCATTAAAGTTGAAGCTTCAATTTGGAGCTTTTACGTTAAACGTGATAAATGTTGTATTTTAACGGTGTTTATCAAACATGCAAATTATCACGCAAAAAGGAAAATCCTCTTTCTCATGTCTCCTTTCCTTTTTTTTTTTTTTTTNCCTTTTTTTTTTCCCCTAACATTTGAAACTACTTAATATAAAAAAGCTAAGGAATAAATTCAAGGTAATAAAAATAGCATATATAGAGTTGAAAACAAATTACATCAATTTAAAATTGTATCACAATGTTTAATTACATTGATTTTTATCTATGAATATTAAAAAAGGAACAAGTTCAAGGTAATCGAACTTGTTTGCAAGGCTGCAAGCAGGCATGTGTAGTGTGTACATAATGCAAAATCATTATTGTTAATTCACAAAAAGTCAACAATAAAATCTATATATTAGGCATTATAATCCAATAAATAGATTTTTGAAATATATTATAAAATTTATAAAATCAAGCTAATATTTTTTAAGGAGTTAAGTTATTTTATTCTTACTGAAATGCATGAGATTACTATTTACTATTGTACTTCTTGAGGCTAGATCATGAGAAATTGCTTCTACTTGATGATAATATAAATTTGTGAATTTAACCTCAAATTCACCAATTCTTAAATTTTTGACACCAACAAAAAATAAATCAAGTGAATCTCACCTAAAAATTAAAACATATATTTAGTTAATTCTCTCTTACTAGAAGATATGCCAAAAATTGTCATGTTTTAATTTCAACTATCTTTTCTTTAATTATTAGCTTTTGTCAAATTTGTTTTGTTTAAAACTTCTATAGAAATGGTTATTAGTAATATCTATCCTCATCTCAAAGTTCTCATAACAAACAGTTGCAATTGCAAGCATTAAAAAAGTTTTTAAAAATAAAATCAAAATAAGCTAAAAATAATTTATATTTTAGCACACCATTATTAGGTTCACAATGCCACTCTTTTTTTTCCGCTAAGTAGGTTCTTTTTCTTTCTTGGCCAGAAGCAGGTTCACTGCTTCACTGTGTTAGTGAGCTATATTGTATTTGGATATTAATTAGAAAATATATGTCCTTAATTGCAAAGTGAAGTCTAGCAGTACCAAAGTGAGATAGGGTTTGACAATGAGCAACTACTAGTTGTTTAAGCCAATTGGGTTGTAAACCAATTAATTACAAAACTCTCCTCGTAGGAATATGGTATTGTGTTTAAGATCTCTTATTAACAAAATGAAGGTCTCAAACTACTTTCACGCATAAAGTTACAGCTATGGGTGCTTTGACAACAGGACTTTTAGAGTGGGGATGGCTTGCCCTATGCTTTGGTAAGTCTGACCCTATCTAAAAGTTGGGGTTAAGTGGTTATTAGGTTACCAAAAAAAAAAAAACTAGTTGTATAACTTTTTTTTTGGGATGTTATATATGGTGGACTTTTTGTATGAGCTATATATATAATAATGAGAGTTCTATGATACTACGTGAGTATATCATACTATACTAACGTGACAAACATAAGTAATTTTTATATTTTATTATATATAAATATAATTTATCTTATTTTTTAAAATAAATTTAAAAACAGTTAACCTGTACACATGTTATTCACATATTGGCTATTTTCATATAGTATAACATACTACAAAGTATCTAAAAAAAACCTCCATATAATAATATAGCAAGTGATTTTGTATTATGTAAAAAATGTGAGTCAAGTTAATTGAAATAATAACTTAGACATAAGCTTCGTAACACATCTAACTAGTTGCATATAACAATTACCCATATTTGGTACATTGCGTACAAAATCAAATATTAAATATGAACTATTTAACAAATGTCATATTTTTAATTGTATAGTGCAAGGCCACATATTTTTAATTGGTATATATCATTGCGTTTAAGATAAAAAAAAAAAAAAAGTTTAAATGAAGTCACCTAATTGTATTTTTTACATCAACGAGATGTATAATAACTAGCATTAATTATTTTTCAAGTGTTATAATATAACTAGTATTAATTGTTGAAGGTTAAAAAAGGAAGACAAACTTAATATAAGGACAAAATTGACATTAAGAAAAATCCAAAATTATTAAATTTTTGTCGCCGTTACATGCTGAGGCTGAGAGAATTGGGAGGGTTGTTGTTGCAATCTTTGAAGATACGAGTAACTGAAAAATCAAAGAAAACTCCTTTAATATTATATTACCAAAAAAACTATTTTTTATTTTCCTCATAATTTATGTTGTCCTGTGGTTCACGCGCCACATCAGATCCGAACTCGATGACAAAGTGCTCATTACGTAATGGGTCCCATCACAATTGTCGAGCGTGTGTAGCACGCATGATAAAGGAGTTTTAGCTTGACCATTTTATAATAAAAAATTGATAAAAAAAGAAGTTAAGAAAATAAAATAAAAGGTAAATGCAAAATGCTTAGAATACAGTGTCAAGACTCACACACAGTACAGTGTTTGTTTTCTCTTTGCTCCGTGCGTGTTCTTATATAAGGAAAAAAAAATATATAGCCCAGAGCGTCTCTTCTTCTCCAGCTTTAATGGCGTGAGAGACTACGCGAAGTGTACACCTACGGTGCCCAGCAACCGTATGTAATCCTTCAATCTTTGCATGCTTCACCAACTCCTCAAAAACAAAACCCAAAATCCCAAATGAGATGAATTTTTGAATGAAAATGCAATTGAAAATTCCCATCACCAAGAATCACTTCCATTTCAAGTTCTGAGCCAAACCCAGATGATTAAAACTGGTAATCTCTTTTGGGGATGTGTTATTTAGCCTCTGTGAATCAATATCTGAAATGGGTTCTCTAATTCTGGGATTCTTTTGATTGCTTGGTTCGAGTTCTGTGTTTTCCGGTGGCATCGGTTTGTTTGTTTTCTTGGTGTTTGAAATCGTTGAGATGGGGAAAAAGATTAGAGAGAACATGAAGGATGATGAGGAGCTTGAAATGTTGCTAGATGAGATCCCTCAGGCAACGTCTCACAATCTTGTTCACCACCACCATCGGAGTCGACAAATTTATGGTAGTGATGATCATGGGTCTTTTGTAACACATACTGTTCATGGAATGTATGGTATGTACGATGATGACCCATCTACTCAGATTAAGTATAGATGTGCATCATCTCCTGTAAGTGGGTTCTCTCTGCAATCAGATGGTTCTTCTTCAAGCTTGTTCTCTGGTGGCCGTTCTTTATCTGACAATGGATCACCAACCCCACCTCCATTGGAGGAGCTTAAATCCAGCTTGCCTTCTGGGAGTTCTAATTACCCAAACAGCTTCTGGTTGGATTCAAAATTATCTGATTTAACTGTTAGGAACAAGGCCAATGACAGCTTGGTTGATGAACTAAGTCTCTGTGCTAATTTGAGGGAAATGTATATTAGCAATCAACAAGAGAGTTCTTGTACTTTCAAAGATGCATCAATGGGGATCAATGGGCTTCCGTTCCTGGATTGTTCTTTGAGTGAAAATAATCCAATCAATGTTCATAAATATGGGGATTATGATAATTTGAAGAGAGAATGCCTTGATTGTGTGGGAGTTCACTCCCCCTATTCAAGGACTGCTATGGGTTCAGATGCTGAAATGAATTCAGCATTGTCTGGACTTGCCCAGGATTGTAAAATGGCTAATTTATTTGGATCAGGACAGTCTCCGAGATGGCGTGAAAATGTGCTTCCTCAATTAAATGGCTTTAGTGGCTCAATGGGTTCTCCTAGGCACAGAAGGCAACTGATAGATAACTGCTATTATAGAGGAAGTCTGGCACCAGAGCTTACTGCTTCTTTGAGTGGTCATCCAATGGCTGATACTTTACTGTATGCAAAGCAAAATGGAATGAATTTAATGGAAGAAAGGGGCATATCAAGATTGCCTAAATCTTCCCTTTATCCTAATTTAAGGCCTTATTTGAATGTTCAAACTTTGCTGCAGAATAGCCTTCCTCTGTCTAGTTCAAGAAGAACTATGCCTCTTTCAAACACTAGAATCCCACAAGGTGGTATTGATTCTATTACAAGTGAGGAGAGCTTCATCATACAAGGTGACGGTTTAAATTATGTTGTTAACAGGAGTTCTGATCGTTCAAGGGGTCAGAATAAGGGTTCTGTGCGTGAAACTGGCTTTGCTAAGCATCTACAAAGGCCAGAGCTAGATATCCGGCACCAAAATGTGGGAAGCTGTGAAAGTCCTCGGAGTGCTAGGATGTGTTCTCCATTTCCTTTATTACCCAAGTATAATTCCCTAGCAGAGGCTCAAGGATTCATATATTTATTAGCCAAGGATCAGAATGGCTGTAGATACCTGCAAAAAGTGTTTGATGAGGGTACACCAGCAGAGGTTCAAGTAATATTTAATGAGATCATCGATCATGTAGTTGAACTTATGATCAATCCTTTTGGCAATTACCTTATGCAGAAGTTATTGGATGTGTGTAATGAGGAACAGAGGATGCAGATCCTACTCATGGTAACTGAAGAACCAGGGCAGCTTGTCAGAATTTCTTTAAACACTCATGGGTATTAATGCAACTTATGCAATTATTGCAATGTTATGTTCATTTTTTGATGTTGAATTCACATTATTTTTTTTTTGTCAGTACTCGTGTGGTCCAAAAGTTGATCGAGACTCTGAAAACTAGGCATCAAATTTCTTTAGCTGTATCAGCCCTTGAACCAGGATTCTTGGCTCTCATCAAAGATCTAAATGGGAATCACGTGGTTCAGCGTTGTTTGCAATGTCTAAGCAATGAAGATAACAAGGTAAGGCTTTCATCTTTCTCAAAGTGATTAGAGTTTATACATTGGATAATAATCTTGTACATGATGCTGTTATGGCTGGAGAGAAATTTGTGTAGTTAATTCACCCTTGTTGATACATTCATAAACTTTTGGATCAGTCCATGGTAACTGATCATTGTGCACAGCATGAACCTGGTCATATATCTCTGTGAAATAACAGTTTTTTGTTTCCTAAAGTTTCATTATATTCTCAAAATTTATCTCACTTTATCCTTAACAACCACCACTTTTTAATGACGCTCTAATGATTGCTTTATCATTGTAACCACCAAAAATTTCAAATTTACTGAACTCTCTAGTTGGATTTCTGTGTATTTTCTCCTAAATGGTTGAAATTTGTATTCATCGCATGCCTAATTATTTCCAGGTTCGCCCAACATTGTTGAAATTTTTTTAATATTTTATACATACTTCTTGATGCCTAAGCATATGCAGTAATCCATTTTTAGTTACATCCTCCACACCTCCCTTTGTACACAGAAGAGTCTGCAACAATATTGATTAATATTTGTCACACTACCATGTGTTCATCAATCTGTTCCTCATAACTGACAACATGTATAATTTGTACATTTTTAGGAATGTTCTGTCTGTTTGCATTTCATGCTTCCAATATAATTCAATTGTATCTTTAACCAACAGTTCAAGACAACATATTTTAGCTCCCTGATAACTGGAAGTTCAAATGTAGCAACAGTGGTATAATCTTGCTTCAAAATTTGAAGCCCTGGTGAATCATTTTTTTATTAACATATGCAGAGCAATTATGAAGTCTTTTGTGTTGTTTTCGTGGTTGATTCCACAATTAATTTGCCATGTCTAGAATTTAAGTGCAGTTTAACTTTCGGGAAACTGATCCAATGTTTATCAGTTTATGTCACTTTATGGTATTCATAAAGATGCTTCAAAGTTAATAAAATTTTCTGATATAGGTCTAACTGTAAAAGGAAAGGAGTAAAATTGTGACCTTTGCCATGATAAGTATATGGTGCTTTACAAATGAAATTCTTTTATTCTATAATGTCATTTTGTAAAAGACATGTTTCCACATTTATAATTTTGTAGTTGCCAACATAAAATGAATCAGCAATGCTTACAATTTTTGAGCAACCAAAATTCGATGGAAGTTTTGTGGTCAGTGTTGTGCCGGCTGAAACTGAGAAGACTTGTGTCCATTATTTGTCAACAGTGCTTCATTACCAGCAAAATAATGGATGATAGATGGTGTTAATCTCTCTCATGTCAAAGATACCTAATAAATAACTGAAGTAGCAATGTTGAAAAATTTAGAGAGATGTAACGGGTTCTTAAAAGTTCCCATTCTTCACAGGAGGATGCATTTGAATTGATCTTTGATGTGTGAAGCAAACGCCACTCTAGTATGCAGTGTTATTTGGTTAAATGCATTTACCAGGCTGGACAAAAATGACAGTCATCTTCTGAGGCTTTAAACTGTTGGAGATCACCTTGAAATATATGCAGTTGCATGGGAGAAGTACTAGATGTTCCTTAATGAGGAAATCTTTGTTAAGCATTCCAATCTTAAGTGCACTTATAGGTTGATGTTTTAGCTCTTAAACAGTGAGAGGTTTCCAAGTCCAGAGCTAATCTAGGATAATGATTTTATGAAAAGGGTCCTAGCCACTTGTATCTGAATCAGCAAAAAAAAAGCTTCAGAAGGGTTGTGAATCCAATATTTAGGGAGTCCAAGCACATTATCTATTTGGTTAATTTAAAAAATTTACCAAATTGGATTTCCCATGGCCTTTAGTAACAAGCAATCTTGTACGAGTATTAAATTTCAAGACACCAAGAGGCCAAAAATAATCAGTCTGTGGTGATCTAGCATCTATGGAAGATGAGTTATGGTTGAATTGGAGTATTTTTTTCTGCATATTGCTTATTTTGATTTAAGGCCAGGTACGTATTGCACAGTAAAAATGCTAAATAAAGGCAAAGATCTTTCAAATGTAAGAAATGTTGTAGACATCCTTATTGCAAACTTAAGTAGATCCTATTAACTTATAGGAGAAATATCTCTCCTTAATTCAATTGGTATGTCAAATGATTTAGGCAGTTTGATTTGGTGCAAATGTAATTCTCAGTTCTGCCCATGATTGGGGTATGATTAAATTAGATAGAATAAATGTGCAATTTTGATATTTCCTTGCAAGAATAAAACATCTTCCTGTTATTTTGTATTGCACAGTTTATATTTGTTGCAGCTGCAAAGTATTGTGTTGACATTGCAACTCATCAGCACGGATGTTGTGTTCTCCAAAGATGCATTGGTCATTCCAGTGGACAGTATCGAGATAAACTGGTTGCAGAAATATCTGCTAATGCGCTTCTGCTAGCTCAAGATCAATATGGGTAATTGTCAGAAACATATTATCTTATTTCTAAGCACATAAAACCTTTTACAGATAACTTATGCTAAGAGTACATACTTTTCAGTCTAAAAACCTGTACTTTCTGTTTTGCTCCAGGAGCATAATCTTTACTATATGGAAATGTCTTCTTTGGTGATTGGTAGAGGAATATTTTACCTATAACAATAAATGATCATACTTAGTGAGAAATGGAAAATGTGGTAGTCTTGCAAGCAAAAATCTTCATGAGACATGGTTCAGTTTTAGCACTGGGACTCTATATGCAGGACCAGTCCTAGTAGACAGGAGAAAATAGTATTACTAGAGGAATACATTTTTTAAGTGTTATCAGATTTGAATTTCAAATAAAAAATCCATATGTAAGGATCACCACTTTTATCATCATCTGGTTGTGGAATCTCTTAAATCAGATTGTACTTTAGTGCACTAGAAACAACTGAGTCTTTTATCTGTTCTTCCCAGATTCATTTCTTTTCCATCAACTTTCCACTTTTGCGTCTGCATGTGATATAATGAATCAACCACATGTGGTCACTTTTAATAAACCACTAATTCTCTAAAGAGCTGTTTGTTGCATTTAGAAATAACGTTCTGGCTGCAAAATTTGGAAGCACTAATTCTACATTGATCTATTTGTTGTATTTAGAAATTATGTAGTAGTTCAAAACTATGAGATACATAATGCATCCTCCTCTTTGGATTTTTCCACTCTTCTTTTTGTCCTCTGCAGAAATTATGTTGTTCAATTTATCTTGGACTTGAGGATCCCGTCTGCCACTGCAAATATAATTTTGCAATTCGAAGGTAACTATGTGCACCTGTCAACACAGAAGTTCAGTAGCCATGTGGTTGAAAAATGTCTTGCAGTATTCAATGATGAGAACCAGTCAAGAATTATTCATGAACTGCTCAGAGCTCCTCACTTTGAACAGTTGCTTCAAGACCCACATGCAAACTATGTTGTTCAATCAGCTCTTCGACATTCTCAGGTTTGTACCATGACCATTGTACTTCCCTTTTTCCTCGGACCCCTCCCATTCCCTTCTAATATCTTGAGGTTTGACGTCTTTTTCAATGGGGAAGCTATTTGAGAAACCCATGATAATTTGATCTGTTCAAAGTGTAGTCATGTTATCATCTCTTATCTTAGTCTATGATTAATTCTGATGATTGGTTCCTTTATCCAATTTCTCATCCTTCATTTGCTGCTTCGGATTCCTTTAATCATTTTATAATCCTTCATTTGCTGCTTTGGATATATGGATCCTTCATTTGCTGCTTTGGATATATGGAACAAGTGTATGTGGTCCTCGTACTCATAAATTAGCAGTTGTTGGATTTCATAAATGACAGTTTTATTTGCTGCTTTCAGTCAGCTTGGGATTCTTGTATCTTTGCCTTTTTTTTTTTTTAATTTTTGTTTATTTTCTTCTTTAATAGGGCCATGTGCATAATTCGCTGGTCGAAGCAATTGAGTCCTACAAAGCCATTTCACGAAATAGTCCATATTCCAAGAAGATTTTCTCGCAGAAGCTTTGGAAGAAATGATGTGATATTTTCTCTTCTGCAAGAAGTGTTGTTGTTGTTCTACATTGGAGTCTACCACTAAAATTATATCCATCGCATGGTTATTTAACTGTAAGTGGGATGCTTATAACCATACAAAGGAGTTAGTTTTTTGGAAGGTGCTTATCCATCTGCTTGGCTAAGTTTGGGGGAAAAAAACCAATTTTGCTCGCAGTTAAATTTAAGAAATGTGCATGTACTATTCTGTTGTCTTGTATCTCAACGTTTTGGATATTATTATCCTGTTAATTATGATATTCTCACTGTCTGAGAATGTACAGTGTATAGAATGTTAGGATGTCCTGCTGTTATTGTAAAAATACTATGAGGAAGCTCTTGAAATAATTTCCTTGTTTTGTGAGCAAGGGAATGGATAATGCTAGTTGTTACATTGTATTTTAATTATCCTATAATTCTCCATTTTGTTCAGAATTACAGAACTAATTTTATAACGGACCCATATTTTTCTTCCTCTTTTTAAAGGAGGCTGTTTTTGTTTATCCTACAACAATTTTCTCAGTAAGGATTCGCTAGTTTCAGGGACAAATGAAACAATGCTGAAGAAAAACGCTAGTAATTCGCACATTATTTCACATTGTATACACATGACAACATCTGAGTTTTATTGAGAACAAAAAAAAAAAAAA